>CM060962.1:129907180-129982180 GCA_030765045.1 Tenodera sinensis
TCCCGAGCTGTACACGAGCATCGGTCAACACCAACGCCGAGACATGAAGATGAAAGAAATTATATCAATCATTGAGAAAGGGGAACTGATAGACACGTATTTTCTTAAGGACGGCGTTCTGCTGACTCGAGATCGCCGAGACGATAAGACTAGGATAGTTCTTCCGCTAGCTTTAATCCCCATGATGTTTGACTATTATCATAATTCACCACTAGGGGGGCACTTGGGTATATCCAGGATAAAACATAACACGAGGGAACGTTTTACCTGGCCGGGAATGGTCAAGGACATGGTGAATAAAGTCAAATCATGTTACGTGTGTGCGATGGCTAAACCGTCCCAGTGTGCCGTGTGGAAAGGTTTGGCATTGGAAGTTGCAACTAGACCCTTGGAGAAATTATTTGTAGATTTTGTGGGACCATTTCCTTGGTCTGTCTAGGGGAATACATATGCCTCAGTGATCGTAGATTCTTTCAGAAAATACGTTTGGATGAATGCTTTACCTAAAGCAAATGCGAGAGGGGTGATTAAGGTCTTGTCCTCTATCTTCGCAACCTTTGGCGCCCCCGTGACGTAGTCACCGATAACGGCTCGCAATTTACTTCGTTTGCTTTCAGGAACTTCTGTTTTGGTTGGGGTGTTAAGCCTATAATTACCACTCCTAATTACCCTCGCCCTCCCCTCGCCGAAAGGTTCAATGGGAATCTTAAATCGGCTTTAATCGCTTATCACTCTGATAACCATTCTAAGTGGGACACTAATTTGGCTCGGCTACAATTAGCTTTTAATCCGGCTCGTCGCGAATCTTAGGCATTACCCCTTACCAACTTATGTTAATGTACGTACCTAACTCTCCTCTAAATAATCTTTGGCACGTAGATCTGCTCCCGCAAACCATTACTCAGGAAGAGATACGTAGAGTGTTGAAGTCTGCCTTTCGTAACGAGGAGATCGTATGCCCAGCTAAACAATGATATGATGCTAACCAACCGCTTGTGCCGTATGCCGTAGGCCACACAGTATTGTGTAAATTGTATAGTCAATCTTCCAAGCGTAATGCTTATTCCACCAAGTTGGTCCATAGGTATGTTGGCCGTACGAAATTACAGATAATATGTATAAGAACGTTTCAGTAGGCTTAAAAGATCTCCGCACCGGCCGAGAGAGAAGAGCTAATATCTCTCTGTTGAAACCCTTCATTTATTTGTGTGTCTAGAACATGTTTCATTGTTTGTTTACATTTTGCTGTTGGTTTTGAGTTGTGTTCTTAGTATGATGTGACAGGCATGGTTTATTTTGGACGGAGCGTGCCTTGTGTGCGGCGGGTAGCATACATCTCCGGATCTCCCTGTATTCCTTTCCGAAGCGTGTGCTTTGAGTGAGCTTTGTGCGCATGGGTTTCGTCTGATGCTTCGTGTGTCTGGGGTATAAAAACGGTGTTTATTGTTACTTATGTGTTTGCGGTATGTTTGAGGAGTGTTTCTGGAATGTTTGGTGCGTATCTGAGGTGTATTTCTTGTTTACCAATTATGTTGTGTTATGTGTTCTTGTGTTGTCTTTCCAGTAAGGAGTTTTTATACGCATTCTCGTATAAAGCCTTGTTTCTCATATTATTATTTTAAATAATCTATATCTAATGTTATCACTCTTTTGGTTATTGTTAAAATTGGTTTGAATTGTTAAACTTATTGTTGTTTAAGTATCTCTGCCTGATGTTATTCACAGCTTTGTGGAAATGTAAATTCTCGAGATTGCTTTTGATTTACTTATGTACTATTTCAGTAACTGCCTATTTGAAGCCTACGTATATTTCGTTCTTTCTGCTAGATTTGATTTTTGTTGCAGCCTCGTCAAGTCCTTTTGTCTACCCCTCCGAAAAGCACCTGACTACCTCAGGTTGTCATTGTGGAACAGTTAGCCTGGCTGTCGTCTTCTATCTATTTCGATGCTGCAGCTGTAAGGACCAGAATGTGGGCCACAGGCGAACAGGGCTGCGCCGTTACAATTATGTACGGCTTAGCTCACTTTCGGCTCGCTGTCCTTAGCTATCTGGACCCTGTCAACATATCGTCGATTCCAGCGAGTGCTAGGTAATACTTACAGCAAAGTCAGGATTGGTGGGCTTGGCTGGTTACAACGTGGAATCGGTCCGCCGAGAGACAGCTGAAGATCATCTTACACTTATGCCAGTGAACAAGTAAATGTGACCACAGAAGTGAGTTTGGTGTATTGATAGTGATTTGTGCCAGTGTTCTCGTAGTGACCGAGACAAAATAAGCCGGTATTTTAAGGTGTATCCTTTCAAAGCTGATGACTGATTTTACCGACTTTACCTATACTTAATAAGTATCTTTTTCCCCTAATGGTGAGGCAGTAGTGTCAGATGTGAGGGGGCGGTGATTGTGCTGATGGCACTTTAACTGTCGCGTTTCCTACCGTTAAGTTATCTCGCTGTTTCCCGATTCCGCCGCTAGGGCATCCTTCAATAAGTTTCGCCGCTGGTAGCAGAGAGAGAGAGAGAGAGAGAGAGAGAGAGAGAGAGAGAGAGAGAGAGTTCTCCCTTGGCATGGTGGGGCACGGGAAGCTTGATGAGTACCTGAGTGGCTGTAAGTTTGAGGTTATGCTTGGTTATGGGGCCTTTCTGATCGTAATGTGCTTGAGCTGTGCTTACAGTACGGGAAAGTTGATTAATTCATTTGGGGAGTAGTTCCCGTGGATTTAATGAATTAGGCACATGATTTATGAGGCTTTCAAATAGAGTCAGTTAAGTGGTCAAGTTCAAACTCTTGCTCTAAGTCAAAATGGGGCAAAGGAACATTTGACTAGAATTAACCTGTGGGGCGAACGGGCATGTAATTTGAAATTGTTTGTGACATGATTTGTTCACGTAGATGCGCCTGGCCCTGGGTTTAATAATAAAAGGAATGCATTTGCAATTAAATCAATGTGTGCTAGTATGTTATTTAAATAGATTAAAGACCTGGCACGTCACACTTTGATACTTGTTATGACTGGGAAATGCTAAATCTGGCTGGAAACTTGGGAATGACAGGAACATTATTGCATTGTGTAACTTGTGTTATCGGTGGTGCCTACAGGGGCGAGCTATGCATGTCATTATAACTTATAGGTCTATTTTGTAACCAAGAACACCCTAATCAAATTCTTTAAGGTTATTTGTTGCTACCTTTCAAAGGGTGGTAACATTGAAATTATTAGTCAATTAAACTCAGTTTCTAGTAGTCTTGTTTTCAACCTAGATAAAAAGGGGGGTAATCCTCTCTCAGAATTGGTCCCACCAATTCCCCCGGTATTAGGGTCATCGTCTTTTGTCCATTTGACAATTCCACCACCCCCGGGTGCAGATGTGATGGGTTGATTTTCATGCTTTGAAGCATAAACATTTGAAAAAAAAATAATGCAAAAGAATAGGGAAGGGCTTCAGTCAGGTGAATCCCCCCCCCCTCTTGCCTATACTAGTGTATAGAGGTATTTCACACACAAACACACACGCACTTATATTATATATAGTATACACTGGCGGGAAAAAATGCAACACCAATAACAACTGTGTTTATCAACACATGGGCATAGTATGTGGATATTGAGAGGTTACAGAACTGGTGATTGATGTATCATGATCGGTGGACAATAGATGGCACTGCACAGCAGTGTCTCTGTCTTCTGTGTCCACGGTGCAGGCAGTCACTGTGGTACCCTAACAGTTGAATGGTGGTGTCAAACGACACTCTACGGTGTAGCGATGTCACGACAATGCGCACGTGCTCCTTTGTCACACCTAGAGCCATTTGAACGGGGTCGAATTGTTGGCCTCCGCGAAGCTGGACGGACCTATCGACAAATTACGCAATGTATCAGTGGTGTGTCGGTGTTTTCAGCAATGGTGTGTGGAACATTCTCACTCCCGTAGACCAGGTTCTGGGCGACCACGTTCTACAGACGCATGTCTGGATCAACGCATTGTACGAGCATCAGTGAGTGCCCGAACAGCATCCAGTGAGGGAACACGGGCTCAGGTAGCACCTGGAGTATCAGCACGGACTATTGGAAATCGACTTGCTGCAGCAGTACTCAAATCACGTGTGCCCCTAGCCAAGGTACCTCTTACACCGCAACACCGTCATGCACGTCTCCTCTGGTGTCGAGAAAGGGCTCATTGGACAATGGAATGGCACTCTGGTGTCTTCAGTGATGACAGTAGGTTCTGCCTGTATGCAAGTGATGTCATATACGCGTACGGCGTAGAGCTGGTGAGCGAACTCGTCCAGGGTGCATTCGCCCACGACATAAAGGCCCAACTCCTGGCATCATGGTGTGGGGTGCCATCGCTTACAACTCACGCTCGCCTTTGGTGTTTGTGCAGGGACGTGAAACCAGTGCCAGCTACATCCAGCAGGTAATTAATCCTGTGTTACTGCCATTTCTTCAACAGGAAGGTGATGTGCTGTTTCAACAGGACACCGCACGTCCCCATATAGCTGCAGCAAAGCAATGTGCTCTGCATGGTATACAACAACTGCTCTGGCCAGCACGGTCCGCTGATCTCTCTCCCATTGAACATGTATGGAACATGATGGAATAGAAAGTGACTGGGTCTCCATGGCCAGTCACAGCCACTGCCAAACTGCTACAACAGGTGCAAGATGCTTGGGACAATGTATCACAGGATGCAATTTGTCACCTGTACGGTCGTCTGCCTGCACGAATACATGTCTGTATTGCTGCCTGAGGGGGTTACACCAAATATTGAAGCAACTATTGGGACATATCTCCATGTGACATGTCTACATCGTTTGTGCTGATTTTGTTATCATATAATACTATCGTGACATATTACCGCTCACTTAACTCTGTATTAAATTTAAGTAATCCTTGATGGCGTTGCATTTTTTTGCCAGTGTGTATATGTGCGTTATGCTGGTTTGTGTACGCTTCAAAAGCGCAAACAGAGAGTTTTTCATCGATTTAGCTCCAATTTTGACACCATATACAACCCGCTTTAAAGATTGTTTTTATCTATTTCTTGCGTCAGTAATATATCTGCAAGAAAACAGCTTTTTCTACGGTTATTACCACTAATTGTCAATATATGCCGTTGTTAAGGATAATTATTTTTTTTTTTTTTTTTTTTTTTTTTTTTTTTTTTTTTACAAAAAGATTTGCGTCGCATTCAGATTATTATGCAGTCTGACTGACTTAAATATTCACCTTAATCGAGGTGCTTTTATGTGATCGTGTAGTGATTGAGTTGTGACGTTCGCCAAAAGCGTAAGTAGAGGTTATGTTTTGTACATTTTTAGTAATTATTATTTAACTAATATTTCACTCAGAAAATATTATTAATTTTTTTACAACTTTTCAATGCTGTCTATCCCGTGTTTCATTGCTGTCATGGTGCGCACGAAAAATATTAATAAAGGTTTTTGCCCTCTTGCACTTGCAGGCTTTCAACCTAGTTGTCCATTTTTAATGCAGCTCGGCTTGGTAGCGTGATGGTTAGCGTGTCCGGCTCACGTTCAAGAGGTCGTGAGTTCGAATCTTGTTTAGGGTAGGTTATCCAGGTAAGGTTTTTTTTCCCCCGAGGTTTCCCCTTATTCTGAGAAGACGAATATCTGGACCTTGGGCTCATTTGAGCATCATTTCACCCGTTTCATTTATTCACCGTCCGATATGACATTACGTTGGAGGACGTTAGAAAAAAAACTAGGCCTCTGAGAGCCATAAGATGTTATAATCTTATCCCTTCCTTCTGTTCCAGTGAAAACCGAAATAATGCCTCGTAGAAAAACGAATTTGGGTCGTTGTACTCGCCATACAGGATCGAGAAGGCGGCTTTCAAATATGACTTAGGAAGAGCGGGCATGCGTACGAGAAACGGACTAAGTACCATTCAGATGCGTAAAGCTGAACCTGGAGAAAGACGATCAGCCAGGCCTTAGGATGCACGATTGCGAGCACAGCAGTCACGTTCAACGGAATGAACGCGAAAGGGTGAAGATGGCTGAAATACTTACCCAAAGGACAGCATAACTGAATTTGCAATTCCATCGTCTTGCATTCTGTTACAATCAAACTGTTGATTATAGTTCAAATTGACATGTTGTCATTCGACAGATGAGGTATGTCTGTACCTACTGTCAGGCTCTAAGTTCAATAATGAAATGAAAGGGATGTATTGCGCTGGCGGAAAATCAAATTGCCTCACCTTGAAGCACCACCAGAGCCATTGAAAACTTTACTAGCTGGTTCTACCGCTGATTGGAAACACTTCCTATCGAACACCAGGAAATATAGCTCTTACTTCTAAATCACGTCACTTGGTGTGGGAATTATGACTGCTAAATTCATGCCAACTTTTAAAATCAAAGGACAAATATATCACAAAGCTGGCTTATTGCTCCCGTTCACAGATAGTGAGCATAAATTCCTTCAAATATACTTTATCGGTGATGATAAACATGAAGTCGATGCACGTTATGGAATACATACTTCGCTAAGAAGATTCATCATTTCGCAACTGCAGGAGCTCCTTTACGAAAGGAACAATTTGGTGCGTATGCTTAAAATAGCAATGATATGGTACCATCAGATACCCACAAGATTGTCATTCACGCAGACAAAAGGCTCGCCGGAGAACATTTCCGCAGATATAATGCTCCAACTACAAACGAAGTAGCAATTGTCATTTTCGGAGATCAGTTCCAACCTAGAGGCATAGTTGTCCATCGAAGAAACGATCAATTAATAAACGCCGCGGGAACTCACCGTTGTTACGATACTTTGCAACATCCAATTATCTTCTGTTATTTTGTCGATGCATATAATTTCAATGTGAAAATGGTTAATCCATTTAATGGTGCACATCACATCCAGGAATATGCACAAGATGCTATGACATATGTTCGCCATTACGGGCGTCCAGACTTATTTATCACCTTCACGTGCCAGCTTGAGATGAGATACAGCAGTTGTTACATCCTGGGCAATTCGCAAGTGGATAGGCATGACATTACAGCACGTGTTTTAAGGAAAAAACTTAAGTCACTGATGGATTTTATTGTGTAATATGAAATACTTGGATCTGTACGCTGCTGGATGTATTCAGTAGGATGGCAAAAGGGAGGATTGCCACATGCGCATTTACTAATCTGGCTCTACAATAAAATAACTACAGACGAAATCGACGATGTGATGTGCGCTGAGATTCCACGAGCTGATGTTGATAAATATGTACATTCAGTTATTATCAAAAACATGATACATGGACCATGCGGTAGACAACATCAAAATCCACCATGCATGGTAGACGGGAAATGCTTTAAGACATATCCTCGAGCATTCACAGCCAACACGATAACAGGAGACGATGGATACCCCGGTATAGGAGACGATCAACTGAAGATTGCACGAATTCGGCAACTGTACACATGCAAAATGGTCTTATTGAGGTAGACAAGCACCGGATTGTTCGATATTCGCCTCTGTTATCAAGAACATACAAAGCGCACATAAATATAGAATATTGAAATTCCGTCAAATCCATTAAATACATGTGTAAATATGTATACAAAGTCAGCGATATGGCAGTTTTTGGTGTGCAACCAGAACATAGTGACAGAAATGCAGTACGAGATATCGATGAAATTGAACAATACCAGGCAGGAAGATACATAAAGAGCAATGAGGCTGCATGGCGTATTTTTCCATTCCCCATGCATGAACGCAACTCAGCTATGATTCCTTTATCAATACATTTAGAGAATGGCCAGCGTGTTGTTTCACAGATGCAAATGTACATCAAAGGATCCTTAATCCACCTGCTACAACTCTGCTTTCTTCACTTTATGTCAGGAAGACGCTTTCTCTAGAACACTTTTGTATTAAGAAGTGTCATCTTATTACACGTGGAATGAAACAAAAATCTGATGTGCTGCACTCACATGACCTTCTCTATTCTTGTACCAACCATTCTTACACTCTTATTCCTTTATATTCTTCGTGTTAGTTCAGATAAGCATTTGTACAAATTTTCTTGTTGCTTATTTCCTTGTAGGTGCAAGGGAAATGTTAGAATAGAGCAGGCTTTAAGTGATAGTGAAATCTTTTAAGGCTTTGAGATCCCGTTCTCTCTGCACGCTTAACATATACAAAGATGAAAAACGATGTTCCATTTTACGAAAGTTTTGCTTTCCCAAACTGACACAAATAACAAAGAGTCTCCGAAAGGTTTCACTCTACAAAAAATTTATTTGCACATAAAGTGCGTGTTTTAGCGAGATCTACATTTTTTGTAGAGTAATATTTTGTCTATCTCTTACGGTTTACGAGTTATTCAAAAGTCATCTTGAGTAAATAGGATTACATAGGCCATAGCCACAAAATTCAAAATGCACATTTCATTTGTCATACAAATATCTTTAACGTATGGCTTTTTAATCAAAATCGTTAGAGCCATTTTCAAGCAAATCAAAATTTTCAAAAACTTTTTCATGTAAAGGCTAGTTTGAGGTGGGGCTATGTTCTTCAAAATCTTCGTGTCGCATACTTGAAAGACATTAAACTTAAATACCAACTTTGGCTTTTAACCGACTTTTCGTTTTTGAGTTATGCTGTCCTCAGACTGACACACACACACACACACACACACACACACACACACACACACACACACACACACACACACACACACACACACTAACAGGCCCCTTTTCCTAAAAACACTTTTTACGGATTCAGGGGGTCTCAAAACATATATTTCCGGTGAAATCTCGACATCGAGTTTTTTAGTGGAATACAATTTTCCTCTGCCTTCCAGTAGAGAAAGTAAAAAGTATTCGTACGACGCAGACGAGGAGAACCAGACAACGGTCAACCTAGCATTTTCAGAGAAAATGCAATTGGTAGACTTCATACATTGCATACTAATCAAGATGAATGTTTCTATCTTCGCGTGCTGTTGGTTAATATACATGGTCCTAGATCTTTCCAGATATTGAAAATTGTTGACGGCGTCACACATGCCTCTTTTCACAGTTCGTGTAAAGCTCTGAACTTATTAGAAAGTGACCAACAATTGTATATATGTATTAATGACGCGTGCAACAGTGCATATCCAAATCAAATTCGCGCATTATTCGCCATTATATTGACCTCTTGCTTCCCTTCATCTCCCACAGAGTTGTGGGAAAGATATCGATCGCATATGGCTGAGGATATTTTGCATAGAGTACGGCTAGAAAATGGCAATATGGCCATGGAATTTACAGAAGGCATTTACAACGAAATATTGATAAATGTTGAAGATAAGTGCTTAACTATTGCAAATAAGGTTCTTATTCAATTGGAAATGCCAGAACCCAACCGAGCTGTGACTGCTTCTTTCGATGTGGATTTGCGTCATGAACAAAGTTACAAAAATAGTGATCTCCAGTCGTATGTCCAATCAAACATTCCCAAATTAACGGGTGAACATAAGGGCATTTATGATCGCATAATGCAAATGATAAATGATGGAGTTGGGGAACGTTATTCTTGGATATGCCAGGAGGAACCAGGAAAAAATTTCTTATCAGATTGATTCTGGCAACGGTTGAAGCAAAGAATGTCATAGCCTTCGATCTTGCTTCGTGTGGAGTAGCCGCGTCTTTGTTACTAGGTGGAAGGATTGCTAATTCAGCTCTGAAGTTGCCATTGGACATAGAAACCATCGCGGTTCTCACTTGCAATGCTTTCAAAGCGTCTTGTATGGAAAAAGTATTACAAAAATATACAGTCATTGTTTGGGATGAATGCGCGATGGTACATAAAAATTGCTTAAGGCTATGGATCGATTGTTACAACGTTTGCGAAAGTAGTTATAACCCCAGATTATCCAATTGGTTTAACGATAATCATGACGGTAGATGGCGCTGGTATCGTTGATCCTCGGATTAAGAATGGATTAACGTGTTGATTTGTGGTTGAAGTGAGTGGTTAAAATTTGAAAAACAGGATTAGTGTACATGGACTAAGAGTTGTTGATATAAATGGTTAATCCTTGTTTAAAAAATTTTAGCGTGTTATCCGTGTTGATTAGTGGTTGAGTCGTTAAATTTGGAAAAAGGATTAATGGAAATGGATTAAGGGTTGTTGATTTGAATGGTTAATTCTTTTTTTAAAAAATTAGCGTCCCCCTTGCGTGGATGCATTCGCCGCCAGCGGCACCAGCGCTGTGTTAGAATTGTGGTGAATTCAATGTGATAATCTGGGATGAGAAATAAAAAGCATGGTTGGTCATTAAGGAGGCCGTGAACAAAGCTGTTAATAGTGTTATTCTGTGATAGTATAACTGCAATATTTCACAACCAGCTAAACCTCTGAGTAAAGTTCGCTTGTAGAAGTGATCATTAATCTTTTAATAAACTGTGTGCACATTAGGAACACTGTCTACAGTATAAAACATGTTATTTAAATTATATTTCAGTATTGCACGGCTAGTTCACTGAAAAATGTTTTCTTTTGTTAGAGAAGCAAACCTTCAGCTATTTTCAGTCAGTCTTTTGTTGCGTTGCCAACATGATGCAATCTAATCAACAAAAGCAAAGTTTCTCAAGTTCACATTCTATCAGCTCTCTTGACAAAGCTACTACATCGCGAAAAGTCTTGCAACCACCTAAGTTGGTCCACAAACGCCCGCTTGAAGAAACTAACCAAGGCAACGATTCCAATTCAAATTATTGTTTCATTACACAAAACAAAAAACACACAGCTTCAGTATCAGCTGTAAATACCAAATACATAGTTGACTTAACCTCTGTTCACAACAATTTTTCCCCTTTAGAAAACATGGAGGAAGTGAACGATACAACTTTTGAAGAAAATCTCTCTATAACTCCTAAACTCAGGATCCCACCAATTTTTATTCATGAAGTCAATAATTACCAGCAGATTATCCAAGATATAGCTTCCACTGTAAAAGATGAGTACACAACACAGCAGCAAAACAAAGTCCTTAAGATAAACAGAACTTCAGTAAATGACTTCCGCGCTGTAACAAGATACCTGGGAGAATCGAAGCTTCCTTTTCACACCTTCCGTGTTCCAAACTCGAACAGACTTGAAGTTATTTTAAGAAATGCTCCCTACTCTCTTATAGATGACGATATTGTTACAGAAGTAACCTCTCTGAAGTTACCAGTGGTAAAGGTTACCAGGCTTTTCTATAAAGACCGACAACCTATGTCGCTGTGTGCCCTAGAATTAGAAAACAATGAACAGGGTAAGATCTTCGAAGTCAAAATATTTACCATGCCATAATCAAAGTCGAGTACCTCAAGAAACCCGCTAACATCGCACAATGCACACGATGCCAACGCTACGGGCATACTAAGAACTGTCGACTCACACCTTGATGCGTGAAATGCCCCTCAAGTCACCACTTTTCTGAATGCACAAAAGACAAAGACATTCAGCACTCCTGCGTGAATTGTGAAGAAGCACATCCGGCAAAGTTCAAAGGTTGTCGTTATTATCTAGAATTGAAAAAGAAAGCCGATGCAAGGGTGGTTCATCCTGCAATAACACCAACATCTTCAAAGCTAAACCTGGAAAATGTTCCGAAGTTGTCACCAAACTCGCCCTCACCAACTCCTGAAATTCCGCAATGGCCACGCTCTGCTGTTTCGGAAGAAAAAAGTCCTAGGCAGCTATTTCAGCAAACATCAACACAGAATTCTTCTTATCCTTCTTCTTGCTCCTCCAATGGAACCGGAAACCTAATTCAGCTAACCATTAATTTCCTCACACCATTCCTGCCAGCAATAAGGTCCTTTTACTAAAGCTTTTTACAAGTTTGTTTGCTAACGACCACTAAAAACCAAAAACCGTTCTCTCAACTAACCATACTAAACTGGAACGCCAATGGAGCCAAAGCCAAGCGAGAAGCCTTCTTGGAATTCATCTCCAGACACAATGTTGCAGTAGCTTGCATCACTGAAACGCATTTATTACACAAAGAAAAGTCTTCTATACCTAGCTACACAGTATATAGATGCGATCGCAATGCTCCAGTCGCTTCAGGCGGAGTAGCTATAATTATTCGAAAAGACACACCTCACCACTCAGTTTCATTACCGCAATTAACCAGCATCGAAGCCTGCGCAATTCAAATATTCACACGCAATTCTTCTAAAACTACAATAATTTCTGCATACAAACCACCAGGACCCAATCTAAATGACCAGGATATTAATACATTATTTTCTGACACAGTACCGACTTTCCTAGCAGGAGATCTAAATAGCAAGCATCAAACATGGGGATTCCGTTTAACAACTCCAAATGGAAGACGTTTATTAACTGCAGCTGAGCACAACGCAGTTAACGTTGCAACTCCGTCAGATCCCACATTCTATAGAGCAAATGTAACACCAGATATACTAGACATCGCACTCTACAGAAATATATCAAGCACTCCCACTGTGACCGTTCTGCCTGAAATGGACTCGGATCGCTGCCCAGTCTTCATCTCGTTCGATAACATTCCGATTCTATAACCTCAACACACTAGGAAACTCAACAAAGGTTTCATATACTGGGAGACATTGCAGCACGTAATGGATGACGAGTTAAGAATTACACAGAATTTGAAAAACCCCAGTGATGCCGATTGAGCAATTCTCAGCTTCACAAATTCCGTAACTTCCTCTATAGACAAAGCCACAGCTCCAGCGAGACCTCATCAACATAGAAAATCTTACCATGAAACTTTGCCCTCAAGCATCAGAAACCTCTTGAAAGAAAAGCACAAAACTCGTCGACTTTGGCTAAAGCACAGAGAAACTTGGCAATTTCATCACAGCTCGCCTCGGTAGCGTGATGGTTAGCGTGATTCGAACTAACGACCAAGAGGTGGCGAGTTCGAATCTCGCTTAGGGAAATTTATCCGGGTAAGGTTTTTTTCCGAGGTTTTCCCTTATCCTGAGAGACGAATGTCGGGCAACTTAAGGCTCCATGGACCTCAGGCTCGTTTGAGCATCATTTCACCCATTTCATTCATTCACCGATACGACATTAGGTTGGAGGACGTTAATTTAATTTTAAAAAAAAAACTTCATCGCTTGAACCGACTCACAAGAGAAGTGACGAAACGAACGGATGAATATCGGTATTCCACTTACCAACGGCATCTATCCAGTATCTCACCGGAAGACTCATCATATGGAAATAGATTAAAAGAGCCGACGATTATTCTGCCCCTAGAGCAAGATGGAAAAAACTACATCAACTGTGAGAAAAGCGAACTATTTGCAGATACACTACAAAATACGTTTAGATCTAATCCAGGAAGCAACGTAGAATTCAACCACGAAATTGAACAGTTTACTGGTTCATACGACACAGCACCACTACCCATTGACTTCACTTCACACAAAGAAATTCTTTTTATCATGCAGCAACTTCTCGCAAGAAAATCACCTGGGCATGATCTTATATCAAACTTTGTATTAAAACATTTGAGTCGCAAAGCACTTGCTATCCTAGCTTCGTTGTTCAATTGTTTTATGCGAATGGGTTATTACCCAAGAATCTGGAAACAGGCCATAGTTATTGTTATTCATAAATCTGGAAAATGCCCTTCCAATCCAAAAAATTATCGTCCAATAAGTCTGCCACCAACTCTGCCCAAAGTGTATGAAAAGATTATATTGAAACTCTAGAACAAGTGTCACTATTACCTCCCTTTCAATTTGGTTTCCGTCGCAAACATTCAACTACTCATCAAATTCTCCGAATTATAGAGCAAAGAGTACAAGGCTTCGAGGACAAAGATCACGCTGCTGTCACATTCCTTGACTTCACGCAGGCATTTGACAGAATTTGGCATCAGGGTCTACTATACAAACTATTTCTCTATGGCACTCCAGACCAGCTCTACAAAATAATATCCTCCTTTCTATCATACCGTACCTTTTCAGTTCGAATAGGTAACAGTCATTCTTCTATCAGACCTATAACAGCAGGTATTCCACAAGGTTCAATATAGGGTCCAATCTGTTGAACTTGTTCACTTCTGACATACCTGCAACACCCATAGCTCAAATAGCAATGTATGCCGATGATACTGCCATCTGTGCAACTCATCGTAATTTACACACCACTAGAAATCACCTTCAAGAGGCCTTAAACTTAATCATACCCTGGCTTGACAACTGGCGCATTTCTCTCAACCATAACAAATGTGAAGCAATGGTGTTTACATTATGCAGACCGGAATATCCACCATCGGTAACGATAGCAACAAATTCTATACCCTGAAAAAGTGACACAGAAACGGTGAAATACCTTGGTGTACTTTTTGATGGAAAACTCACACGGAAGCCACATATAAGTAACAAGCTCAAACTTGCCCACATAAGACTGACAAATCTTGATCCACTTCTCAACGAAAGATCTTCGCTTAAGTTAAAAAACTGCATACTACTCTACACAAGTCTTTTAAGACCGCTTTTACTATATGCTTGCCCAATTTGGGGAGGAGCCTGCTACAGAAATTAAACGCATCCAAACATTCCAAAACAAAATCTTACGTATTTCAACTAATGCACCATGGTTTTTCAGAAACAGTCAACTACACAGAGAAACTGGAAACAGTACCATTAAACAGTTAATTTCTTCACAAGCCGAACAATTTTACAGCAATCTAAAGAACGTTCCCGGATCTATTCATTACTCTCTTGGCAGAAACTCCAGCTTTCCAACCCGCATCAAGAGTCTTCCACCACTGGACCAGCTATCACAGCAAGCCCTGATTTAATTTCAACTAATACTGCCAGTGAGGGGCCCAATGCGGTTTACCTCATTTCAATGTTAATCATGGTGTTTTACGCGGGTTGATTGTGATAATCTTACCTTTTAAAAAAAAAAAAAAGGATTTATTGCGCGTCCGTGGATGCGCCCATGGACGGCGACATGAACGTTTTGGCCAGATTATGGAAAATTGAATGAGATCAGGGATGGAAATAAAAAGTAAAAGTAAAAATGAAGCAAAAAAGCGATTATATGGTAGAGGGTCTTACCTTTTTGCTTGTTAATGAAGCACAAAATAATCCGCGAGATGTTGCTGAAATTAAAACGGACACTTTAATTTAGAAACAACAGCTACAAAACAGAAGTGAGTTAGAAAACAACATAGAACTTGTGAAGAAACTCTTACCACGACTGGGGTAACCTCATTCTACACATTTGGATGAATATTGTCCATTATGCTCTGAGCAATGTCTGCTGGGATATAATTTTGCGTAAAAACAAATAACGGGAATCAAAAAAGATCTGTGTAGTACACGATTCTCTGTTGCATGGGGTACGTTATCGGTTGTAGGTTGAGTTGATCACCGGCTGCTTAAAAACTGAAGCCAGTGTTGAACTTCTCGCATCACGTTATCCATTACTACTGAGACAAATGTTTTTGCAGAGGGAAGAAAGACCGATTAGCAATATGACTTTGGAACAGAGTGGTATGGTAGCCAGTGGAAGTGGGGTTAGCGATAAAGGTTTTTTTTGGAAGTTGTGGTTTTATAGGGCACTGGGATTATTTAATGAGGTGGTTATGAGCGCTGAGGAGGAAATTGTGGTTGCTAAAGGTTGTGTTTTTAAAATGTACGCGATAATGCTAGCCTTCAACACTGGCCATAACATCTTCCTACAAGTGTTGGTGTTAGTATGGAAAAATAAAAAGCGGGGATTGGTAAAAATAAAAAGTATTGTGATTGAATGAAAGATTGATTCTTTAAAACGAATATAAGATGGAAAAAACGAAGAGTGTAAAAGGTATAAAATGGAAACAATTGGGAAAAGCAACAATAAAAAACAGAAAGTGATAATATGGGAAAGTGTTACCTGTTAGTGGCATCACTTGGAGAAAGTAGCAGCATTGTGTTGTCGTCGGCAGTTGGGAAACGAAAGAGGGAACGATTTGGAAGGAATAGGTAAAAATGGGTTGAGGAAGTTACGTGCTAAGTGTTTATTTGAGAGAATAAGACGATGCGCAATTGATGTTAGGATGGAAAATATGTAAATAGAGGGGATTGGTAAAAATAAAAATTATGATCGGATGAAAGTTTGATACTTTAAAACGGATATACGATAGAAAAGTGAAGGGCGTAAAAGGTATAAAATGGAAAAAATTGGGAAAAAGCAACAATAAGAAACAAAGCGGTAATAAGGGAAAATGTGTTACGTTTTAGTGGCATCACTTGGAGAACGCAGCAGTAATGTGTTGTCTTTTTTTTAATTAACGTCCTCCAACATTGTGTCATATCGGACGAATGAATGAAATGAAATGGGTGAAAGGATGCTCAAATGAGCCCGAGATCCATGGAGCTATAAGTTACCCGACATTCGTCTTCTCAGTGTAGGGAAAACCTCACCCAGATAACTTACCCCAAGCGAGGTTCGAACTCGCAACCTCTTGAACGTGAGGCAGACACGCTAACCATCACGCTACCGAGGCGGGCATGTGTTGTCGTCGGCAGTTGGTAAACGAAAGAGGGAATGATTTGGAAGGAATAGGTAAAAATGGGTTGAGGAAGTGACGTGGCAAGATTTGATTGGAAAGAATAAGACGAGGTGGGACTGGTGTTAGGATGTAAATAAATTACGGGGATTGGTGGAAGTAAAAATGATTGTGATTGGATGGAGTGTAAAAGGCATAAATGGGAAAAACTGTGGGTGGAAATAACTTAATGATAAGGATGATGGCGATTGCGATAGCGGTGTTGGCGGTATGAATTGCTAGCGCAGAGTACAGCTGTGTTAGTTTTGGAAGGTGTGGGTTTGTTTGGTAGTTTGTCAATGAACGCGGTAGGTTTACCGGTAGATTTGAATTTAGAATGGAAATTAACGCCTCAGGAAAGTGAACTTGTTATGGCCTACAGTGCGGTAAACGAGATGAATTCCTACTTCTCCGAAAATTTTGTACACGTATTTGGGGAATGTGGAAATGGCGAGTGGCAGTTAAGCTTAGGTGGAAGGTAAGTGGAAAGTTGAAAAGGTCATCTAGGTGGTCGGCGGAGGGAAATGTAAAATTAAATTCGGAACGTGATGGCGCAAAATCGGGAAGAGTATCTGCGAATAGTATAAGAAAGGCGCCATCGGACAGGTGTAAGAAGGGAATGAATACAATGGAACAACAAAAGATGAAAAAGGAATATGGCAGTAAGATGAAGAAAGGAAAGAGGGAGATTGAGGAGGTGAAGAAGGAAAAACTTTAATGTGAGGGAAGGGTAAGAGAAACGCAGGGGACGATGGAAAGAATGAAAGGGGACCTGGAAGTGGAGAAGCAGAATGTGACGAAGCAGCAGGAATTGGTGAATTGAATAAAGGTAAATATGTTTAAAGTGTACGATGAATTTGAGGCGTTAAAGCAGTTGATTGGTAAATTTGAAAACGCGCACAGGCGGAGTGGAGAAATTTCCTAACTACGAAGCAACTTACGACGAAACGGGAGAAGAGCTTGTTGGAGGGGAGGTGGGGGGAGAAGAAGAGGGGGATTTAGAATACGAAACGAATTGAAAATAGAACTTAACACACACGTACCACACTCAACTTATAAGTGAATGGATTAGTCCGAGTGAGCATTTCTAAAATTGCGACACCAGTAGAATATGTGACCCGTCCGCCGTGATAAACATTGATATAGGGCTTGGAAACTTTAAGAGTGGTTTGAGAATGGAAGGCTCATTAGCGAGAAAATCTTTAAATGTGGTAGGTAATGTAAATGTAATGTAAATGTAAACCCCGCGCGGCAGCCCACGAAGGGCCAAGGCCTACCGCCCAGCCGCTGCGTCCCCCACCTCTGCCCACTACAGGCGTCATTGGTGAGGTGCAGTATTGGAGGGTGGGACGTGGTCAGCGCCCCGAGCCCTCCCGGCCAGTTATGCGGTCTTCTCGACCTGGGGCCGCTACTTCTCCATCAAGTAGCTCCTCAATTGGCCCCCCCGGGATCTAACGAGGCTGAGTGCACCCCGTGCCAGACCTCCCAGAGGGGATAAAATCCCCATGCTGGTACCGGGGATGGAACCCGGGTCCTCCGCGCCACAGGCAAGCGCGCTGCCAGCTGCGCTACGGAGGCGGCCAAATGTGGTAGGTGGTACAAGAAATGACACCTTATCGAAACCGGATGTTGCGGTGGTGAGACCGGAAGTGCCCCGGAAAAGTGTCCGATTAAAGCTTGGGAATTTGAGCCGACATAGACCACCGGGGTTTTTTATTGGGCATTTAACTGAGTGCGCATGCGGAACATGCGGTTGCGGGGATTTAAAAACCCAGGGCGATAAACAGTTGTGCGAAGTAGCAATCGTGTTGTGAAACGATTTATCACTATACGCATTTTGAATGTAATGCAATGTTAACAGTTTAATTGCATAGTTGACTTACAGCGTGGGTATAGTTTAAAAGTTAGCAGCAATATTCATAATTGTACAGTTCACTTACAGCGCGGTTATAGTTTGAAGACAAGCAACACTATCCAGTGCTTGTGGAAAGCAATTTAGCTTTTAGAGGGGTACAATGGAGACGCAGCCTGGGGTAAGTCATGATATAACCTTGCAGCCTACGTTTGAAATTATAGGACACAGGCAGAGATCGATGGAATGGCTTTTTTCGGGCATTACGGAAACAGAAATTACCGTAAATCCGGTCCCTAGAGATGCAAACCCGGAACAATGGGTGCCGCATTTGTTTGATGATAGTGTAAATTTTGCCAAAGAGAACCTTCTAGTCAACGAACCCAACTATTTAGGAATATCCACATCAGACGACAAAGAGACGGCTAAGCCTTTAATATGAGCGTTAGGCGTGTACAACAAGTGAATGTGCACGCTATTGTTGAAAGCATCGAAAAAGTAATGCAAAGTAACCAACAGTTCTTGCTTAGCGGTCCGCTTAAAGTAACCTTTGTGTGGACGAAGGAGGTCTCGGGTTCGTGCCACCAACCATGTCATGCGTGTATTGGCAATAAGGGCAGTATCCAAATAGCCAACAAAGATAACTTGTGCTTAGCAAGAGCCATTGTGGATCATGGGGTTAACTACAGAACCATGATGCGCTCCGATTATCTGCAAAAACCGAAGGCCATAGCTCTGTGCGAGAGCATAGGTAAGGGCAATGTTAGCTGCACTATAGATGACGTCAGACGCTTTGACGCAGTGTTAAAGGGCTACGCGGTTACGGTGTTTGGTAATCACTTGGGAAAACACGTGCTGTACGCGTCTCAAAAGCAAGGCGATAAACACATTGACGTCATGTTTCACGAAAGCCACTTTAACGCCATCGTCGACCTTCACAAGTGCTTTAAATGCAAATGGTATTGCCGCCAATGTCATTATCCCTCGGTAAACAAAAAGGAATTTCCTAGGTGCGATGCCAACTGTTCAAAATGTCACCAGCAACGCCATTTGACGCGTACCTACACTGCCCTGCATGCTACAGAGACTGAGTCTACATGTTTTTTTAATCCACGCAAAAAAGTGTATTTTACCCAAAGCAGCTGTTGGTGTGCGATGCAGAGAAAGTGAGTATGTCTTGCAATAAGCTTGTGAATTTGAGGTACAAAGCGCTCATTAGTGAGAGGAAAAGAACTGCAATCATTGCAAGGCTCACGTGAATTTTAGCCATATGTGCTACATGCGGCCTTACGCTTCGAAAAGCAAAAGTAACCAGTACGTATTTATGTTCATTGTCTTCGAGTGTACGCAAAACGTTCCGTATACTGCGAAACAGAACACGAACGAAGCCTGTGCGCTTTGAATCGACGAACGTCACAAGATGGCACACTGTCGCACTGTACCGTGTGTTCGTGAAAGAATGCGTGTTTACGGGCGACCCCGTGAAGCAGTTATTGGCGCACATCGCGAGATTCAAAGCCTGGGACGTCGCCGTGGTGGCGCATAACCTCAGAGTTTACGATGGCCAATTTTTATTAAAGCACATGATGGGGCCAATTCCCGACAAAAAGCATTACTCTCCGAAGGGCATGTCGGTAGAGGCCCGAAGAGCCTTCGACCAGTGACGCCAAGAAAAGGTAACCTCCGGGTATGTCTTGGTCCTCAAGGCGGAAATGGTGACGTATTGCAAAATGCATGTATTTCTAGTAAGTTAGGGAGTTTCGAAATTTAGAAGGGAATTCTTAGACGAGAACGGAATAGACACGTTCAGAGAATGCGTCACCATCGCGCAGGCGTGCATGTGTGTGTAGAGAAAACGCTCTATGGCGCTTAACAAAATTGCCCTCTCACCTGTAGGTGGGTATCGACTAGCGAACAGCCACTCCCGCATAGCATGTCTATGGCTATCTTGGTTAGAACTGCAGAACCAATTCAACATTCAGCATGGCATGGGCTGACGGGAAGTGAAGATTGCAGGTCACAAGGTGGACGGGTACAGAGGTCGAAAAGACCGTGCACTTTTTCCACGGCTGTTTTTATTACGGGTGCATGCGATGCTTTTACAATCGCCATGCTCCTATATACAGCACCGCCAACGAAACCATGGCACCTAGGTTAGAAAGCACGGAGGTCACCACAAAGATCAGGGAGACCGGTTACACCGTGGTGGAAATGTAGGAGTGCGAGTTCAACGCCATGATGAAGGCCAACCAGGACCTCGCCCACCAACCTAAAAACTTCCCCGTACCCGAACCCCTGAACCCCAGAGACGCCTTTTATGGTGGTCGCATCAACTGCACCAAGAAGTACTGCTAGGCGAAGGGGGACAGGAGGATGTAGCATTACGACGTGTGTAGCCTGTAACCTTACGTGAACAAGACTAAGTCCTACCTCGTGGGCTACCCAGAGATTCACATGGATCGCTTTCCGCGCCTACAAGACGTGCAGGGCGGTCTCATGAAGAGCAAGGTTCTACCGCCGCAACATCTCTACCAACCGGTGCAGCCGGCGCGCATCAGCGGTAAGCTCCAGTTTCCACTATGTCGTACCTGTGCAGAGGCGAGTGCGATCACGAAGTGTCCCAGAGAGCCTTGACGGCCACTTGGGTGGTTGACGAAATCTAGACCGCCCTGGAGGAGGGGTACCGCCTCCTTAAGGTCCACGAAATCTGGGAATACGGCGTGATGCAGTACAACCCAGTCACCGGAAACAAGGGACTGTTCGAGGACTAGATCAATCAGTTCCTCAAGATCAAGACTGAGACCTCCAGTTGGCCCAAGGGTTGCGACACGACGACCAGAAGGGAGAGGTACATGGGGGAGTCCTCGGAGCACGAAGGCGTCGCCCTAGATCCCCAGGTCGTGGCACCCAATACCGGTTGGAGAGACCTCGCAAAGCTAATGCTCAACAGCTTCTGGAGAAAACTTGGGCAGAGGGACAACCACCCTACGTGCGAATTCGTGGACCGGTACGACCGTCTCCTGTACCTGCTCAACGACCCGGTTGTGGAAGTGCAGATCTACATGCTCGTCACCGAACGGATCATGTACGTGGTTTGGAGGTACTCCGAGCAGAGTCCGAAGCTCAAACCCCGACGCCAGCACCGTCATTGCGGCTTACACCACGGCGCACGCGCGCCTGGTGTTCTACTCGTACCTCAAGCGTCCCGGAGAACGGGTGTGCTACTTCGACACCGACTCCGTTGTTTTCGCCGCCGCTCCGGGGGAATGGACGCCGTCCGTTCGACGCCTCCTGGGAGACATGACGGACGAGCTGGAGAAGTTCGGTCAGGACTCTTACGTCGCCCAGTTTGCTTCGACGGGGCCCAAGAGACACTTCATGGACATTCGGTGCCCGGAGACAGGAAATACCTTCTCGGTGTGTGAGGTTAAGGGCATTACCCTGAATTCGGGGAATCAGGAGCCGGTAAATGACGAGGTCATTCGCGACATGGTGCTCAGGATCAGCGGCGCGACGGTGACGTTGACAGGTACGCAGATTTCTAGAAAGCCCCATTGCACGTTGGTGACCGAACTAAGCACGAACACCTTTAGAATGGTGATCACCAAGCACGTTCTCGACGAACACTTTGACTCCTTAACCTACAGGTACAAGAGGCATAAATAAGAGGTAAAGTGCAGCAAGTGGACAGTTCAAACCCGGGCACGATGCGCGGACCATCACACCTAAGGTGATTACATTTTCCTGGCTCGATGCTCATAGTGGGTCGGTCTCGCTGCGGAAAATCCACCTTTGTGAAAAAACTGATACGACACGCCGGCGAGATGTTCGACAAACGTCCCAAAAGAGTGCTCTGGTGCCATCCACCGGAGTATCCCCCGAGTATCCCCCGAGACTCGAAGTCATGCCCCTACACTACAACACGCACTGCGACGTCCCCGAACTGCAAACGGAGGGCGAGAATGATTTCGTTATCCTGGAAGATTTGATGATCGAAGGGGGAGGTAAGGCCGTGTCTAAGTTTTTCACCAGGGACTCTCATCACAAGCGCTTCGGTATTCTGTATATTCTGCAAAACGTGTTTCCACAGGGGAAGAAATATAGAAACATATTCTCTCAAAGCAAACTACATCGTGGTCTTTAAAAACAACAGAGACAAAATGAAAATCGAAAGACTGTGCCAGCAGATCGAACCCAGAAGCTCTAGGTCTTTGTTGGAAGCTTTAGAAAAGGCTGCCGAAAAAACTTACGGGTATCTCGTGCTGGATTGCACGCAGTGTACGCCTAACCGATACAGCTATCGGACCGACATACTGCCGGACGAAACGCTGTGGTACTTCGTATCGCGCTAGACATTTTGGGGCACTTTTGCAAGGTGGATTTTAAATAGCGCGCCATTGGCAGTAGGGCCGTCGTCATCGCACAAACTTGGTTAGAGGTAGGTGGAGCATTGCCAAATTGAGCAGTCCTCTTATAGCGAGGCAGCACGGCAATTTGTCAGTTTTGGCGAAGCCAAAGGCTCCTGTTCGCAAAAAGGTGTTAAAAATGCCGACGGAGATCTCATAAAGGCCATTTGCGAATGTATGCTCAATGTGTGCAGAGGTCACGTGCAACTTTCCAAAAAGTGTTTGAATCGCTTAAAAGACATAAGGCGTGTTGGAGAAAGTTAGTTGACAAGAAGTCCCGTTGAAAAAAAGAACTAATAAATAAAAATAAATAAAAAAGAAAGAAAATAATCTTGGTCCAAAAAGGAGGTTTCTTGCCGGCGTTTTTACTTTCAGTATTAGCTTCGCTTGGAGGTTCGCTGGTGTCAAAACTTGCAGGATGAAGTACGGTAGACAGATCGACGTTCCCCGCAGCCAAAAACCGTGCAAAAGCTTCTTGTTATAGACATAACTATTTCTACACCGCTCGCAAAAGTTAAAGGCATGTGAACGCTGGCCAATGCTCAAGCAGAGCGCTGTTGCCAAGCGTAGTGTGTGTACCGGCAGACGGTCTGTACATAAGGTTGTGTGAGATGCATGCAGCACATTCGGCAGCGCTGGTGGGAGGGGCAAGCGTAGGATTCGCTGTAGTCCACAGTACGCCCCACCTCCATATGCCTTTAAGTTTTGCGAATATTATAGATTGGCTAAAGAAATCAACAATGTGCAGCGTGCAAAACTCCCTGCCGACAAAAATGGCGTCTCGTAAAATATAAATTGGTCAACTATCTCGATATCGTGACACAAGTGAGGCGCCAGTACCTTAGCGACGACGACGACGAATACGAAGACGTGGACGCGTGGGTGAAGCAGGAGCCTAAAACCCTTAAGGCAAACCCTTTCTCGCCTCGTAAAAGGGTGAACTCTCTGTCGCCCGAAAAAATCCAAATCACCTTCTTACCAACTTCTCCCGCGCAGTTGGCAACCTATGTACAAGCAAAAGCAGGAAGGACTGGAAGGCGATAAAGCGATATTATACCAGACTGGAGCACTTTGCAGGTTTGGGCACGCTAAAACCGCTTCCCAAGGTCACTGCTGCATCAAAATTCGACATCGAGTCCTTCCTTCAAACCCAGGACAGTTACACGTTGCATAAATCGGTTAGAAAGCTATTTGCTACCAAATACTATCACGTGACCAATATGAACGATCTGTGGGAAGCCGACCTAAACGTCATGAACAGCGTCAAGCAACACAACAACCCGTACGCATACATTCTGTCATTGACGTATTCTCAAAATACGCTTGGGCCGTCCCTCTGAAATCCAGGCTGGGTGCCGATGTGACGCAAGCGTTTGGTTCTATTTTTTTTTCGCAGCGCATTGCTAGGGTGCTGCAAACGGATAAGGGCACCTAGTTCACCAACAAAACTTTTCGCAACTTTCTAAAGAAACACAACGCGCAACACTTCACTACCAAAAATAAGGTAAACCTAGCGTCATTTCATTCCCCATTATGTCCATCTGGGCTAACATTTGTTTCATCAACTGTTTCATATGGTTTTCGTGACACTCCTACCGTCAATCGTCACAACTGTACTTTTTTGAACTACTTCTTGGTTTTTTGTTTCTTATTAAAACACCGAACAAAAGCACTGTTGAACCATAACAAATACTACAGGAAGAAAAGCTGATAGGTGAGGTCATGTGAATGTAATCCGCATTTTTATTTGAATCATATAGAAAAGTGTATGAATTGTTTGTTGAAGAACTCCATTTTGTATGTATATGTATATATACATGTATCTACATATATATGACATGACTTGCTAGTAGAGGAGTTGATAGTGAAATATGTGAATGTGTTACCTAAAAGCGAGTGGAGAAAACAGTGTGAGTGTAATAGCATTTCTATTTCAAACATGAATAGATAGACTTAAAAAGCAAAACCCTATCTGAATACAAAATTTGATCGAAATCGTTAGAGTCGTTTCCAAGTTGCGCGGAATATATATACAGGATGGAAGTGAAATTACCCGTCAGACTTTAACAGCGAATTTCTCATGTGAATAACACGAAAGTCTAATACCTAAATGTAGATAAGTTTAGCTTTCTAGAAAAAAAATATTTTTATAAAAAAGTTTATCATAACCTGGCTGAATTATTATTGACTGAAGGTTCTTGATATATAGTTATATTCATAGAAAATTAAATAAATTATAACTTTTTTCCTTCGGTGTATTTCAATAGATTGAACGATTTTTGTACAAATTAAATTTAAAAGAACCCACTATTTGTTGCGTTTTTGTTGCAATAAATTTATTTATTTATTTATTCATTCACTCATTCATTTATTTTTGTGAGAATACATTGTAGATTAAAAATATACTATAGCATACATGTGTAGTGGAGTAGATACACATTTTTACTTTCTCTACTGGTTAGTAGGGGAGGTAGGGAAGTATTGTATTCCACCCAAAAAGTCGATGTCGAGAGTTCACCGGAAATATATGCTTTGAGACCTCCTGAATAATAAAAAAGCATTTTTAGAAAAAAGGTCCGCGCGCGCGATTGTGTGTGTGTCTCAATCTGTGGACAACATAACACAAAAACGAAAAGTAGCTTAAAAACCAAAGTTAGTATTTAGGTTTAGTGTCTTTCAAGGATGCAACACGAAGATTTTAAAGAAAATAGCCCCACCTTAAACTACTCTTTACATGGAAACTTTGTCGAGAACTTTGATTTTCTTGAAAATGGCTTTATAATCCTCGCAAAAGTTAAAGGCATATGGAGGTGGGCCGTACTGCAGACTCCAGCGAATCCTAAGCTTGCCCCTCCTACCAGCGCTGCCGAATGTGGTACATGAATCTCACGCGCCTTATATACAGAACCTCTGCCGATACACGTACTACGTTTGGCAACAGCGCTCCACCTGAGAATTGGCCACTATTCACATGCCTTTAACTTTTGCTAAGAGTATAACGATTTTGATTAAAATGCTATATGTTTAAGATATTTTTATGACAAATGAAGCGTATATCTTGAATTTTTTGGCTATATCCCCTGTAGTCGTATTAACTCTGAACGACTTTTGCATAACTGTTAAACCCTTAGAGATAGACCAAATCATACTATACAAAAATGTAGATCTTGCTAAAATACACAATTTATGTTTGAATAAATTTTCTTGTGGGGTGAACTATTTCGGAGATATTCCTTGTTATGTGCGTGCGTTTCGGAAAACTTAGAAGCTTTCATGAAATGGAACATCGTTGTGGATTTTTTATATGTTAAGTGTGCAAAGAGAACGGAATCTCAAAGCTTTAAAAGATTTGACTACGCTCAAAGCTTACTGTATTCTAATATTCCCCTTACACCTTCCAGGAAATAAGTAATAAAATAACTTACACAAATGCTTATCGTAACTAACACGAAGAAGATATAGGAATAAAGGTTTGTAAGAATTGTTAATACAAGCGTAGAGAAAGTCATGTGACCGTAAAAAAACAGATTTTTTAGATTAACAATAAAAGCTAAGATTAACACAATAAACTGAAAGCATACATGTTTTTGGATATAAGCACTAGATACACTATAAAATAAAAAGTTTTGATGGCTTGCGCACTAGAACGGTTTTAAAATGAAAAGTGTCCTGTGGATTTGAAAGTTGATGTGTGACCTCGTCTTCGCTGCTGCTGTTGCTGTCGATGCGAAACTGTGGTGTGTCGCTGATAGGCGTTGTGACGCATGTGAGGAGCAGGTGTGAGAAATTTTGATGTGGGTGCTCGTCGAAAGGAGGGATGAGGTTGGGAACGATGAAATCGTTGTTATAGCTGGTGCAGAAACATCCGGTGGGTGTTACTCTGTTGCAAATGGCGTGAATTTTGTTGCTCCCGAGAAATATTGTGCATTACGCATTTTGTTGAATTTGGTGCACTGTGGTAGGCATACACTCGACGTGGATGACGTCAACCTTTTGGATGTCGAGCTTAATTGAGGCGTTCTTGTTGTTGCCGAAGAAGGCGGTTAAGGAGGAGATAATGCGAAGATGGGATGGGAGTTGTCCTTTGCTGGAGAGTTGGGCGTTGAATAGGAGTTTGAGGTTTAGATTGTTACCCACGTTGATGGGGTCGATTTCGCAGGACATTTATCATTAGGGTTATAGGGAGCGAATTTGAGCACGTATCGTTTGAAACTGCTTCGGAGCGTTTCCTCGCCTTCGTAGATGATGCAGAAGGAGGTGGAATTTGAGTTTGCTGACGAGTTCCAGAGAGGCTTTTGAAACTCTGGTTGGCAGGAATACTTCAGTTTCACTGTCTAGCTTTGCCACAAGTTTGCTACCGTGTATAGTGCCGAGAGTCTCGACGCCGCTGACACGGTATGGTACTTTTTGCTCAAGAGAAGACACGCTTAGTGTGTCGGCACTGTGGAATAGTTCTTCGAGTTGGTTAAGAATGTCCTGCGACAGGGCCGCCCTTGCGGCACAAATGACAGTTTTTCACAATTGGAGGAGGTCCGTCGAAATAGGTGGTATGTGAGGGTAACTTGTAATGTTGTCTGCACCTTCACAAAGGAGAAAAAACTTGCTTTGCGTCGATGGGATGTTGGTTCCAATCCACGTCGACGTCGGATGGGGAATATCGCTTGAAGATGACCGAGGCGTTTTGCAGCAGTACTTGGCGTTCCTTGGGCAGTAGTAATTCAATGCGTCGTTCGTTTTCAAGAAACGTTAGAAGCACGCTATAGCAGGCGCAAGTCATGTGCTGCTTCTGCTGTGGTACTTACGGAGAAATCTTGGATTTGCGCACCCAGCTGAGTGAGATCTTCGTAGAATCCCTGTTAACACCGCGTGCACAAGTGCAAGAGACGCTGACAAAGTTCACAGTTGCACACCTGGTGGCATCTTTTTTGGGATGTCCTTTCAGTTCGTAGTTTTTAAACGCCTTAGTTCCTTCGTAGTACACGGACAGGTAATTTTTGTAATCCATGTTGGAGAGAGGGCGAGAGGTGACTAAGTGCCAAAGGAGGGGGAAACTTGAGCTCTAAGGTTGGTTTTGTTGGATGCGTAGAGCGAAACGAGGTTTGAGATAATGATCTACCTATAGGAATGTTCTTCAATTGGCGCAGCGTATGTACTTGGTGAACTGGGTGAAAATTATGTTACCCAACGGAAGATTGGAGGAATGGTTGTGTAGCATGTACTTGCAGTATGCCATGATTTGATTTTGCACGTCCATTTCTTCTTGTAACACATGATGTCGGTAATGATTTGGTGTAGGCTGCCCAACATGTTCCACTCTTGGTGGTTGAGCGTGACGGAGGCGTCTTGCAGGAAGATTTTTGGCTTTCCAAACACGTTCTTGAAGAGCACACTAACGCTGTTGCAGAATTGATATTGCTGCAGGCGTCCTTGGTGGTTAAGAAGGAGACCGTCAATGTTATGTTTTTGTTTCGATGAATTTCTGCCACTCTTCGGATCCCAGGACCACTGCGTTGCGTTGACCGCACTTTGCTAGAATGACCACGAGCTGGTGGGGTGACAACGGTGAAAATCCGACTCACATGAATTTGCTGTGCTGAGGGTTAAGGAAGTAGATGTCGAAAAGAGGATCCACAACTTCGCAGGGTTGGTTCTCATCATTAGAGGGTATGTTGTGCGCTGCAAAGAGTTTTCTTTTTCCTTGGGTCTTCCCCATTGGCGTTTGAAATGCCGCTGCACTGAAGCAAGAGAGAGCAATGTGCTAAGAATAAAGGAGCACACAAAAGCGGGAAATGACTCGTTGTGAATAAGGCGAGCGACGACGACGAGCTGCTGGCAGCCCGATGGGATTTTTTTTCCTGCGTGCCTACCCCAATAAGGTTTAACCGCAGATAGGACAATATATTGGGATGAATAATTAAGGGTGGCGTTTTTAGGCTTTTAGGTTAATGTTATGCAGAAGGAAGGAAGTTTTAAGGTTTTTAATTTAGAATTTTGATAAGGGTTGAATTTTTGAGCCGAACAACCCTTTGTTGGGACTATATTGGAGTTTAGCTTTTGCTGCTGTTGGATTGAATCCTTGGTTATGGGGTATGCCCGCAGGCCATGCGGGGAACCCTGTACGACCTAAAGCGGCATGTTCTGGGGTCGTAGTCCCCAAGAGACCTAACCAGGGCGCTTTCATGAGTTGGTAACTTGTCGTAGAATTTTTTCTGCCCGGTGCCTAATTTCATCCTTCACGTATGGAAGAGACGAGGCTTCGTGAAGTGGTCTCACGGGGAAAGGTATGGGGAAGAAAAGATGGACCGGAGTCCCCTATTCTGCGCCCTTTGGAGCCACAGGAGCCAACTGCCTGCTGCAATGCCCCACACTTCACAGGCGTAAAGCATGAGGGGGATTATAAGAGCCCGGAAGAGGTGTAACTTTTCAGGCGGACTGGCATCTCGGACCTCAGTATAGGATACAGTGAAGCAATAGCTCCCTACGTCCTAGCCGAGAGACCTCTGATATGCCCGCGGAAAGTTAGACTCCTATCCAGTTTAACTCCTAGGTAGGTGATAGAGTCTCTCCACTCGATCCTTTGACCTCGAAGTTGGAATGTGGGGCAGTCTGCGTGAAGAGGATGGCGTGGCTCTTGTCCGGATTAACGGACATTCGCCATCGCCGGCACCACTCCTGGACGAGGCGGAGGTGTCGCTGTATGGGGTTGAAGGCTCTGAGAATGTGTTTATTGGTACAGAACAGCAGCACGTCATCAGCATATTGAGCTATACTGACCTGTGGCTGTGATGGAATGTCTGCTATGTAGACGCTGAGTAGCGCGGGGGACAGTACAGAACCTTTGGGGAGTCCACCTCTTATTGGCCAAAGTGTATATGTTCTCCCCGCAACTACAACTTTTAGTGTACGGTGTCTGAGGAAGCTGTGTAGTATGTTGATTAGATGTGAGGGTAGTCACAGTTGGTTGAGTTTGGTTAGGAGCCCTGCGTGCCAGGTCGTTGAGAAGGCCTTTTCCACGTCCAGAGATACCGCAGCAGTAAATGCGCGTTCCTGGAAACCCAGGACAGCAGCCTCCACCGCCCGCAGCAACTGCTGAGGCGTAGAGTGCCCAGGACGAAAACCGAACTGGTGTTCAGGGATGGCTTGAATGTCTCCCAATAATGGGGACAAGCGGTTTAAGATCATCCTCTCGAGAACTTACGAGAGGATAGATAGGAGACTTATGGAACGGTAGTTGGAGGGGTGTACTAGGTCTTTCCCGGGCTTCAAGATGCAAATCACCCGAGCCTCTCTCCACTCTCGTGGGAAGTGACCCAGAGTGAGGCACATGTTGAACACCCTAGTTAGGAAGAGCACGGCGTTGAAGGGAAGGTGGCGAAGTATGAGGGGGCTCAGCCCATCAGGTTGCGCTGCCTTTTGGGGTTTGAGGCGCTGGAGTGCGCCATGGAGATCACTGGGGCGTATTAACGGGAGTCGTTCCGCATCCTCCGGGGGGGGGGCGTCGAAAAAATCGATGTACTACCCGACGGATAGTCCTGGGGGTCGTCTCTTGGACACATGGTGCGTTCCAGATAGTCGGCAAACACATTTGCTTTGGCTTCAGGTTCCTAGACCAGGCCTCGGGTGCCCTGGATTGGGGAGGTGTATTGGCCACAATGGTTGCGAAGACTTTTGGCGATCTTCCTCACGTCCCTACTTTCAGTGCCCAGGCTGGCCATCTTGTCCTCCCACGCTTGCACTCGGTGCTCGCGCAGTCGTGCTCGGACCTGTCGGCGCAAGCGCCGTAACGGGACTCTGTTTTGGGGGGTGTGGTGCCTTTGGTAGGGTCTCCGTGCCGCCCAGGAGCGGTGGTTGAGGAGGGTTATATCAAGTTTCTTCTTCTTTTTTTTTGATTTAACGTCCTCCAACATTGTGTCATATCGGACGAAGTTATATCAAGTGGAAGGACATCTGGGTGTAGGGGTGCTGGAGCTTGGGCAGTGAGGTTATGAGCAGTTCTTGTCACAATGGAAGTGAAGGAACAGACTGCCACCTCGAGGGTTGGGAGGTCAGTGATTCTGGGGTTGGGTGAGATGGAGGTACGGAGACAATTGCGAACGCCTTCCCAGTCCGTTTCTCGAGTTTCAATCGGGCTGTCATGACTGGCAATCCGGGTGTTGATTTCTGTCAACACTGGTCTGATTGAAGAGCGTTGACTGATGTGAGGGTGAGATGGAATGTGAAATGCTTGATGATCGCAAAGTCGATGACAGAAGGTAGTCCTCGGCCATGCGCATGATGTATGGGTTGCCACGGGCCCTGTAAACGAAGTTCAGGGTCCGCGTCGATGAGGCGGATGATTGCATTACCTCGGGCATCCGCCCTTCGACCACAGTGCCAGCGCCGGTGCTTGACATTGAAGTCGCTGGTCAGGATGGCATTGGGATAAAGGGCTAGAATAGAGAGGTAGTCGTTGGGTACGAACTGCCTTCGGGGAGGGTGGTACACAGAGAGTACCAATATCTCCGTGCTGTCGAGTGACTGCCGTGACCTCCTAGGTTTGAAGAGGTGGGAGCTGGATTGGGTGGTGGACCACGTTCTGCCTCATGAACACCGCCGTTCCGCCCCCAGTGCGGCCTTGACAATTGGTTCTGTGGCAGACGTAGTCAGGAATGCGGAAGCGGTCGTTTGGACGGAGATGTGTTTCATCGACTAAGATGGCGCCTAGGACATAGGATTGGACGAAGTGGGATAGCTTCCCCGCCTGGCCGGTCAGTTCGCATGCGTTCCAGAACGGAAATTGAAACGAGGTACGTGACCTAGTTCTATTGGCCATTCTGGGCGCACCGGAGTAGAGAGGTCAGGAGGGCAAGCCCCTCCACTGTGATGAGCATCTCTCCTGCTGAGTCGCTCGCGGAGAAGAATCTAGCGATGAGGTCGCAGATCCTCTGCCCATGGGTCTGCAGTACTAACTGGACCCACTTGAGCAGGTCGGCGAGGTCAAAGCCAGGGGTTGGGGATAGTGTTGGATGTGGGTGGCAGAAGTGCTGATGGAATCTCCTCAGCCCTATCCTCCCCCTGAGGGCGTCGAAGGGTGGAAGTATCACCCCCCTCCGCCGCTCTGGGTGCAGGTTTAGGCTCCCGGGGTTTCCTCTCTGTCTCTCTCTCTGCGGTCTTGGATTGGTTTGGGTGGAGGTTTTATCTGGGACTGGTGTTGTGTATTGACTGGTGGTTCGAGGTACGCTGTGCGCTTTGGGCATAAAGCCCGTAGGGAAGTTGGCTGGTTGAGGTGTCTGCTGATGTCCCTGAGGATGCGAGGTAGAAGGTCTCCCCTGGTCTCCACTAACGGGACGGAGTTGAACTCTGGAAAACCTGTGGGAGCCTGGAGGCGATCTCTCTCTTCCTCGTGGGAAACCCTCCATAGCAGGCCACATGTTTGCCCTTGCAATTTGCGCAGGTGAGCTCGTCCGTGGTCGTACGAGAACAGGACTCTTTATGGTGCGCTTCACCGCAGCGAAGGCACCGCAGATTTCTTCGGCAGAAGTGGCTTGAATGGTTGAAGCCAAGACACCGATGGCACTGAGGTGGCCCAAAAGAGCTCCTCACGCCCTCCACCTTCACCCTGAGGTAGCAGAGAGTTGACATACCGTCGATTTTCATCTCCGGATCACATGCCCTCTCCACCATGACCACAAAAAGCGGAATTGGCTTATTGGCCTCGCCATTCTCTCCTGGCTTGGTAAGCTGCCTCACCAGCCGAGGGGTAATGCCTTTGGGACAGAGGTCCTCCTCGATGTCGCCCACGGGCGTATCCACCGGAAGTTCTCGAATGATACGACGGACGTCTCGAGTCTTGTCGAGGCCGAAGGTAAAATGAGGGAGATTCCTCCGCTCAAGAACAGATAGGAGGACCTTATAATCCTCCACGTATTTCGCCTGGAAGACCTATCGGTTCTTCCTCCTGCTCACCGAGCACGACCCTGAGGCCTGAGAGCGTTGGCATGACATCCTTTAGGAAGCCTACCATGCCCCTGAAGTCGTCCACGATGATAAGGCGAGCGATAGCGTGACACACATTTTATATGAGCGGGAGTGCGTTCTGGAAAAATCAACAGACAATGATCAGCTGCTGATCACAGAGCGAGATGTATAGAAACCATATGACATGAACTTACCTGCAAAGGTTGACAAGACTGATTACCGCTAGAGCACTTTGCGCGGTATATATGTTTGTAGGTTTTGCGAATGACGTTATCGTTATGAGCATAATTGCTGACGCGGAATTTGGAAAAGAACTTGTGCTTAGGTAGGCCGGAGCAGCGGTGGGTAAGGTAGTCGATAACATAATGACCACAAGCAGGGCTGTAAACACCTTGCAGCCTTCTGGCGTTGGCACTCCATCGGGTTCCGCAGGCCGAATTTAAGAACCGAACAGGGTTACCAACATTTAAAAGTAAAATTATCGGACCAGTCACTCAAAATTATAGATTTGGATTCAAAATTATCGTACATCATAAAGCAAACCCTACAACAATAAAAATATCAGTATAGTACTTATGAAAATATAAGAGTAATGATTTTATTATATCCACTTACAAGATAGATGACCTCAACAAATATTCCAACTTTAGCACTTATGTTTCTCGCACTATTCATCTGAAAGTTCAGCTTCCTCAACCGTTGCAGCATTGTACAAATTTGTTGTTGAGATAAACCTTAACATCTTCTCGGTGACTTGCAGATTTTAAGATCTGCACGTTCTTTGATAAGTTGAGACGACAAAATGAGTTCATTTACCGCATCTAGTGCCAATCTGTTTCTAGCTTTGGTTTTTATTAAACCCAGTTCAGAAAAAAAAGACTTTCACAAGAAGTGCTTCTGTAGGGCAAGGAAACCAGTGATAATGCAAAAGCCGCTAGTTCTTTGAAATCAGTATTTCCACCAAGGTGACACATGTGTTTAACAGCACTCCAGAAGCTGTCAGGTTCAGACATGTTCTTTATTTCACACGGAACATGAGGTATTCCGAGTTTTCTCCATTGCTCATCAATTTTCTGAACAGTGCCTTCTTCATTGAGATTATCAGACCTGGGCACACTGGCAATATGAGGATAAGGGGTAGTAGGTTCAGCAGGGTTGCAAATGGTTGCTATGGGGTGGAGACAGACAATGAGGACAAAAGTGGTGTTATTTGTAATTAGTTTCATTTCGCTGGAGTGACAAACCAGTGAAAATGATATTTCGCCGATATCGAACTATCATACATTCAAATTATCGTACACCCCCATAATTATCATACGGGTTGACAACCCTGGAACCGAATGAACTGAGGCGATACAGGACTTATGCCATAACTGTCAAAATAGTCTCCCTGAGCGTTTTTGTTGACAAAGATGCAAACCCAGTGCTTACCCGATTTGGTACTAGGGTTGGCGTTAGCTACTAAGGCAAAGGGAAGCTTTTGAATGGCAGGGGGTAGCTATCGCATGGATAGACGCCTAAAAATTGAGACCGCGTAGAGGGGCATGTCGACAGAAAGCGTTGAATGTGGAAAGTGTTCATGATATGGTGAATGGATCTGTTGGCATCCATTTCTAGCGTGCGATGTATTTCCGCCAGCACCAGAAGAGTAACCGGTTCTGTTAATTTATCGGCAAAACTAATACAGACACGGTGCCATGTCTAGCTCACAACGTTACCCTAGATTTGAGATCTAGGAACGATTTGAATGGGAAAAAGATAATTGCAGTTTTATGCTTTTCCGTGCAATTTTTCCAAATGTTCTCTTCATAAGAACTTTCCTCGGACTGCATATCAATTTCAAACATATAGAATATTGCACTAATTGAGAAAGAGATGTGATTAAGTCCCATAAAAGAAAATCGTGTAGAGAAAACCATGTGAATGTAATATGGTGCATTTCTATTTTAGTCGTAGATAATTGTATGAATTCTATGTTGACGGGCAAGTAGAGAAAGAGCTGTTATTGTGTTTGGTAAAACAAACGAAAACCGTGTGAATGTAATACGTTGCATTTCTATTTTAATCATAGAAAAGTGGATGAGTATTATGTTGAAGGGCGAGTAGAGAAGGATATGTGAGTGTGTTACGTAACAGAAAAACTATCAGAGAATACCAGTTAATGTAATGTTGCAAAGTAAAATGGATCACATAAAAGTCTCCATGAAAAAACACTTAAATGTGCCAATTTTAATGGGGATCCGTCAACCGTGTTGAGTTTATCAACTTCACACATACCAGCATCCATTAATTGTATGTTGAAGAGTGAGTAGAGAAAAATATGTGAATGTGTTACGTGAAAGAAACGTGAGTAGAGAAACCCGTATGAATGTAATACGTTGCATTTCTATTAAATCATACAAAATTGTATGAGTTCTATACCGAAGGGCGAGTAGAGACAGAAATGTGATTACTTCGTAAAAGAAAAGTGAGTAGAGAAAACCGTGTGACTGTAAAACGTTGCATTTCTATTTCAATCATAGAATGATGTATTAATTATATGTTGAAGTGCAAATAGAGGATTTGTGAATGTGTTACGCATAAGAAAAGCGAGTAGAGAAAACTATGCAAATGTATAGCATAAAAACCTCCATGAAAAATGCCTAGATGTGCCAATTTTCATTGTGATTGGTAAACCATGTTGGAATTTATCAACTTCATACATATAGGTTGCATGAATTGTCTGTTGGAGAGCGAGTAGGAGTAGAGATTATGTGAATGCGTTACATAAAAGAAAAGTGTAGATAAAATAGTGTTCTTGTAATACGTTGCATTTCTATTACATCATAGAAAATTGAATGAATTGTATGGTAAAGCGCGAATAGAGAAAGAAATGTGATCGTGTTTCGCAAAAGAATAGCGAGTAGAGAAAACCGTGTGAATGTAACATGTTGCATTTCTACTACAATCATAGAAAACTGCATGAATTCTATGTTGAAAGGCGAGTATATAGGGAAGGATATGTGAATGTCTCACATAAAAGAAAAGTGAGTAGAGAAAAACATGTGAAAGTTACATTGTATAGTAAAATGGATAACATAAGAATCTCCTCTGTGAAAAAATACATATACATACCGAATTTCGCAGTGATCGTTCAAGTGGTTTAGGGAGATTGGCGGTTATATACGTACATACACACAACCATTTTTCTCAGCTTGAATGGGGAAAAGAAAAATGTGGTTTTTCCGTGCAATTTTTCTGTTCGTTAGAACCTTCCTCGCACTTAAACCAATACTTGGGGGGGGGAAAAAAGAAGAAGAAGAAGAAGAAGAAGAAGAAGAAGAAGAAGAAGAAGAAGAAGAAGAAGAAGAAGAAGAAGAAGAAGAAGAAGAAGAAGAAGAAGAATTAGCCAAATTGGTTCAGCCGTTTCTAAGTTTTGCGGTTACGAAGATTTACAAATTCATTTTTATTATATAGATTACATGTTTTTATTCCCTCTTCGGCAAATTATACAATTTTCTGTACGTCTAAAATAGAAATCCTACGTATTACATTCACACTGTCTTCTGTGCTCAAATTCAGGTAACACATTCGCATCTCTTTCTCTATTCACTCTTCTATAAACAATTTTCCATAAAAAAAACGTGATTTTACACACACACACACACACACACACACACACACACACACACACACACACACACACACACACACACACACACACACACACACACACACATTTTTATCTCCTCTTTTAAAATAAGTCATAAAATTTTCTGTATGTTTGAAACGGAAAAGCTACATATTACATTCATACTGTTTTCTCTACTCACTTTTAGGTAACATATTCACATCTCTCTCTACTCACTCTTCTACAAATAAGTCATACAATTTTGTGCATATTTAAAATAGAACTGCTATTACATTCACGTTGTTTTTTCCACTCATTTTTAGGTAACCTATCCACATCTCTTTCGCTACTCACTCTTCTACAAATAAGTCACACAATTCTCTGTATGTTTGAAATAGAAATGCCATGTTACATTCATACTGTTTTCTCTACTCACTTTTAGGTAACACATTGACATCTCTCTCTACTGTATTCTAACATTCCCCTTGCACCTATGTGCTACAGTCAAATCTTTTAGAGCTTTGAGGTTCCGTTCTCTTTGCATACTTAACATTTTAAAAAATGAACAACGATGTTCCATTTCACGAAAGTTTGAAGTTATCCGAAACTCACACACATAACAAGGAATATTTCCGAAATGGTTCACCCTTCTAGAAAATGTATTCAGACATAAATTGTGTATTTTAGCAAGATCTACGTTTTTGTATAGTATGATTTGGTCTATCTCTAACGGTTTACCAGTTATGCAAAAGTCGTCCAGAGTAAATACGACTACAGGGACTATAGCCAGAAAGTTCAAGATATACATTTCATTTGTCATAAAAATATCTTAAACACATGACATTTTAATCAAAATCGTTATAGCCATTTTCAACAAAATAAAATTTTTTGAAAAATGTTCCATTTAAAGGGTAGTTTAAGGTAGGGCTATTTTCTTCAAAATCTTCATGTCGCATCCTTGGAATACATTAAACTTAAATACCAACTTTACTTTTTAACCTACTTTTCGTTTTTGAGCTATTCTGTCCACAGACTGACAGACACACTGGCAGACACAGACACGCACGCGCGCACCCACCCCCCCCCCCCCCCACACACACACACACACGGACCTTTTCCAAAAATGCTTCTTTTTTATTCAGGGGGTCTGAAAACATATATTTCCAGTGAAATCTTGACATCGAATTTTTGGGTGAAATACAATACTTTCTCTACTTACCAGTAGAGAAAGCAATAAAGAAGTAATTAAAAAGTAAAGTTGTCATAATTGGTGACAGGAGAGCGATGAAAACCACGATATGGAATAGTTGATGAAACAAATGTTAGTCAAGATGGACATAATAGGAAATGAAATGAATTCCGGAATGCGGCAGAGGAAACAAATATGAGAGCCGAAATGAAATGTGTAAGCTACGAACTGGAAAATATGGAAACAGAAATGGACAAAATCGAAAAAAAATGGAAGCCGAATTGAAAAATGTAAACTGCGGAACGGAAAAAATGAAGACGGCAATGTCCAATTTGAAGACTACTGGCGAATGCTAACGAGCGGTTGGCCGGGGTTAAGGAAGCCATGGAAGAACTCGACGGAAAGATGGAGGATATTAGCCAACGTGTTAACGCCCTAGAAGATAGTCCACCGCAGCTTTAAAGAACTGAACTCCACGATGGAAAAAATGCTCGACGAAAACCTCAAACTAGGTGGATATCTGTGGGGAAGGCCTGCGTTCAGCAGTCGGCTGAAATAATGGTGTTTATGAAATACTTATAAGCATCTCTATATCTCTTGTATCTCAGCAACGACTCTTTAACAATTGCAACAACAAGAATTATTTAGTTAACGTTTTGCTTTTCAAGTTTATCTAAATGACTATCCTCTCCCAAAAAGCAAGGCTTCACAAAAAATGAGGGAAAATGCCGAGCAAAGCTCGGCCGCCCAGGTACTATGTATATCTGTATGTGTGTGCGTGTGTGTGTATGTATGTTGTATTGCTAGGCCTCTTAGATTCTTATTCACCATCAGGTACCCTATTCCCCCTTGCCTATGCCAGTGTACAGAAGTAACACACACATAAGTATGTGCAGGTTGTGTTACTAGGCCTCTTGGATTCATACTGACCACCAGGTGAGTCCCCTCCAGTGTTGCCAATTTAGCTTTTTTCCCGTTAAATCTAGCTATTTTAAATTTCGTGTTAGCGGCAAAAAAACTATTATTCCCGCTTAGTGGGAATTTTAGCTTTTTTGCATTAATAGGGCATTTATAAAAAATAGGCAATATTAGGACACCCCTGAAGAAAATGAATCCATGGAAGTATATGACTGTTTTGTTAGAAGCACGAGATAAGAGCGATGAGGGAGCTTGGTTCCGTTATCGTAACACAACTCTCTATTAAAACGTAAACTATGGTGGATAATAAAGAGGACGGAAAATACTCTTCAAACCGGAGACTTGAGATAACGAATAAACAATAACATCTTATTCAGCATACACCGGAGAGATTTCTCTAGCCTACTTCCCTCAAAGTAATTGCCTATGGTACAGATATTGGTGTTTCCGGGACTTCAGCTAGGCTACTCGCTATTTATTAACTGCGCTTATGCTTCTCACTTCTGCTTATACTGGCAGTAAACTTTGAGTGTATGTGTGTGTTATTTAAAACACGTATCTGTTTATCCCATGCAGACTTATTGCTGATGGTATTTGTTTGTTCCTCTTTCCTCCTCCTAGCATAACAGATGCAGGTGGCCTGTGTTTGGTTCAAGAAATTATATAATTATTTACAGTAACTTAAAACCTAAAGTAACTTTTCAATTGCGTTGTTCCCGTCCCCTTCATTACGCACGCTCATCTCGGTGGGCTACAAGTGCAAGTAGCGCATTGAAAACGGGTGTAGTCGGTTCATGTATAGTGATTCTGTGATTCATAATATTTAGTCATTGTGTTAACTGTTATTCTACACTTTTATTGTTACAAACTACTTCGTATTCGTGTAAAATGCCTCCAAAATATCAACAGCATTTTCGAAAGGAGTGGCTTAGTGACTCCGCTTTTAAGGACTGGCTTTTAGAAGTGCCGAGTGATAAAGATAAAGTTAAATGCAAATTTTGTAAAGCTACCTTTAACGCAAAATGCAGTGATCTTTTGCAGCATGCTAAAACTAAAAAGGATTTAGCTTCATCTAGTGCATTTAGCTCTTTAAGAAGGTTGGACCAATTTCTTAGCTTAAGTAGAGATTCTGAGAAGTTACGAAATGTCGAAGCTTCTCTCTCACTTTTTGTTGCGTGTCATTCATCACTATTAAGTATTGACGACCTTGGTGAACTTTGCAAATCTATGTTTAGTGACAGTCCAACTGCGGCAAATATTCAGTTGCACAGGACAATGTAGTGCGTTGGTGAACTTTGTTTTAGGTCCCCATTTTGAGAAAGTATTGCGAGAAGATATAGGGACTGGAGTGTATAGTATACTTATTGACGAGTCAAACGACATCAGTGTTACCAAAATTTTGGGGATTGCAATAGTGTATTTTAGTCTTAGAAACGGTGGGTTAATTTCTACATTTCTAGCTTTTTCTGAGCTACAATCTTGCGACTCTGAGTCAATCGCTGCCTGTGTTTTGAAAACATTGCGTGAGAAAGGGTTATATATAAAGAATTTAAAGGGTATCGGCGTTGATAATGCTGCTGTTATGACAGGCGTCAACAATGGAGTTTGCAGTAGATTGCGCCAAGAATGTCCAGGGCTCATAATGATACACTGCGTGTGCCATTCTTTGCAGCTGGCAATTTCTTCCGCTGCTCAATATCTTCCAACAAACCTGGATTTTCTCATACGCGAAACCTACAATTGGTTTACCCACTCGGCTTTACGCCAGAGTTAATATAAGGATTTGTATGCTGCTATTAACGATGGTCATCAACCTCACAGAATTGTACAAGTGTGTCAGACCCGGTGGCTTTCAATAGAAAGTGCTGTTGTCAGATTACTTGACCAATGGCTTGAACTTAAGACTAAGTTTAGCATGGCCAAATCAAGAGAGAGAGACTATTCTGCCTCACTCTTGCATGCTATGTATGTTGATGAAAAAAATCATGCATTTCTCCTATTCATTCGACCAATATTAAGCGACGTTCAAAGGGTTAATAAATCATTTGAATCGCAAGTGGCAGATCCGAGTAAATTATTATTGGAGAATTTAGTACTTTTGGTAGACAATATAGCAAGAAAATTTGTACTTCCAACTTGCAAAGAAGACTTCCTTATTGATAACCTTGAGAATTATGTGGACTGGCTTGCGTATTTAGGCTATGAAGTGGAGGAGGAACTTCGGGGTTTAAAATTACCTCCTGACGACGAAAAGGATTTTAGGAAGCGGTGTATCACTTTTTTGTTGAAGCTACATTGTGAACTGCAGGCAAGACTTCCCGATAATGTAAAAATTTTAAGAAAAGTATCCATCTTGTCGGTTGAAAATTCTTTGCGAGTAGTGAAAGAGTCCCTTATTCCAATCATGAAATATTTAAATATTCCTCCCGAAAAAGTCACAAAAGCAAATTTCAGTGGCAGAACTCAATTACTGTAACCTGGAAGGAAACTTCGCAGACATTGCATTTCTGGCATGAGGTGGAAAGTTACAAAGATGCATCGGGTGTTAATCCCTTTCAAGAGCTAGCTGATGTTGCTGGTACTACCTTGGTCCAATGCCGAGATAGAGAGGCTTTTTAGCATGATGAACATAATAAAAACCAAACTCCGTAACAGAATGGGAACACAAATGTTAAATTCAATTACAGCAATCAGGTCAGGACTTCGTCGAATGGGCAAGTGTTGTAAAAATTATCAGTTTCCCCCCGAAGTATTAAATAAAATAGGGACATTGGCTTCGTATAGTAGTGGTTCGAGTGATGACACACCAAGTACCTCACAAACACCAGAGGAACATACTACTTCAATTCTCTTCCCTGTAATTCACGAAATCGACTCCGATGATGCAGAGGAAGTGCAGCTCCACTTCTAAATGAGGTAATGTAGTAATGTCATTCGTTATTAACATAAAGCTAAATGAATTAGTAATATTTATTACGTAGAATAGATTAAATTGCGTTCAGCGAGTTCAGAAGTAGCCATGGAGGCCGGTGAACATTGAACATGTCAATAACGTACGTAACACTACTTCATTATAGAATATTGATAACTGATAATTGCAGCTAAATAAATCATTAGCTTTTTTTCTAGCTTTTTTCTCAGTTCATATTTAGGCTTTTTGGCTTATTTTGAACGACGATCTATAGCGCGTCTCACCCTTAAAAGACAGTACACGTTAAATGGAGCGCAGTGTTGCAACATGTACTAGTTGCGAATCTTTCTCCGCGAGCGACTCCGAGGTGGCCCGTGTCCTGTACTTAGTCCTTCAATTGCTGCTTGACGAGACGGGTACTTTTAACTTTGGTATCCCTCCACGCCTTTGTTACTGTATGACCTAATTTTACAAATGACTCGTCTGTATAAACAATTGGTTTCCCCTGGTCCCTAAACCTTTTACGTCTTTTAGATATTTATGTCGCCATCTGATGATATCGATATCGTCTCTTTCTATTAATATGCACTTGTTACCCTTTCTTTCATATTCGAACCCCAAATCAGAGTGGCCCTTGAGAAATTTGGTAGGGTTTCATCACTGTTGAGCTGTGACAAAATTATATTCAGCGTGGGTGGAATATTTGCAAACAGTAAAGAATGAACAATTCGCCGCACTCCACCTTGCACTATTCAATCATATTGCGTTAACCTAGCGTTTTGTGTAGTCCCGCCCTTTTTGCTTTCTTTTTCGATGGCGTTCTTAGAGGTCCTTTCATTAGTTCCTTTTTAATCATACACACTACTGCTTCTGAACACCCGATAGCCTTAGCTGTTTCTTTTACCGCCTTAGTTACACGCATTTTACTTAAAAAATAATCTAATACATTCATAATTATTTGGCGTTCCTTACTTCTTTATTTACCAACATATCGTCCCTTCCTAGCTTCACCCTCCATAACTACAAATATTTACAAAAATATTAAACAAATAACGGCAATAACAGCTCACAGTTACACACACGGCTTCTTTCGAACTAATGCTAGTGCTGCTCCTTATACTATCTTCTGTGTCAGGCCTGACGCTGAATAGATGAATACCTTTTGTTTGCCTTACTGGATAAAAGAAAGAGGTTACTGCCTTTTGGTTTATTTTAAAAACTTTCTCCAACCTTCCTCAACATTTGTTCTCGCTGGTTCCCTGATGTAAACTCAATAACAAAAAAGTTTCACACTGCGTAACTTTTGCAGTGCACATATATAAAATTTTCCGAAAACATTTAATTTAAAAAATTATAACACTTAACTGGGTAAACATAGAGAATTCAAAGTAGGCAGGTAGTAGCACTATAGTTTACTCTACCTAAGAAAAAAATATAGATGCATTCTAGCAGTTAGTTTGTTAGTTAGTGCGTGATGAGTGTAGAAACAGCAAATATCGGACTTCTATTGAAAAAAACGTTTTCTGAAGAAATTTGGACCTATAGAAATGTATAATGACTCTGAAAAGGATATAACCTGATAGAGAAAAAAATTCTACATAGGATAATGTGTTCAAACCTGAAATTTATAACAAATGAATATTTATACCATGCTATTAGGAATCTGGCAACAGAGCGAGGGTAGAAAAGGACGCGGCTAATGGCAACTTGTATGCGCTAGATAGAGGCAGAGATGTCCCATTTAACTCCATACTGTCTTCTAAGAGTGAAACGCTATATAGCTTATATCCTTGAGAATGGGTTGGCAACACTGGTCCCCTCACCCTCGCCTATGCCGGTGTATAGACACATACACACGCGCGCGCGCACTACTTGGATCTACATGTGCAAAGATTTATCTCAATACGATGTAGATGATAAATTCAGGTTTTGAAAAAATAGTTTGTTGAAGCTATATAAAAATAAGCAATGGGTAGAGAAAGTGACGTGAATGTGTCACATCAGACTTTTTGTTAAGTTCTCAAGTTGAGTCCAGCTTTTATCTTGCCATTTAGACTCCATTCTCACTGTGCTGCACCAGGTAATACTAGGTCTTCTCCTCCCTCATTATCCTTGAGAGTTGCAGTCTAAACCTCTGTTTGGACTCCTTTGATATTCAGCTTAAATACACATCCATGTGTCCCATTTCTGAGCCTAGCTCACCTGAACTCTCATTTTGTGAAGTTTTATTTCGCATATCTGTGTTTGATATAGTCATTGGCCATGAAGTTTTAAGTGTGTGAGTGTGAATGTGTGAGTGCAAGTGTGTGAGTGTGCGTGTGGGAGGGTCAGTAGCGGTGTTGGCATGCAGACGTGCACGACCATGTGTATGTGGTGTGTTGTTTGTGTTTGTGTGTGTAGTGTATTGTGTGTGTGTGTGGGTATTTGCATGTGTGTGGGTGGGTGAGTGTGTGAGTGCAAGTGTGTGTGTGGATATGGGTGTGTGTGGGTGTGTGTGTGTGTGACTGTGAGTATGTGAGTGTGTGTGGATGTGGGTGTGTGTGCTTGGGTATGTGTGTATGAGTGTGTGTGGGTGTGTGTGAGTGAAGTGTGTGTGTGTGTGTCTGTCTGCGTGATTGAGTATGTGAGTGCGAGTGTGTATGCGCATGTTAGTGCGAGTGTGTATGCGCATGTTAGTGCAAGTGTGTGTAGGTGTGTGTGTGTGGGTGGGTGCAGGTGGGTTGATGGGGTATGGACATGCAGACATGCATGGGTATGTACGTGTGATATGTGGTGTATGTGTTTGTGTGTGGGTGGGTGCTGTGTTGATGGGTGGATATGGGTGTGGGCATGTGGCTGGGTAAGGGGTGGGGGTGTGTGTTGCATGTGAGTATAAGTGGGTGAGGGTGTTTGCTGTGTATGAGTGTAGGGGGTGTGGATGTGTGTAGATCTGTAGGTGTGTGGATGTGCATGTGAGTGGGTGGGGTGTAGGTGTGTGGATGGTGAGGGTGTGGGTTTGTGGAGGGTGAGTGAGAGTGTAGATGTGAGTAGGTGTGTGGATGTGCATGTGGGTGGGTGTGTGGATGGGTGAGGGTGTGGGTTTGTGGATGGTGGGTGGGAGTGTGGATGTGTATGTGTGTGGATGTGTAGGTGTGTGGATGTGTAGGTGTGTGGATGTGCATGTGGGTGGGTGAGGGTGTGTGGATGGGTGAGTGTGTGGATGGGATTGTGGATGTACATGTGGGTGGGTGGGGGTGTGGGTATGTGGATGGGTGAGGGTGTGAGTGTGTGGTTGGGTATGTGGATGTGCATGTGGGTGGGTGGGGTGTGGGTGTGTGGATTGGTGAGGATGTGGGTGTGTGAATGTGCATGTGGGTCGATGGGCATGTGGGGGTGTGGATGGGTGTGTGGATGTGTATGTGGGGGTGTGAGGGTGTGGATGGGTGAGGATGTGGGTGTGTGGATGAGTAGGTGGATGTGTAGGTGTGTGGTTGTGCATGTGGGTGAGTAGGAGTGTAGGTGTGTGTTTTTTATTTTGTTGTTCAACGACGCTGTCAATTCCCAGCGTCGTCGGTGTGCCAGAATTTTATCCCACAGAAGTTCTTTTACATGCCAATAAATCTACTGACATGGAGCTGTCGTTTTTAAGCACACTTAAAAAGCATCAGTCTGGACCAGATTTGAACTTGCGACCTTGGGATCAGTAGGCCAGAATCTAACCAACTGAGCCACCCAGACTGACTATGAGTGTGTGGATGGGTAAGGGTGTAGGTGTGTGGATGTGCATGTGGGTGGGTGGGTGGGTGGGTGGGTGGGTGGGTGAGAGTTTGAGTGTGCGGATATGTATGTGGATGTGTATGTGTGTGGTTGTGCATGTGGATGGATGGGGGTGTGGGAGGTGTGTGAGAGTGTGGGTGAGGGTGTGGGTGGAGGTGTGTGGGTCATGTGACTGTGGCTGAGGGTGTATGGGTGGGTGAGTGTGAAGGTGTGTGGATGGGTGAAGGTGTGGTTGGGTGGATGTGTTTGTGGATGTGTAAGTGTGGTTGTGCATGTGGATGGATGGGGGTGTGGGAGGTGTGTGAGAGTGTGGGTGAGGGTGTGGGTGTGTGTGGGTGGAGGTGTGTGGTGCATGTGACTGTGGTTAAGGGTGTATGTAACTTTGTTAATTAACATATAGTAATATCTAAAACTATACAGATGTAAGAAAAAGCATGTAATATTACTAAGTAATGGGGCATGCTGTATATTAACAATAAATAAATAAAAAAAAGGTGTATGGATCGGTGAGTGTGTAGGTGTGTGGATGGGTGAGGGTGTGGTTGAGTGGATGTGTTTGTGGATTTGTAGGTGTGTGGTTGTGCATGTGAGTGGGTGGTGGGAGTTTGGGTGTGTAGGTGTGTGGTTGTGCATGTAGGTGGGTGGAGGTGTGCGTGGTGTGTGAGAGTGTGGGTGTGTGGTGCATGTGACTGTAGTTGAGGGTATGTGGGTGGGTGAGAGTGTGTGTTGGAGGATGAGGGTGTGTGTGGTGTGTATGAGTGTGGGTGAGTGAAGGTGTGGATGGGTGTTGGTCGGGGTATGTGAGGGTGTGGGTGGGGTGTGTGTCGTGCTTGTGAGTGTGTGTGGAGCATGCAAGTGTAGGTGGATGAGGGTGCGTGTGGTGTTTATGAGTGTGTGTGTGTGTGTGAGGGTGTGGGTGGGTGTTGGTTGGGGTCTGTGTGGTGCATGTGAGTGTGTGTGTTGCCTATGAGTAGGTGGGTGAGGGTGTGGATGGGTGTGTGCATGTTGCGTGTATAGGTGGGAGTGTGTGTTACCTGTGAGTGTCGGTGGGGGTGTGTGTGGAAGGGGGGTGTGTGAGTGGGTGTGGGAGGAGGTGTGTGAGTGGGAGTGGGGGTTTCGCTGCTGTAAGTGTGTATGAGTGTGGGTGACGTGTGGGTGGATGGGGTGGCATGTGAGTGTGTGTGGGAGTAGGTGGGACTGTGGGTGTATGTGTTGTATGTGCGTGTTTGTTTTAGTAAATTTATTAACAGTACGCTCCATTTTATTCAGAATACTACATGCTAGGAAAGTACATATCACACAGTACATACTGTATAATAATTACGTAGTCTTATGTTCTATGTCATGGAATGTTATAGAATTTACAAATTTATAAAAGTCTTTTAAATAATTTTTCACTAGTTCATATTTTTGTGGGGGTCAGGTTCTTCCTTTGTTTGTGACACTATTATGGGTTCTTTCCTTTGTTTCTTGAAGTTCTTACACTGTAGTAATACATGGTCTGTTGTTTCTTCACCTTCATTGCACCAGCATGTTGCGTCTTCTATTATTTTGAACTGCTTGTAGTAGCTTTCCAGTTTACCATGCCCTGTTGCCATGGTTGTTAAGTTTGGTGAAACTGGGACAGTCATCTTAAGTCATGTTATGACATCTGGGAAGTTGAGTCGAGTTTCCTTTGCATTGTGTGAAGTCTCCCATTCTTTTTGCCAGTTGGAGATACGCCGGTGTCTGATTTCTTTTCTTAGTATTGCTATAGGTATTTTTTGGTAGGCTAGCTCAACTCCTGTTTCGGTAATTGCTTCTTTTGCCAGTCTGTCCATCATGTCATTTCCTTGAATACCAACATGTCCTTTCACCCATCTTTCGTGTATTTTCCTCCTGTCCAGTTCAAGTAGTCTTATTTGAGTCCTGATTTGTTCTATTAGGAAACCATGATTTTGTGGGTTCTTTAGTGGGTCTATTGTTTTTCTGCTGTCTGAGTACAGGGCAACTGTTTTCCATTCAACATCTGTAATGTGATTAATTATTACTAACTCTTCTGCCTGACTGTTTGATGATCTACCTTGGAGCGTGAACTTCAATCGGTGTATAATTTCTCCTTCTCTGGTGATATGCATACCAGAACCAACTCCTTGGTCTGGTTTGCTACCATCAGTGTAGACTTCAATGGGGTAGACTGCATTCTTGTCGATGTCATTTATATATACTCTTTTGGCTGGGTGCATCCAGTCTCTTGCTAGTACTGGTCTGCTGTATTCCTTTGAGTGATGCTTAATCCTGTGGATCTTGGCTGTCTCTTGAACTGTTTTAATCAGAGGCATCGAGCCAGCAACTATACATGATGCTTCATATGAAAGGGTATGATAGGCTTTGGTGGTATTAATGTTAATTAGTCTGTGGACTCTCTTTATTTTTGCTCTGTTGTCTATTAATAACAGCTTTCATACCAGTGCTGCAAATTACATAATTGGTACAACTTTTCCCTTGTTAAAGCACTGTGTCCTAGTCCCCATTTAATTTTCACCAGTTTTGATAGAATGTCGATCAGTTGTATTCCTTTACCCATTTAATGATCCACACAGTGGTGGCTCGTGACTTGTCGCAGTGGGTGTGCAGTATATTACAACCTCTCCACTTTTACTCCCATTCTTTCTCTGACACACATCATGCAATTCTAATTCGAATTTCATATGGGCAATTGAGCTCTTAAAGCACTAACAGTCCATATCGGACCACGGCCGCCCAACCCGACTGCCGGCCTAACGCCCACATACGCAAGGTAGAGGTGGGCGATCATCCAACCGATACAGGTCAGCATCTCGACAACTCCAGCCAGAAAGTTGGCTTTCATGACCAGGGCCACATACCTATTGCAAGCTCCTCAATTTCCTCACGATGCTAAGTGGGCACCGGTCCTATACTCGGGACACAGAATACAGTATACAGAAAGGAAAATCGGCAGAAATCAGTGCACCAAAATTTAGTGCGCATGCGCAAAGTAAACCAAGTGAACTGAGTAAATAGCTGTGTTGCTGAAGCCAAAGCGAATGGATATGTTGTGTTTAATTTACCTCAAGCATATTAGCTGCTGGACATATCTATAACTGAAGAATTGTTTTATAAGCCTACTGCAAAAGGTATAAATATCTGTTAATGTATTTTAAGCTTCGACGTGGTTATAATGAGCAGCAGTAAGAGAAAGGGCGGCCAATATTCGGCACCAAACTGCAGAAATAATTCACATACAAACAGGGACATAAGCTTTTTCAGCTTTCCAAAAGATGTACAACGGTAAGCAAACAGCATTATATATTTATAACTAGGGCCCAGATTCTTAGTTTTTTAACTATTTTATTCCTTTATAGTTAACTGCAGTGGTTTAATTTAATTATCTGTTTCATGATCATCGAAGCCAAATGCTTGAATCTTATAAAACCTAAAAATGGCTAAATGAGACTTTAAAACCTAAAAGAGGCTAAATCCCCTATTTATTTTAAAATGAAAACAAAAAACTTTATTTTAAAATGGGAAAATGAAATGTTTATGAAATTATGAATGGACTTTGACTGTTACATCTTTGCTACGTCTTTTCACTTATATATGCCTATGGGAGTAATGACAACAATGCAAGAGGCAACTTGTATTTAGCTGTATGGGACCAAGCTCTGTATTGTTGCACGCAAGGAATGCGGAGATTGTTGTCGAGGGGAAAGGGGTCATTAGGAGAACCCGCCATAAACTCAAACCAATCAGTTTAAAGACAGTATCCGTTGTGTTCAGTCGACTATCGTGTATTGTTAATGCATACAATTACTACATCGTTAGAAGTTAGTTAATTTTCCTTAGATTAGGCAGGTAATTTAAGGAACCAGTGTCATGCCTAAAGTCAGCTCATCTCGAAGGTGGTTGATTCGTCAGTGGATAGGTAACGATCCGAACTTCACCACAGATGGCAAAGTAATATTTTGCCAAATCTGCCAAAAGTGAAAGAAACCATTGCCCACAGACACAAAAGTTTGAACAAATATGAACACCTTCTATACTGCACAGATAAAGTCGCATTAAGCGGCTAGGTGCTATGCAGATAAACATACCGTACAAGAAAACCTGTACGACCTGTTCTTGAATGCCGGAATGCAGGTAAGGATTAAATACCTGTTATAATTCACATAGCGTATAAACTATAATTTTATTTACGTATTTTCCAGGCGCCCTCTGGTCAAAAATCGCATTCTGAGCTCCACAAAGGATCTACAGGACATATCAGCAACATTGCTATAAAAAGAGGACAATTAATAATAAAATTAATAAAGAACAATAATATAAAAACTATTTCAGGAGGTTAAAGAACTAAAAAAAAAAATTTTTAAGACACAAAAATAACTAAAAAGTCAATTTTAAGAACCTAAAAATCCGGGCCCTATTTATAACTTACTGTAAGTTAAGTATTATTTCAGAATCACAGCAATGTGTGCATAATTGTTAATGTATTTTACCCAGTAATACAAGGTAAACAGGGAGGATAATAATTTTAACTATACAAATCTGTATTCTCATTTCAAAGCACACGAGAGCAAGAATATGGATAGCTTTGGAAATCTAAAATGTCCAAGTTCAACCTTTATAAACTGCACTGAATATCTGGAGAGCATTTTCACTGCCAATATTCTCAGATTAATGACAACAAATAATGTTGGAAACACATTGATTAATTTAATGGAGAACGTGCAATTCAGTCAACCATGCAAGGATTTCCCCATGCGTTATTTAATAAGGCTGTTTGTCAGCATGAGAATTTTTTATTTCTTAAAGTTTGTGAATAGAGATTTCAAAAATAAAAATAAAAGTGAAAAAAAATTACAAATTAATAAAAGTGACACATCTATGAATAATATGATTTGCTCTGTGGTTGCTTCATAAATGCAGATTAAACAAGCAAGACAAAAGCACAATGACACACCCGAACACTATTTTTCTTTAATGCTGCAATAATGTTGGCAGAGAAGGTCATATGAACGCACACAGACTTTGTTGTTTTATTGTAAAAAGGTGAAATAAAATAAATGCAATTGTATGTTTTATTGTAACTATTTTATGTTGTGCATATAGACATGATATAAAAAGAGCATTCCTAGATCTCTTTAGCCCTTAATATAAAATAATCCTAACTTTTGCCATACTGTAAAGTTACTGCTGTTATTTATGTTATTACATCATGCTCTACATTTGTGTCTTATTTACTTCGTTTGACAAGACTTTATGATTCAATGTATGCAAAATCTGATTCAAGATTTTGTGCATTTTTATTCTTGTGGTAAATAAAAGCAACTAATGAGTTACTTATTAATTACTGCTACCTATTTTCCACTTATTTCATATTACTAGGGCTTCGTTATTGAATAAACACAAATAGAAAACAAAATTTTGTTGGTTTCATTCTGCTTTCGTGCGTTATTCTCTTTCTCAAATTTTAATTGCCATGAAATTTTGTGTAAGAACAGGGCGCGAAAAGAAGTGCAGCAGAACAGAGCGTCTTTTGTAAACGTATCAATGTCTTCAGTTCCCAATATGAATTATTATGTATCATTCCGGCTCATTTTATTATGTAAACTTCTTCATGGGAGGGAAAATGCATTGTATTAGTCTGAGGTAATCATATGTTCGGTTTCATTAGCGTTTCTTTTTGTAAAAGTTTTAATTTAACCGGCTAGATTAAGAGTTCCGTATCGTAAAACTGCTTGTTTCGGGCCCTGGTAGGAAGTAGCAATCGCTTCGTTAACTTGGTCTCAATATCGCGAAGCGCGCAACGCAACGGGTACACGTAGATCAAAGGAGCCGACTCAAGCTTTCCTTTCTGTATACTGTCTATTCTGTGCCCGGGACTTAAAATTTGTACCGCCAGCAGTGGGATCGAACCCGGGCCGCATTCCGTGGCAGGGAACCAAGGCATGACACCCTAGTCCACTACGCCACAGCGCAGACCTAATTGAGCTCTATATTTTGCTATTCTTTTTAATGACCAATATCCAAGAACTATTATTTGCCCAGATGCCATTTCTCTCACTCGCAAACAATAAGCACGGAAAACAGCTCCTCTTCTAAGAAAAAGATTTATCTCCTTCAGTTTCGCCGTGTTGTTCATTTCCACACTTTCACAGATTCAAATTTGCCGCTATGCGCAGACACAAGTGCATGCAATTTGCTGCCAGAACGCAAACATAACAAACAGTAATAAAAACTGTAACAAAATAACTATTCCGAACTGAAGTATTGACCTTAGTATATTACGACATGAAGAGTAATCACCGTATTTTATCGCGTAATTCCCCCCCCCCCCCAATTTTTTTCCCTCAAAAACACTGGGGAGGGAATTATGCGAGTGGTGCTTCTAGGAATTCAGAAAGGAAGGGAAACCATGTAGTATTATGTAAAAGTTATATACGTATACAGTAATTTGTGAATGAACTGGATACATACCACGGTTTCATTGGGCCTACAATGCATTGTTTGATTGTTTCTTTTCTCTGACTATTCTGCGGTCTCACTTTCGTCACTATCATCACTATTTTCATTTATATCTGGCTCAGATAACACATCTTCATGTTCACTATTCCACAACATGTCGTCAGAACCATTAATGGCACAAGAAATACCAGTTTTTTTTAAAACTCTTCTTAACAATATGGCGACTTGTAACAAACTTAGAAACACGTCTGCAACTTCACATTTCAATTTTACGATACGTTGTGACAGTGGCAATACGAGTGTATTCGTGGCAAGCACTGCGTCCATTGTTGTCCGTTACAGGCACCGCTGCGTCGATTGTTGTACATTATCAAGTCAATTGAAGGCCGATCCAATAACGGACCAAGAGAGGGAATTATGCGATGTTTAATAGGTAAATAATTTTTAGTGATGAAAAATCATAGGGGCGCGAAATATGCGAGGGGGGGGGGGCTGCGATAAAATACGGTATATGCATTTGTAATTGCTTAATAAGACTAGGCGTAATTGTGTTTATAACATTAATATAACTGTCATTTTAATATAGAAGATGGCTACATTATGTTTAGAACCGTCACGTTGACTGCCTAGTAGGCTCTGCTAAACAACGGGAGAGAAATGCTCGTAGCAAGGAAAACGGAGGGACTTGTACGAGAACGTAGTGCGCTTGCGCGGTAAGAATCGCATGTGTTTGCCTTGTCGATTATGCTGCCTTAACTCGCCGTACTCTTAAATGCAAGCTTTGCACCTCTCCCCGCGTACCCCTCGCCTAAAAGCTACCTTCGTCAGTCGCAAAATCGGGTTTATGAGTCTCAGCCTGTTGACTGAATGCGGTGCCGCTTGGTAAAGAGGGCGCGGGGAAATTAAATGAGAAAGCTAGACATTCGACTTTCTCATATGCATGCCTATAAAGGTAAATACACATTCACATGCGGAAAAAAATTATTGGGTGTGCAGTTGCGAGTATGCGATCCCTCAAGAACCGCCACTGGATCCACATGTCTGTTGAAGTTGAGTTTTTTATCAAAATATATGCTGAGATGTTTTAGTTCTCTGGTCTGCTCTAGTTTTTTGTGATTAAGATAGATATTAACTCTTTCGTTTTGTAGGCTTGTTTTCTCTTTTGTTAATAATATTACTGATTTCATGTCATTGAATTCTAGTTTGTTCTTCTTTGCCCAGTGTTCTTTCTATCTGTTTCAGATCTTGGTTGGCACAGTTTTCTAGTTCTTTCAGCCCTTTTCCTTTCGTCAGAACTACCATATCATCTGCGTATGTGATTACTTTGGTGTATTTGGTGTATGGTAGGTTTAAGACTGAATCTTACATTATGTTCCACAGACCTGGTCTACAACAGGAACCTTGAGGACATCCTTTGCTGATTGTTTTTTTTACTTTATATGAGCTGAATTTTGAAGTAGCAGATATTTTGGTGAAGTAATTTTCAGTAAGTTTGTATAAATTTCTTGGGCAGTTGAGCTGCTTTAGGTTAAGCATCACACTGGGCCACCAGGCAGTATCAAATGCGCCCTTTACGTCCAGTGAAGTCAATAGCACTATTCCACCTTGCCCTAAGACATCATCAGCAAAAGCTTTTATTGTGTACAGTGCATCTGTGGTGAGAAACCAAACTGGCTTCTATTAAGTAAGTGATGCATTATTCTGTCAATACAGGTCCTTTCTAGTACTTTTCCCCCTATATTTATTAGGCTAATTGGTCTAAACTTAGTTGCTTCTTTTGAATGCTCTTTCCCTGACTTGACAATTAGGGCAATTATTGATTTTTTTCCAATTATTGGGAAAGTATCCCTTCTATAGACAGTTGTTAATCTCTGTTATGTATGTTGGGAGTGGTCTAAATGTTATCAGTAATATATCACTTGTGAGGCTGTCCTCTCCAGGTGCTTTCTTTGGATCCATATTTTTAGTATGATGAAGATTTCCTGCTTAGTGAAAGGAAAATCATCTGGTGTGTCTAGAAGTTTCTTTATCTGTTCCCTAGTGTTACTATAGTAGTCTTCCACTGCTTCATTGTCTTCTGGGGTGAAGTGTGTCATCATGTAGGTAGCTGCATCCTCTATACTGTCAATAAATGTGCCATCGTGTTTTTGCAGGGTCATTAAATTTGTTACTGATTTTCCAGCTGCCACTGTGTAGTCTATGCCCCATGGATTTGAGCCTTCTGTTACATTGCACAGTCTTTCCCAAGATTTAAACTTCTCTGCTCTTAGTTTATTTTGGTATTCTCTTTTCCTTTCAGTATACCTAGCTTTCCAATTGTTTCTTAAGCTGTCGTAATGAACTGTTTTCTGAAATATTTGCTGAGCATTCACTTTCTTCCTTAGTATTGCAAGATTGTCTGTCCACCAAGGAACTGTTCTATTTGTTTGGGCCTTTCTAGATTCATAGCTTATCCAGAAGGCTGAATTGCAAGCTGTGATTACACAGTGATAACTGTTTAATACCCTGTCTATGCTTATGCTGTTTGTTACTTTTCCCTGCAGTTCTACGTCAATTTTTTGTAAGTCCGTTCCATTGTGGCTGAACTTAACCTGTGCAAATATGGTTTTGATGAAGGTGTTCCTGAAAATTTGTGTTGTATTGTCTTGGGTTACATATCTAGGTCGCAGGTTAGTATGAGTTTGAAAATGTCTCCCCTTATCAATTTTGAAGGTTATAATATTGTGGTCTGAAAAACTTTCCTTGCTTCTGCAGGTCCATTCAGAGACAAGCTTCATTGAAGAGTTATTACCTATAGTAAGGTCTATTCAGCTGTGTCTAGTGCCTGCTTCAAATGTAGGTGTTCCTGTATCCTCGATGATGTGGAGGTTATTGCTAAGTGTTTTTCCATGGTTATTGCAAGTGATATCAAACCAAAAGTTGCTTTTGGAGTTGCTGTCTATGCCAAAGATCAGTCCTTTACTTTCTGTATGTTTTACTATTTTCTCCATTTTGTTTCTATGCTATTGTTGATGGCTTCATGTATATCCCAGCATATGCTACAACAGATGAGCTTGGTGTTGTTATATATAATTTCTATGACCACATAATCTACATCAGAAAGTCAGACTTTCATGACTACGTCCAAATCTTTATTGTTTGTTATTATGGCAGCTCTTTTCCTTCGATCTCCAAGGGAGTAGCATCAGAGAGATTTGGGTACCCCTGCTATGATGTTACTGGTCACATATGGTTCTTGGACTAATATAATATCTGATTTGTTCTGTGCTGCCTTCTGAGATAAGATGCTTGTAGCAACACTTGAATGTTGCAGATTAAGCTGGATACATGTTAACAGTCTATGCTATGAATAATTGTTCTTAACATTCCTTTAAGACTTGGGCATTCTTTCTGTAGTGACGAATGATTTTCATGCACTTTTGTACAAGGGTTGTATCTATCATACATGGGGCAGTTGATACATTTAAAGTCTTTAGTGGCAGCTTCGCAGTCCTTTAACTTATGTTTCCCCATGCATAGGGGACAAATTTCTTCTTTCCTGCAATCTTTCCATTTGCATGCAAATTTGCATTTAAAGCACCTTAAGGGTGCCAGATAGTCTTCCAATGCACATCGATACCATCCTACTTTCGATTTCTTGTTTATTAACAAGTTTCTTGTTTTGGCACTAACCTGTATTACTAGATTACTTGTTTTCTTATTTCTGAACAGAAATTTCTGTTTGGTTTCTCCCTCTTGTAGGTTAAGCTCTTCATATTGTGTCATTATGATTCCCTTGGCATCAGCTATGGGAATATCTTCAGGAAAGTTGTAAACCACCATTGTTGGATTTCTTAATTTTGCAACAGCAGGTTCCAAGTTCTGGTCACATGTGATTTCTGCATCCAAAACCTGAATTTCCTCTTTGCTTTCACTTTCTATCAGCAAACTGCCATCTCTAAGCCTTCCATAGTGGAAATACCAACTTTCAATTGTGTTGGATTTGAATACTGTTTTATTTTATGCTTCACCACTTGAGTAGATTCATTTGTTTTGGATTTCACAAATAATTTGAAATGCTTACCTTTGCTCAATGCACTTTTCAGGATCTCTGTATTTTGGTTCTGAGGTCCTATGCCAGGACGCTCTGACTCCCAAAAGCTGGTGTTTGACTTGTTCTTCAATGGCACCACTTGTCCTGCAGTTTCTATTTTTCCTTTCTGGTTCTAACGAATCAGCCTTTGCTTGCACGTCCCTAACCCTAATTTCCATTTCTTTTACAGTTTCCTTACTCATATTCACCTCATACTGCCATGTCTCAGAAACCTTTCTTATAATACTTGTCATTATGTGTCTTCCCTTAGATTCCTTCATAAATTTCCACTTTGTTCTGTAACATTTAGCAAAGATTTCAGAGCATTTGCAAAAGTGGTATGGTCTATATCTGCCATTGCCTTCACTCCAGCATGTTTTACTGCTCTGTCAGTTATATTCTCCTCAATTCTGGGCTAGGCTAACAGTACTGTTACAACAGGACTATTGTCTCTAAATTAAAACTAATTACTTAACTTTAATATAAAATTTGTATAACTGATCTGCAACTAGGTAAACAAACTCTTAAACAAACCTCTTTCACTCAATGCACAATTTAAAATCAGAATATAAGAAATACAGAGTACAACTTCTTCTAATAACACTTCCACAAATATAGAATGCACATTAAACTATGTAGAACACTAATTTCAATAAAAATAATAATATATATCCACATTATAGCTCTAAATATACAACATACAAAAAGTTCAGCTAGAAGTTTATCATGGCCTGCTCTGTGCGTTTTGTGTGTGTATGTGTGTGGTGTGTTGTATGCGCGTGTTGGTATGTTTGTGTGTGTGTATGTATGTGAGACAGAGAGAGATTTTTGGGTTGCAAGGGGTAGTGAGGTGCAAAATCTATAACCTCCCCTAACTTATATTCCATCTTCTCACCTGCCCATGGTGCAATCTGCTTTTACTAAAGAGGCTCTGGAAACCAACTTTCGGCGGAATAACTGCTGCATTATTAAAATGACAGATTGTGGTCATTACAAAGGTGTCATTAATGTGTTATAACTGATACCGGTACATAACTTCCTAATTCCAGAGCCTTTTCTTTAAACATTTCACACATTTTGCTGATAGCTCAGGATTAAACACTCTTGTTGTTTTGTCTTTTGCAACTAGTGAAAGCTTACTTTTGTAAGCTTTCAATGTGACCTTTTATGTTTTAGATTGTATTTTAGTCAGTTTTAATTATAGGTGCTTGTGTGCCTCTCTTATCCTCACCAATAAACAGACCAGATTCCACTTTATGTTTGAAAGCAGTATCAACTGAATCTTTCCTTTTTCCAAAGAATTTTAACAAACAATGACTACCAAACTCTCAATCTGATTCCCTTCAATTGAAAGAAATATTTCCTTGATACTTCTTTCAACTGCCTATTGCGTCACCTTGCCTGATAAGTATGAAGTCTTGCCATTTATAATCAATATATCCTCTAACATGATCTGCAAATTTCCCTCCATTGTTCCTTAGAAAATGATCTCCTGCATTTGAAATGAAGGTAAGATAGTTAACAGGCTTTGGTTGTTAGGTGATCTATCTCTGTTCTTTATTTTATAAGCAGAACTTTCACTGCATTTTTTCTCTTCGTTGTTTGTTTTCCATGAACTTTCATCCTTTTGACTCTACCTTCTCTTGTTCTTTCCTCCCTTGTTTTACTCCTTTATGACATGTGCAACATTCATAGAGTGAAATGATGTTGATTATTCTATTTGCATAGCTTTTTTAGTGGTGATTTTATGCTTCTTCAATGCATGCTAGTTTAAGATGTCCTCTGAAGATGCACAGTTACTTGGAACGTAATCTAGATCTACACCAGATAAGTCCAGTCCAAAATCGGACAACAGATCACCATTGCTGTCATGTAATTCTTTTCCAGAGTTGCATTCTTCTACTCACTTCCAGTTATTTTATCGTGATTAGCCATTGCTTCCGTTTTTCAAAATTTCATCATTGAAAATAAATTGACAATAAGCTCGGATTTCCACATTTCTTAGTAATGATTACTAAAATAAATTTTAAAATGTGCCAGGTTATAACTATATAATGCGCCCTGGGTAGTGTAAAATGTCTTTATTCTTGATACTTTCATTTATCACGAAGTAATCATGATAGTTAATGCATAATTGAGCGGTAACAAGCTGAAAGAAAATTTGTTTACAATAAGTGACTGAAATTTATGAAGTGTCATCCCAATATTTTTGTGGCTGTGTGCCTTACATTTTTGTAGCATTAAATATGTAACATAACATCCCTTATGGTTATTGCATTCAAGGTATTATAGTTATTTAGTGACTTAAATATTGCAGATCAACTTGTTTCTAGGACTTTCTGGATGTACTAGTTGTCCATTTGTTTTCTTTTCTTTCTACTATAATTTGTCTTGCAAGGCTGGGGATCTAAACCCGTAAAATTAATTTTGGCAATAAAAAATAGTATATCACTGCCAAGAAATACTGTCTACAGCTCTAGGGCTTGAACCGAGGGTCTATTAAAGGTAATTCTCAAATGTCACCACTTGAATCAGCCCACTACCTTAGCTGCCTTAGCATATACTGCTAATATAGAATACTGCTATCATTAGAAGAGATATTATATTTTCAATACTAACAAACGAACCTACCATCATTGCCATGTTTGCATATTTTTGCTTAGAAAAGCATAACAAAATCAGTGTAGCTGTAAAGACATTTTTATAGTGTGAGGAAAATTGTGCTTTAAGCCTTTAGTGGGATTTTGTTGTCTACAATCATAATTCTTCTTCTTCTTTTTTTTTGTGGGGTGGGTCCACTTTTTGTCACGCAAGAGTTGATGCCTGTCTACGCTGTAATATTACGCTACCCAAGTAGATTCCTGGATTCCATCAGTGATCCTTGATGTCATCAGTTCCAACAAGAATTTGATGGAATCTATGTATATTAATTCCATTATGCATTCTTTCTGGGCTTGTAGACCGTCGTCCAGTAGTTTTACTTTCCAACGTTTCACCGAAAACTTTATCCGGCATCTTCAGGGAAGTCAAAGCCATGAGTCCAAAACAAGACTGGATCATTAGACTTAGACTTATTTTATTGAGGAAAAATTTTGCCTGGTGCCGGTACAAACGGGCCCGGCTTACAGGCTAAAATTAACATTAAATTCAGTTTACAATATTTACATGGGTACACTTCTTTGCTTTTATGTCATGAAAAACCCATACGGTGAGCAGCCTTAGCTCACCGAGAACAGTTTTTGGGCGTATTCTCAGTCTCTAGTTTTTCCGTTTTTGACACATATTTACACACACTGCACTATATACACTTCACTATTTACACATTTTCCGCAGTTTTCCTGTGTTTCCGAGGCACAGACCTCTTCCGGAGTGTATGGCCTAGGGCCTGGGTTGCATGGGTGCACATCAGTCGGCGAGCCATGCAATGCCTAGAACATTTTGATTCTAGCATGTTTACGATGCTTTGGCTCGCCCTTGCCAATATTGGCAATCACGTCATTTTGGTGATTCCTGATGCGCGCCCACGCGACAGTGGCTCTTTTTGTTATTGCCTCGGGAATGGATGAGATCTGGGTTTCCTGGTGAAGGGTTTGGTTAGTGGTTAGGATGGGAGCAGAGAGGATTTTCCGGAGGGAGAGGTTTTGGAGGGTTAGGATAGTCTTCAGGGCGGTCTTTGAGGCGTTTGCCCAGGCCACACACGCGTATAGAACCACTGACAGGATGAAAGCTTTATACAGGACGAGTTTGGACTTCAATTGCAGCTGTTTGCTGCGGAAGATGGGGGAGCATAACTTTAGCCGCTGTCTGCCTTTGTTGGCGCTATTTTTATGTGGGTGGACCAGCACATTGTGCGGTCCAAGGTAACCCCAAAATATTTAACTTGCCGACGACAGTGCAATACCTGACCACCAACCGTTAGTTCCATTGCCAAAGTGTGATGCCGCTTAGAGAAATGAATCAGCTGGCATTTGTTGGGATTAATTTTAATTTTCCAGTCATGTTGCCATGAGAGGAAGTTGTTAACATAACGTTGCATTTCTGCAAGGCCGAAACGTGGATATCTATGGTGGTTGTATATTGCAGTGTCGTCAGCATACATGGCGACCTTACATCTGGCGTCCACTTGGAAATCATTAGTGAATAATATATACAGAAAGGGTGACATGATTGCCCCTTGTGGGACGCCAGCCCGCATCACTCGCTCCGGTGAGGAGGAGTGGCCCACTTGGACGTAGAACTTCCGTTTTTCTAGGAAATTGTGCAGCAAGTATAGATAATTTTGAAGAGCCGGGAAATTGTGGTGCAATTTGTAAATAAGGCCATTGTGCCAGCACCGGTCGAATGCGGCTTCTACGTACAGAAATAGCGCCAACGTTGAAGCCCCATTGTTAAATTGCTCTGTTACGTCATCTGTTAGTATGAGAAGCTGTAACGCAGTAGAATGTCCTTTTCGAAAGCCAAACTATGAATTTGAGAGTTCATGGGATTCCGAAACTTGTTTTTGAAGTCGAGAAAGTATAAGTTTTTCGAGTAATTTACCAATAGTAGCCAAGAGACTAATTAGGCGGTAGTTTTGCGGTTGTCTGGTGCTTTTCCCTTGCTTTGGGAGCATAATTACCTTGGCTCGTTTCCAAGTAGAGGGGAAATAGCCTTGCTGCAAACAGGCGTTAAATATTTTGGTCAGTTGCACCAGGGCTTTTCTCGGGAGATGATTAAGTTCCTCATTAGTCACTTTGTCTGGGCCGGCAGCTTTCACATTAGGTAATTTCCTGATGAGCTTGTAAACTTCCTGCGGTGTTATTAGGGGTAGCTGTTGCTCTTGCTTCTACGCCACCCAGGTTTGTACCCATGTCTGTACCTCCCGTTCTATTTCACGGTTGGTCACTGGGTTTTCGGTGAATCTATCTTGGAGACAGTCAGCGAAGACCTCGGCTTTCTCCTCTTCGGAGAAGTGCAGGCCGCCATGAGTGTGCAGCGCCTCAGTTGCGGAGTTGACGCTCGTGGAGACCTTAAATGCCTTTAATAATTTCCACAAGGAAGAGTCCGAATGGGTGGTACTCAGCATTTTGTTTTCCCACTATTCAGTTATGTTGATTTTAATTTGATGCCGAATGATGCTGCGTAGCCATTTTGCTAGCACTTTATATTCAGGCTGGCGGGTATACCGCCACAGTCTTGTCAAGCGTCGTCTCCGCGCAATGAGTTGCTCTACCTCGGGGTACGTGCAAAAACCGGGTGGTCTTGTGGTGTAAGTGGTAGCGCTTCTCTTGGCCGTGTGTAGCGAGGCAGTCAAGTTTTCAATGGCGACATCTATGTCTGCCTCGCTATAGTATGACAGCCTGGGTTGCGCCATCCTGTGCATTTCCATGGTGAGCTTATTCTAGTCGGTCTCAGCCCTCCTTCGAGGGCCAGAGGCACCGGCTGAAATGTCACCCTGTATATCGAAATGTACGGGAAGATGGTCGGAGTCCAGGCTGTGATACACTGTAAAGTTAATTAAAGGTGTCGCATTTTTTGTTAGTACGAAGTCCAAAATTTCGGGTCAAAGTGCCCCGATCTGTGCCAAAATGTGGGATCTGGGGGAAGGTGTACCTCTAAGTCGTCATTATCAGTTATAAGTTCAACCAGGAGATTTCCAGCCGCGTTTGCCCGGCGTGAAAACCACCACGGGTGCCGGGCATTGAAATCTCCTGCAATTATAACATGCTCCTCTAAAGTGAGGATTAGTTCGAGGTCACGTATGAAACCTGCCGAGTTGGGGGGCCGATAAAGCGCTACCAGCATCACCGTTTGACTATTTACACGTGTTTTAAGTGCTGTGCACTCTAACGCTGCCATTGCAGGCAGCGTAACAGAAGCATGAGCAATAGTGTTTCTGAGCATAATAGCAGTCACTCCCCCCTGTCTGCCAATTCTGTCGTTCCGAAAGATTTGATACCCCTGGAGATTAAAAGTGTGCTCCTGCTGTAATTTTGTTTCGCAAATGAATGCGACATCAATTTTGTTACGTCGCAGGTAATTTTCAAGTTCATGTTGCTTCCTGTGGATGCCATCTGCATTCCACAGGAGTGCGCGAGTTAAAGTTATGCCTCCCCTTGAAGTTGCCATTTACTCGAAGAGAGTGGTTACCAAACATATGATGGCTTCCAGCTTCTCCATGGTACTGTTGCAGCTTTTTAATCTTTCGATTATGGGCCGCAACTTTGTTAGTAGCACTGGGAGGTTTAAATCCTTAAAAAGGCTGAAAATTTCTTTTAAGCCTCCCAGTTCGCTGGTGGGTGCCTGTGAGTGCTGGGGTTGTGCAGGGGGACCATTTGGTGCTTGCACAGGTGCATTTTGCCCTCCGGCGGCTCCTGCAAAAGAGGTGCCGGTTTTGACCAGGGCCGGGTGGAGGATGGGGCGTGGCCCTGGTTGAGTACCAGGACTGGCTGCGGCTGCCAGTTGACGACGGTGACGTTCCATCTTAAATGTCTCGCACCCCCTGTAGCTGGCAGGATGCGCCTCCCCACAGTTCGCACAGTGGGTAACAGCGACCTCCTTGGCCTTTTTTGGGCAGTCAGCTAGGCGGTGGAGGCCACCGCAAAGAACACAGCGGGAGGTCATGTGACACATTTTGAATGTATGGCCTAGTTGTTGACAGTTGAAGCATTGTGTGATATTCTGGAAGGTTTTTAAGACCTCCACGGTGACCATCATATGGCACACTTCTCTTTCCTGTATAAGTTTCTGGTTGTCAATAGTTCTATCAAGGCTTACCTGATAATTCGGGAGAGGCTTGCCGCGGGACACCATCTGTCGTACCTGAACGCCGGTGTAACCCTTCTGTTCCAGGTACTCCTTTATGTAATCTACCTGCAGGTCTGCAGGCAGGCGTTTGATTACATAACGCAGGGGCTGGTCGCTTCTGGGCGTAAAGCTGTAGCATTCTACACCGGCGTTAGTCAGGAGCTGCATTGTAGGGGCGGCGTCTTGTTTCTTCTGGAGGAAGAGCTTCAGGCAGTCCCTCGTTGTCTGTAGTCTGTATGTTCCGTTTTGAAGTTTGTTTCGTAGAAGTTGGAGGACCTTCACTGTTTGTTTCGCGTCTGGTATGATGATTCTTGGCGGCTTTTGGTTGTCTTCTGTTGTGGTCGTCAGGGCTGTAGGTGTGGCTGTTGAGGTGGAGGGGACCGGGTTTGAGGGGAGGGGAGGGGGGCGGGTTTTTGTTGGGGTCTTCTGGTGCGGTGGGATCTTTGGTTCGTGGAGTTGGAAGGGATTCTGTATGGGTGTGGGAAGTGCTGGATAGTCCGCTTCCTCGCGTTCTGCTACCTGCAGTGGCGCGAACGAGTTGCGTAGAGCGAGAGGGTGGGGCGGTGTAGACTGTCTTAGTTGCCTCTTGGTGTTGGAAGACTGGCCGGGACGTTCACCGTCGGAATCGCTCCCGTTCTCTCTGGTACGCTTTTTCTTCGGCGCAGCTGTCGTCCACCCCTCACTCTGCTTTACAAGTTCTCGTTTCTTTATTGCGTAGTCCTTGTAGCAGAACGCGAGGTCCTGTGAGAATTTGCTGAAGTTCGTAGAATCTGCGTCAAGGTTTGCCAGTATGTTGTTGTAGTAGTTTATCTCGTTTTGAATGTCCTCCACTTCTTTTTTCAGTTTTTCGAGGGATCGCGCCTTTCGCTCTTCCTCCTGTGTCTGCTGGTGCTGGTTCATCTCGTCCGCCAATGTGGGTGGGGAGGGCTGGACTTGTGCTGCCACGGCTGAGGTGGCAGAATCTATAAATATCGGCGCTTGCGCGCCGCTCTCTGGAAAGTGTACTCTCCGTGTACTCCCGGATGGGAGTATCATATTGCAACAGCCGCAATTTAGTGCAAGTGTAAATATTTTCCCCAATCTTCCCCCAGTACGTGTATACCCGGACGGATATTTTCCCCCGGTTTTGTACCTGTACACTCGGACGGATATTTTGTGCAAAGTGAAATAACGAACGAGTGGTGAAAATGAGTGTATATAATACTCCCTCCTTGTGTAAATAATTCCACGTTTAGTTATAGTGTAAATAGTGTTAGTGTAGTGATTGTGTGCAAAAAGCGCGGGAAACATAGCGTACCCACGCCAAGTGTAGCTCCCAGAAGCACTTGCGGCTGGGAGCGGGAACAAGAAGGGGAATGGCGTCTGCCTCCCCTGACCCGCCGGCCGCCGAGAGCGGAGCGAGACGAGAGATAGCATCCAGCGCAGCCTCTTGACCTGCCGGCTGCCAGAGAGGAACTGAGCGCAACGGAATGAATGAACGAATGAATGAATGAATGAATGAATGAATGAATGAATGAATGAATGAAAAAAGTTATTTGGGCATGTCTTTCGACATGCCCTGGCTGTTCAGGTACACCCCTCTTCAGCCTAGTGATTGTGTTTTTATTTTTGGTCGTGTGGCGGATTTCAGTGGCGAGTGCGTGTGTGCGTGTTGATGTTGTGGGTTTTGTGTTTGGATGGGTGATGTGTGTGTTTGGTCATCCCTAGCTGCATGGCCTGTCGTCTACCCAAGAAATAAGCCCAAGAAGTATAAGTTGTTTGTGCTAGAAGTTTTTGTCAAGTTTGTATGTCTACTGCAACAGCTCATCGGTAACTTTTGTATGTTTGTGTCTGTGTGTTTGTGTTAGATTTATGTGTGTGTTTTTATAGTAAGTGTTTATGTTTATTATGTGTTTAGATGTTTTGGAAGTGTTGAAGGTGTTGTTGTAGTCTGTCTTCTTCTTGTTGCTGGTATTTGTAGTATACGTCGATTAGTGTTATGAGAGGAGGATTTTTGTGTTTCTCTGTTTGTGTTATGGTTTTCATTTTTTGTGCGGTGTTGATGAGTGTTCTTCTGTATTGTCTGGTGTGTGCGTTGTGTATGTATTTTATCATAAGTTTGGCTATGTGTGTATCTATGGGTGTTGTGTGTGTGTAGTTGTAAAGTGTGTTTGTCTTAAATGAAGGTAAAAGTTTGTGGGCAGTTCTGAGGCACCTCCTCTCGAAGGATTTTATTTTGTCCATTGTTTCGGTCGCAATTAGTGGCATGGTGGCTACGGCTGCGTAAGTCAGTTGTGGTCTTACTAGTGCAGTGTAAAGTTTTTGTAGTATGCGTGGCGTGAGTCCTCGTCCGTTTAGTCGTGCTAAGTAGGTCAGTGTTGAGTGAATGGGTCGTGTCTTATTAAGTAGTCGCGTGTAGTGTGTCTTAATTTTTAGTTTGTTATGTATGTGTATGCCCAGGTACCTTACGAGTCTTTTGCATGGTATTTGGTGATTGTTGAAGGTGAGGGTGGCTGTTTTGTATGAGTGCTTTATTGTTTTCCTGATCACAATGGCTTGTGTTTTGTCTGTGTTTATGTTGATGCGCCATTTTCGGGTCCATTTGAGGAAGGTTTTTAATTGCTTTTCAAGCTTCCCTTTGGCTCCTACTAATGTTGCGTGTGTACTCCAATACGCAGTATCATCTGCGTATTGGCCTAAGTGTATCTGTTTTTGTGTAGGTTGTGGTGTGTCAGATGTATAGAGTGTGTAGAGGAGGCCGGAAATAGCGCTCCCCTGTGGTGTGCCTGCTTTAATATTAATGGTATCGTAAAGTGTATTGTTTATGCGTATGTGTCCTGTTCTGTCTGTTAGGATACTGGCTACCCAACGTACAATCCTAGGTGAAATTTTTAAGTCCGTGAGTTTGTAAAGTAGTCCGTTGGTCCAGCATTTGTCGAAGGCGGATTGTACGTCGAGGAAAGTTGCTATAGTAACAAATCCTCGGTTGTAGGCGTCTTGTAGGTTAGATAGTACACGTACTATCTGGTCTTGGATGGTTATGTCGGATCGGTAGCCAGCTTGTGTCGTGGGTATTAGTCGTCTTTGCGTGCATATATTTGTCAGTCTGTGTACTACTATCTTTTCGAAGGTTTTTGACAATGTAGAAATCAGTGATATTGGTCTGTAGTTTTTATAGTCAGTCTTGTTTTTGCCCGGTTTTTCAAACAGAAGTATGTGGGCGCGTTTCCAGTCGGTCGGGTGGTATCCATGTCTGTAAACGTAGTTGTACGTGTTTACAAGTAAGTTTATTGTGTTGTCAGGAAGTTGTCTTATCATGTCATAGGTAATGTTGTCTGGGCCTGGCGCCGTATTTCTGGTGGTTTTTAATACTGTTTTTATGTCTTGTGCTGTTATCGGTCGGTCTGTTTCGTCATTTTCATGAAGTTCCATTATGTCTATTTGTGGTGTGTATAGGTTTGGGTGCTGTTCTATGTGTTTGTTTACATTTTTATAGTGCGTCTTGTGAAAAGTCGGGTCGTCAGGTGTTTGAAAAATGTTTGCGTAATGTTGTCGGAAAACTTCTAATTTTTGTGTAATGTCGTGTATCGTTTGTCCGTTTTGTGTGATAGGGTATTGTGGGTAGGTCTTGTGTCTGGTGCTTTTAATCAATCGCCAGAACTTGGCTGGGTCTCGCTTGTTCGTCTCGGTCATTTTGTCGAGTAGTGTATTCCATTTGTCACAGTTAAATGTGGCTATGGCGTCTTTTACGTCCTGTTGTAATTTGTTTACTATACGTTTGTCTTCTGGGGTGTGTGTCTTCATGTATTGTCTGTGTGCTTTTCTTTTGTTCTTAATTATCTGAATTATGTGTCTTGGTAAAGGTCTGCTGTAGGAGTTTATGTTAATTGTTCTTTGTGGTACAGCTGCTTCTCGTGCTTGTGTCATTATGTCGGTAAGTGTTGTTGCGTATATGTCTATGTCATGGCATGTGTTAGCTGGTGTGAGTGTGACATTGTCTGTCAGTCGTTCGGCTGTCTGTTTGTATGTATTCCAGTCTGCGTTCTTGTAGTCATTTATTACTATTGTTCTGTTAGATTGCGTGTACCAGGGGTGGGTTCGTATTGTCAGTATTATGGGTAGGTGGTCGGTATTTGGTGGTGCATCTGTACCAATGTCGTCAACTTGGTTAAACGTGCGTTTCGATGTCATTATTTTGTCAGGTGAACTTGGTTTTTGTGTTCCTGTGCCTATCCTGGTCGGTCCTGGTGTCAACACTACTCTGAGGTCAGTCTGGTCAAGTAGTTTTGTCAGTTCGCGTCCGTGTGCGTTTGTGTTCTCGTCTAGTAGGTGTGTACTGTATGAATTAAGGTCCCCTGCTAGTATTAAGTCTGGGTAGTTGTCGTTTAGGTATTTAATTAACGTCGTCGGGAAAGGGTCTTTAGGCGGTACGTATAGTGTTGCTGTGACTGTCTTTTTGCGTCGTATTCTGATTTGTACTAGCAGGAGTTGCAGGTTTTGGAAAGCTGGGGGCGTGGCCAAGAGGATGGGGTTTAGCTCAGCTTTTGCCAGGATCATGACCCCGCCTCCACGCTTTGTTGTTGGTCTCTCCGAAAAGATAGCAGTGGCTTAAAGTTTATGTTTATGTTTTTGTGAAGTTTCGTTTCGTTAATTATCACAATGTCTATGTTATGGTACGTCATTAGGTCTTGTAGTTCTTGTCTTTTTGTCCGTATACCATTAATATTAATGTGTAGTAGTTTTAGATTGTGGTGTGTGTCTGTTTGTGTTGTGTGTGCCATTGTGATTCGGAGAGTGATAGTGTTATGTTATGGATGATATTTCTATGTGATGTCATGAACAAAGATGGCCAGTTGGTTACCTACACGAGAGGTGGTGACGGTCTTTTTCAGAGTCTTATGTGCCGTCTGGGATAGGTTCTGTAGGAACCTAGGCCTGTGCATTGGGGGAATGATGTCATAGATGGGTGGAATGAGGGTGGTTAGTATCTGTGTTATGGTGGTGCTGGCTAGTTCTTTAACATAGCTGGTGATGTTTTCTTGGATGTGGGTGAGTTGTTGTTGAAGTGATTTGAGCTGTTGCTCTGATTGTGAAATGACGGTTTTGAATGTACCAACAGTTTCTTGGGTTGTCATGTCTTTTTTCGTCGTGGGTATCTGGGGATATTTGATTTCTGGCCAGTCTGTTACGTGTTGTGGTTTGGGTGGTGGTGGTGGTATGTTATGTGGGAATATGTGCGTCTTGGCGGTATGTTCCGGTGCTGTTGGTGGTGCTCGTGGGTAGAGTGGGCATTTAACCTGTCCGGTGTAGTGCCCAGTCTGTCTGCACGTAGCACAGTATGGGATGTCGTGGCGTATTGGGTGCGTGCATCGTATTGTCTCTGTGCCGTAGCCACAGTGGAAACAGGTGGGCTGGTTAGCGCACTGTTCATGGTGGTGGCCGTACTGTTGGCAAGTCCTGCAGGGAGTATGTCTTTCGGTGTGCTTAGATGGTTCTGCCTTGAAAATTTGCCGTTCTATGATGGCTCCCTCTTTCAGGATTGTGTTAATGGTGGCAACACATTTGCTGAAAATCCTGATTAAGGGAGTCTGTCTGTTCTTGCTGATGATGCGAGATACTCTTGTTACCTCGGGGTAAGTCTCTTGTATACTGCTTAGGATGTCACTGTCGGCAATGTCAAAGGGTAGGCCTCTTATTATTGCTGTTAGAGTTTGTCTTGGTCTGGGTTGTGTTTCGGTGTGTTGGTTTGTTGCTTGCGGTAATGTGTTGGTGTAGTGTGCGTAGTTTCCAAAATTGCTAACTGGGACGGCCTGTGAGAAAGTTACCGCCTGTTGCTGGTTGCGAAAAGTAAGGGCAAAGGTGTTCTTGTGTAGTCGGTTTGCTCTGAAGAGCCTATTGGTGTCAATCTGAGCTTTGTTCATCAGTGTTCTTACGGCCCAGGTGTTTTGCTTTTCCTGGGCGCAGTTTACGATGTATAATGTGAAGTATCCGTGGGGCATTGGAGGGATAAAAGTTGTCTGAAGTGTCGTCTGTGAGCTTGTTGCGTTAGTCATTGCGTTTATCCTTGTTCCTAATTTTGAGGTTGACTCAATGCTTGAGTCGGAGTCATTGGGGTCGGAAGCGGCCGAGCTGCTGCTAGAGCTGACCGAGTGAGTTCTGTTCTTGTTTCGTGTTTTCCTTTGGGTTTGTGGTGACGGTGGTGGTGTTGGTGTATGTGCTTGTTGGTTTGTCGTTAGTGGTATGATTGTGTTTGTCCCGCTTGTAGACGGTTGTGGTGATGTGGGTTTTGTTGGTGGTGTAGTGTTTTGTTTAGTCGTTTTGGTTTTTGTCCGGACGTTGGGGCGGTTGGTTGCAGGATCTGGGGGTTTTGGGGGTTTGGCCGCCGTTTGACCTTTAGTCATACCTTGGCCGGATTGACACTGGTAGGGAGGGAGGTGGCTGCTGAAAAGCGCGGTTTAGGTAACCTATGTGCCTAAGTGTAGTCCCTATGGACTACAGAACTTGCGTTCTCTGGCTTACTGAGCTAGCTCAGTAGGTTACTCAAAACCTCACCACAAGGAAAGAGGGGGAGGGAGATAAGGGTTAGGTGGTGCTGTTGGGTGAGGGCATGGACTGTGAAGTGATGACCCTCCGCTTGCTTTCCAAGCGTCTTTCGGGTGTACGCTGTTGGCCGGAACGCGTGGTCTTGTGCCGTGCCGTGCCGGTTCTCTTTGTGAAGTGTGCCGTAGCGACGCGATGCCTGCCGAAGCGTGGTCGGGAGTGGTCCTGCCGCTTGCCTCTTTCTGCCGAAGAACACCGAGGAGAGACGACCTGCTGCTACGACGACTCGCCACAGAATGCTGCGCCAACGGTTCGCAGGCAGCTATATTTATAAACTCTACAGCCGCGACTGCCACCGCACTTGCCCCGCCCCCCGCAGCCCCATTGAATACAGCCGTCAATTACCGACGAACCAAGGACCAACGCACCAGGACAACCCAGACGACTGAGGAAGAGCTTAAGACACTAGAAGTAGAGACACTACAAAAAGAAGTAAACGACCTTAAAGGATAGATAATCTATTACCAAAATGTGCTGGCGAATATGAATGCACTTCGCAAAACTCGCGCAGGACCTCGGGTTCTGCTACAAAGAACATGCCCTCAAAAAGCGGCGATTAGTCATCCTCAGTGAGGGGTGGCAAACCGTTACCATAAGAAACAAAAGAAACAGAGAAAGCGGCCGGGAAAGCGATTCCGACAGTGAACGTCCCGACCAGCAGCGCCAAAAACGAGTGTCAAAACAGAAAACGCCACCACATCCCCTCACCACGAGGAACACCTACGCGCCGCTGAGGGCAGACAACGAGGCAGAATCCGACGGCGAGACGTCAGAGGAACCACAACCCGTAATAACCTCCACCTCCAGAGACACCTTCCCTAAACTACCCCCACCAAAGCCCCCACTCAAGCACAGAAGAGACGTACCACCCCGACCACCACACCCACTCCCACCCCCGCCCCAGGCACATCCAACAACACAACAACAGACCACCAGAAACCACCTCGAATAATAGTCCCTGACGTCCGACAAACGGTAAAGGTCCTCCGTATCCTGCGTGACTCCCTCCCTGCCAGCACATACAAACTGCAGACAACTAAAGATTGCCATAAGCTCTTCCTCCAACGGAAGCAAGACTCAATACCGACAATGCAGCTCCTGAAAGACGCCGGGGTAGAAAACTACAGTTTTACTCCATGTGGGGACCAGCCTCTTCGCCACGTAGTCAAACGTCCACCAGCGGGCCTAGAGGAAGACTACGTGAAAGAGGACCTGGTCCAAAAAGGCTACACCGGCGTTCATGTACGACAAATGACATCACGTGGCAGGCCTCTGCCAAACTTTCAGGTAAGTCTTGACAGGACCACCGCAAACCAAAAACTACTACAGGATCGAGAGGTATGCCATATGATGGTCACCGTGGAGGTCTTGAAAACAAATCAAAATATAACCCAATGCTACAACTGTCAGCAGCTGGGGCACACTTTTAGGAACTGCAATATGACCTCCCGGTGTGTCCTTTGCGGTGACCTCCACCGTCTGGCTGATTGTCCAAAAAAGGCCAAGCAGGGCGTTGTACCCCACTGTGCAAGTTGTGGGGAAACGCATCCTGCCAGCTATAGGGGGTGTGAGACGTTTCGTAACGAACGTCACCGCCGCCAACTGGCATCCATAGCCAGGAGCTCTCCCAGTGCTCAGCCAGGGCCAAGACACCCGGCCCTGGTTCAAATAAGGTTCCTTCTTTGCGGGAGTTACCGGAGGGCAACAGGCACCAGTGCCACCACAGAATGGTCCCCCTCCACTACCCCAACAGACGCCCACTGGTAATTTGAGTGGGATAAAAGACATATTAAACCTGTTCAAAGATCTAAATTTGCCTTCATTAATGATGAAGGCCCAGCCTTTACTCGCCAAATTCAAGAGCTGCAGCAGCACTTGGGAGAAAATAGAGACCATCATATGTCTCCTCTCAACCCTTTTAGAATAAATGGCCCAAGTAAGGGGAGGCACAACTTTAACTCGCGCACTCCTGTGGAATGCAGATGGCATCCACAGGAAGTAACACGAACTTGAAAACACCTACGGTGTAACAAAATTAACGTCGCATTCATCTGCGAAACGAAATTAAAACACGAGCACACTTTTAAGCTTCAGGGATATCAAATCTTTCGAAACAACAGAATTGGCAGACAAGGGGGAGGGACTGCTATTTTGTTTAGAAATACTATTGCTCATGCTTCTGTTACGCTACCTGCAATGGCAGCGTTAGAGTGCACAGCTCTCAAAACACGTGCAAATAGTCAAACGGTGATGCTGGTAGCACTTTATCAGCCCCCCCCCCCAACTCCCCAGACTTTCTACGTGACCTCGAACAAATCCTTGCTTTAGAGGAGCAAGTTATAATTGCAGGAGATTTCAATTCCCGGCACCCCTGGTGGTTTTCACGCCGGGCAAACGCGGCGGGAAATCTCCTGGTTGAACTTATAACTGATAATGACGACATTGAGGTACATCTTCCCCCAGAACCCACCTTTTGACATCGATCAGGGCACTTTGACCCTGAGATTTTGGATATCGTATTAACAAAAAATGCGACACTGTTAAATAACTTTACTGTGTATCACAGCCTGGACTCTGACCATCTTCCTGTGCATTTCGACATACAGGGTGGTACTTCAGCCGGTGCCTCTGGCCCTCGAAGGAGGGCTGAGACCGACTGGAATAAGTTTACCTTGGAAATGCACGGGATGGCGCCACCCAGATTATCATACTATAGCGAGGCAGATATAGATGTCGCCATTGAAAACTTTACTGCCTCGCTACACACAGCCAAGAGAAATGCTACCACATACACCACAAGACCATCCGGTTTTTGCACGTACCCCGAGGTAGAGCAACTCATTGCGCGGAGACGACGCTTGACAAAGCTGTGGCGATACACCCGCCAGCCTGAATATAAAGTGCTAGCAAAATGGCTACGCAACGTCATTCGGCAACAAATTAAAATCAACAAAACTGAACAGTGGGAAAACAAAATGCTGAGTACCACCCATTCGGACTCTTCTTCGTGGAAATTACTTAAGGCTTTCAAAGTTTCCACGAGCGTCAACTCCGCAACTGAGGCGCTGCACACTCAAAGCGGCTTGCACTTCTCCGAAGAGGAGAATGCCGAGGTCTTCGCTGACTGTCTCCAAGATAGATTCACCGAAAACCCAGTGACCAACCGTGAAATAGAACGGGAGGTCCAAAAATGGGTACAAACCTGGGTGGCGCGGAAGCAAGAGCAACAACTACCCATCATAACACCGCAGGAAGTTTTCAAGCTCATTAGGAAATTGCCTAATGGGAAAGCTGCCGGCCCAGACAAAGTGACTAATGAGGAACTTAAGCAACTCCCGAGAAAAGCTCTGGTGCAACTAACAAAGATATTTAACGCCTGTTTGCAGCAAGGCTATTTCCCCTCTACTTGGAAACGAGCCAAGGTGATCATGCTCCCAAAGCAAGGGAAAATCACCAGACAACCGCAAAACTACCGCCCCCTTAGTCTTTTGTCCACTATTGGTAAATTGCTCGAAAAATGTATCCTTTCTCGACTACAAAAACAAGTCTTGGCAACACATGAACTCTCAAATTCACAGTTTGGCTTTAGAAAAGGACATTCCACTGAACTACAACTCCTCAGACTAACTGATGACGTAACAGACCAATTTAACAATGGGGCTTCAACGTTGGCGCTATTTCTGGACGTAGAAGCCCTCAAACAACTCCAAACCCTCCAGAACCTCTCCCTCAGAAGAATCCTCTCTGCTCCACTCCTCACCACTAACCAAACTCTTCACCTCGAAACCCGGATCCCGTTCGTCCCGGAGGCAATAGAAAAGCGAGCAATGGCGGCATGGACGCGCATTAGAAACCACGAGAATGACGTGATCGCCAACATTTGGCAAAGGCGAGCCGAAGCACCGCAAGCATACTAGGATCAAAATGTTCTAGAAGCGGGTCGGCTCGCCGACTAATGCGCGTCCACGCAGCCTCGTTCCTAGGCCACATACATGTTCCGGCAGAGGCCCTCGCCTCAGAAAATATTCTGGAGCTGCCACCATGGGACAGTGTATATACGAAGTGTAAATAGTGCAGTGCGCTGGGACGCATATCTCTGGTGTGCCCAGTGAAGATGTATGTGTGTGTGTGTGTGTGTGTGTGTGTGAGTGTGTGCGTGGGTGAATGCGTGCGTGTATGTGTCTAAATAATTTGTAAATATGTACACAAGTATATATAACACAAAGACGAAATAGAACTCAAAAAAAGACAAAAGAAAACTATTCTCGGTGACCTACAGACGGTCGCCGTATGGGTTTTTGTATATACCAAAAAAAGTGTAAATATGAACAAAGCCAACTGTAAAAAAATGTTAAATATAGCCTGTAAGCCGGGCCCACTGTACCGGCACCAGGCCAATACTTCTCTAATAAATAACTTGAAACTTGAGCTCTCTGCCAGTCTGCTGCTAGCGGCCGGCGCGTCAATTTGTTGTGCGGCTGATGCCATAGTTGCACTTTCTTTGTGCGCGGGGGTACGCTAGGCGCCCCCCACGCAATATTTAACACTAGAACTAGCACTAATCACTGTCACTGTCGTTATGCAAAAGCAAAGAACACTAATTAATTACAGATGTTATGTACACGGAAAAAACTGAGGTTATTTACACTTGTTTAGCATGTCGCATTACTATATACACTTCACTTGTAAATCCTAAGCTCACTGTACATAACACAAACCACTGTAAAATACCGTCTATTAAAACACTATGTACACTCCATATAAGTTACAAAATGAACACTATGTACACGTCTGTAACACTGATACACTTCTTAACTCCTCCCGGGAATAACTTCGGGGAAGTGTATCTGTCGTTTTGTTGGTAGCTACACTTAGATCTCCTTCCGGGAATACATCGGGCAGTGTAGTACCAACGTCCGGCGATGGCCGTGCGGATTACCCCGCTAGCGGCGGGCCGGTTGCCGCGCTCTCGCACCTTCGCGCTCCCTGCTACGGTTCACTAGTCACGGACCGCTCTCACTGCCTGCTCAACTAGTCTCTCACTGGATCATTGAGATTCAGATTATTTTTATTCAAATTTTGTCTGGTGCTGGTACATGGGGCCCAGCGTACAGACTTAAATTGGCATGTTATATACAATTATTTACATTTACATCAAATATGTACATCGGGCTTTTAGGAAACCCATACAGTGACCCTCTTTGGGTCACCGAGAACAGTTCCCATCTGTATAGTTCTTGGTTATATTTTTGTATGTTTTGTCTTTGTCTTTTTCTCTTGCTTCTATATACATATATTTACACACATGCACTCCCGCATTCACTCTGGCATATGATAAGATATGCCCTCACACACGCGCACACACACACACACACACACACACACACACACACACACGCGCGCGCGCGCGCGCGCGCACGCACAGTGGGCACTTTAATTGAGCGTCCCCTTCGCACATGTTTGCTGGGCACGCGAAATTATGCGTCTCAGCATGTTATGAGAAACACTATATATACACGTTATATACACTATGTACACTCCGCGGTTTTCCTGGGCGGGCAGGGTGCAGCTCCTGACTGGTTCCCTGGGGTGCAGGCCTCTGAGGTAGCGTGTGTGCGGCCTGGGGCCTGTGTTTGCGTAGACGCGCATCAGTCGGTGAGCCGAGTAACGCCTAAAACATTTTAATACGTGCATGTTTCCGATGCTTCGGCTCACCTTTGCCAATATTGGCAATGACGTAATTGTCATGGTTTCTGATGCGCGCCCACGCGACAGTGGCTCTTTTCGTTATTGCCTCGGGAATGGATGGGATCTGGGTTTCCTGGTGAAGGGTTTGGTTAGTGGTTAGGATGGGAGCAGAGAGGATTTTCCGGAGGGAGAGGTTTTGGAGGGTTTGGATAGTCTTCAGGGCGGTTTTTGAGACGTTTGCCCAGGCCACACACGCGTA
>CM060962.1:129987180-129992180 GCA_030765045.1 Tenodera sinensis
TTATTATTGTTGTTGTTATTATTATAATAAAGAATATAGGCCAATAGAGAGAAAACATGAAATCAGAGGAATATGTTTAATCAACGTGCATAAATTATGCTGTATGAATTGTCCTATACAGGGAATTTCTTGCACGTTACAGTGGAAAAAAAGGTCCTTAGGTAATTAGTTATCAGAGCATGAGAGGGTAGGTCAATACTAGGGCTTGGATTTTTAGGTAATTACTTTTTTTTTTTTTTTTTTTTTTTTTTTTTTTTTTTTTGTGGTGCCCTAGTTTGAGCTTGAAACTAAGTTTAGTGGCCTGGATATACACACCTGGTGTAAATATTTTAAATTTTATTGCACATAAAAATGCACAATTCCTGATTCTGTTATTTCAATAAACATTTTGGGATTTCACATAAAGTACACAAAAATGGCATAAACGAAACATTTTAAAAATAATTAGTTTCACTACCTTTCCAACTTCATCCTACACATGGCATATGTGGAAGAGCAGTTATATTCGTTTCTACCATGGCGGCGATGTAAACAAGTTTGTCTAAAGTACTCTGGAATTAGCGAAGAATATAAGTTTCAGTGAAGATATTCGAGTTAAAATACGAGTGATTAATGATAAAGGTGAAATAAACTTAATCAGAAAATGAAGGTAGCGAGAACATGAACCCAGTGACGGAAAAACCATCATACAGTTATACGACGCGATCAACTGGTAGGAATATGGCGTCAAACTATTCAACCTATTCTATGCCGGAATCTGAGTCGGAGAGGATAAAGTAATTACAGAAGAGCCTGGAAATATTGACTAGAAAATTACAGAAGATTCGTACAGAAAATGCTAATCTGAAAGAAGAAAACATGTGTTTAAAAAAAATCTCTAGTTAAGAGAGAGAACGAAGATCAATGGCAGTCAATTCGTCATACAAAAATGGCAATGGAAGAAAATGTAGGCGCTATCAGTTTTGAAACGCCAAACAAATCTACCGTTTTAAGTGACGAGGGAGAATATAAAGCCACGGATCATATAGAAGATATACCGGAAGAGGATAGAAAGGGAAAAAAAAAACATGAAAAATGGCAAATCAAAGTAAAACGAAAGGTACAGCTGTGCTTCAAAGACGCTACATTGAAGAAAAGATAATCACATTTGGGGACAGCCATTCAAGAGCTATATCTGAAAATCTACGGGTGAGGGGAGAGGAACAAAAACGGCATTTGTGAAACCTGGTGCTCCAACGGCAGAAGTCTGCAAAACGACCCAAGGAGAACTACATACTTGGAATGATAAAGGCAGTGTAGTGTTGATAAGTGGTACGAATGATATTGCAAAAAACAAAACACAACACTTAATAAGTGAGCTAAAAAAGCTGCTGGCTAGGTTTAACCCATACTAATATAGTAATAGTGAATGTGCCATATAGATATGATTTGGCTCCTTTCTCGTGTGTAAACAAGGAGGTAACAGTAGCAAATCAACTAATTAATAGGACATATGCAAAATTTAAAAACGTATCTAAGTATTGTAGAAATGGATAAAATGAATTTGCATGCATCAGGCAAAAGGGTACTGGCAACGAAAATCATTGAAGCAATTACAAAATCAAAGAAAGAGGAAGTAATAATTACACTTCCATATAGGGGTTACTAGAAAACGACACTGTAAGCAATAATATAACACATTGTGGCAAACAAAGGTATTGTAACAAATGGAGAAAACACCAGTTACTGCTATTCACACTTTATTGCCTTTTAGTCAGTTAGCGTAGTGCTAACGTTACACTCAGATTACTTTTGTACAAGCTCAGAGCAACAGAACAACTGCCGAATCACAAAATAAGAACTGTCAGGTTGAACTGCTCGTCGGCACGACTCCTCAACGCTTCGTCTACGTCTTTTTCCTTCTTCCCGGTGCTTGGCAGCGACTTATATAGGTCCTTAGACAGAGGGAAACTTCTGGAGGTAGAATATTTGGGAGTGCCTGTGGCGGAACGGTCCAGAAACCGCACCGCCATGTAATAGCTATTGTCTCGTACGCTCCTATTGTTGTCAGCGGCCTGTGGCGGTACGGTCCAGAAACCGCACCGCCATGTAATAGCTATTGTCGCGTACGCTCCTATTGTTGTCGGCGGCAGGTCGTTAGGCCAGGCAGGCGACTGGCTGGGTCCCCCCTTCCCAGTGTAGGCAATCAGATGCGGCGGGCGCGGTGACACTGCTCCCTCCTCAGAGCTGGTCGTCCCGACCAGCACTATCACTGTGGCATCTCCCTTGCGCACCGGTGGACTAACCCATCGAACCTCATCTCCAGGAGGCACGATCCTAGGTATCGCTGTTGGATAGTGTCCCTTGGTCCGGGTAGGACGATGTATGCCATCCTGCTTCGAAATTCTGCAACAGTACCGCCGGTCTCGTCCAGTTGCCCTTCTTCCTGGTGTGTTGACGGGCCATCCTGCGCACTTGGAAACGGTTCACTGAGTACCATGTCCGCCGACCTCTCTGGCTCACCTTCGCAGCCACCTTGCTTCCGATGGGTCCGGCAACAACCCCCGCCACATCCGCGCGAGTCACGTCCACCGCTGCACTCGTGTTCACTTGTGCTCGGCACGGCCTCTCCTGTATCCTGCCGTCCATGATGACGTCCGCCATTCTTCCGTTCACGGCACTATGCGTCAGGTAATTGAATGGCTCCGACGGTCCCCCCCATGTCCCACGCCAAGTCGGTTCTCGCGTGTTGCTCGTTTGCTTGTGCGCTTCCCTGCTGATCGTCCTCCACGTCATATCCTGGTTGGTTACGTACCCGACACACTCCTCCAGGGGATCCTCGACGACGTCCCTGAACTGCCCCTTTGTCTTCCCCGAGACGTACACTTTCGTTATCTGAAACAGGCACAACTGTCGCCTCGGCCACTAGGTGCTCCCTCCCCGGGTCCGCGCTATTCCGTCTGGCCCTGGCATCCAGTACTTTGACGCTCTCGTCAACTCTTACTACCAGGGCGCCAAGACGTTCCCCGTCGTCCTCCACGACGTCCACATGCTGGCAGAGGTCTTCCACCTTTTCGCCGAGTTCTCCCACGTCTTCCGTCACGCCAATCAGTTCGCCGAGTTTTTTCAGGGAATGCTCCAGCTCCGCCATGGTGAAAAGGCGATTGTAATCTTCTACGTTTCTAGAACGAAACGTGAAGCCTTGAGATTCCACCTGAGTTTTAAATGGAAGGAACTCAGGGGAGTAGTTTTCCGAGCTAGACACTTGTGCGAAAGCACTGCCAAAGGTATTGGCCACTTCAAATGAATCAACAACAGCTCCTGTGGCTGTTTTTAGTCCCGCTATTGGTATTTGGGTCGTTTTAGCTGCAACACGCCTTAATCTATCCCACACAACCGAGGAAGGTGTGTGTCGGTTAAATGAAGCTACAAATTTGCTCCATGATGACTTTTTGCTATCCTTAATGACTTGTCTGGACCTGGCGCGCATTTTCTTGTACTCGATTAGGTTTTCCAAAGTAGGGTGACGTTGGAAAACCCTAAGTGCACGCCTTCGAGCACGAATGGTATTCCGACATTCTTCCGTCCACCAGGGGACGGGAAATCGACGGGGGTGTGTAGTCGACCGCGGAATCGACTGTTCAGCAGCAGAGAGAATTGTCTCCGTGAGATGCTGCGCCAAATCATTAACTGAGTCGTGCTCGTCGTACGTAAAGACAGCCAGCTGGGTGTAAAGGTTCCAGTTGGCATGGTCCAAACGCCATCTGGGCATACGTGGGGAACATGTAGGTTGCGTCAAGAGACTAATAAGACATGGGAAGTAGTCACTAGAGTGTAGATCAGAGATGACATTCCATTGTAAGGAGACTGCCAATTGAGGTGAACAAACTGAAAGATCAAGGTGTGAGAAACTGTTATGAGCGTCAGAAATGAATGTAGGCTCTCCAGTGTTGAGGAGAGCTAGGTTGTGACTGTCTAAGAAATCGGAAATGAGTGTACCTCTCGCACAAGCGCGACTTGAACCCCAAAGTGGGTGGTGCGCATTGAAGTCTCCCACCAACAGAAACGGTGTTGGCAACTGGGAAACTAGATCGTCTAAATCAATGTGCGAGAAGTCATGGGACGGAGGCAAATATATATTACAGATGGTGAAATGGATGTCTGGCAGTACAATCCTTATTGCAACTGATTGGATATCAGACTGTATTGGTACAGATTGCATATATATGTCATCTCTCACAAGTATCATAGCGCCGCCATGTGCCGGTACACCCTCTTCTGGTGTGACATCACACCGTACTGGGGTGTATCGCCTTAGTTGGATAGAGTCTAGAGAACGTAGCTTAGTCTCTTGCAAACATGCGACCAGAGGTTCGTTTTCTTTGAGCAAAAGCTCAAGTTCTGGACGTTGGCTTCTTATACCACGTAAGTTCCATTGTAGGATAGCCATATTGCATTGTGTATGGGATAGGTAACTCCAAGGTAACTCTTCATTACTTTGGAGTAGGCGGTTGTCGAACTAATTTAGCCCTTTTTTTCTCTGGGGCTGGCATTCTTGTCTGGCGCTTTTTCGCGCCTCTTTTCTACTGGGGGTCTCCCAGTGTGGGCAGATTCCAACTCCATGTCCTTGCCGAGGACGTCCGTGTTCCGATACTGAATTTTGGTTCGAGAGCCTCGAACCGATTGGACACGGAGACCGGCGAAGATGACATTCGCCGGTCTGTAGCCATCCCAGAGGATTCCTCCGAAGAGGATCTCCTGGGAGATGTCTTTGGGCTTTTCTTTCCCTTTGGTGCCTTGGGAGATATCTTATTGTCTTTGAGGAAATCAGATCTTTGATAGTGGGTCTTAAACTTCATCGGTGACACATCGTATACAATCGGTCTACTTTTTGAGCTCGGCTTCTTTGTTGGCGACCTTCCTGGTCTGCTGGATTGAACTGCGGTGCTTGTAGATGCTCTGGCGGACTTAGGTGATGTCTGAGGCTTTGGAGGTGACCTAGCTACGAGAATCTTATCTGA
>CM060962.1:130004680-130057180 GCA_030765045.1 Tenodera sinensis
TTCCAGGGTTTTCTTTATGTATTTTTTAACTGTCATTGCAGCATCTACTGTGCTTGTTTGTGGAGTGAAACCAAATTGGTTGTTATTCATTAAGTTTTGTGAATGTGCATGGTACATTATTCTGTCGATTAAAAGTTTTTCTAGTAGTTTCCCTCCTACATTCAGTAAACTGATTGGTCGGAATTTTGTTACTTCTGAACTCTTTTCCTTTCCTGGTTTAACAAAAGGTATTAATTTGGCTTTCTTCCATTGCTTAGGAAAGTTTCCTTTTGTTAAACAGTTGTAGTAGATGGCTGTCATATATTTTGGAAACACATTAAAGACCTTAAGTAATATTTTACTTGTAATTCCATCTTCTCCAGGAGTTTTACTTGCATCCATTCTACTTAAAATATCTTTTATTTCTCTCTGAGTAAAATCTTTATCATTCTGTGTTGTGATTGGTCTGTTGATTACTTCCCTTATATTTTTGTGATAACAATTGTCATCTTCTTCACTGTCTTCTGGTACAAAATAATTCAGCATATATTCTAATGTGTCTTTTAAATCTGTTGTGACTGAACCGTCCTGTTTCGTAAGAGTTGTTAATGGTGAATTTTTTCTTATTTTGCCAGTAGCTATTCTATATACCGCATTCCATGGATTGTTAGATGGAGTTAGACTGCAATAATTTTTCCAGGAATCTAATTTCTCTTTTCTTATAGTTCTTTCATACTCCCCTTTTTGTTTTATATACAAGGCTTTTCGTTCTTCTCTTAAGACACCATCTTGTTTTGTCTTTTGATATCGTTTTCTTAATGCATTTGCTCTTTTCCTCATTATGGTTAGTTCATTTGTCCACCAGGGTATAGATTTTCTTTCGTTAATTTTCTTTAATGAATTACAATTCTTAAAACAGTTATTACATGCTGCAGTTAAATGTTCTTCAAACTGCTTTATTATTTTATCGACATCATCTTCCTTGTTCACCAATTTGCTAAGTTCTTCATCTACATCTTCTAAATTGCTTCTTCTAAACGGTAAATTCTGAACTCCTATTGTTTTTAGTACTTTGCCAAAGTCTCCTAATTTGTTATCATCTACTATATATTTTGGGACGTGGAAGTTATATTCCGTTTTATGATTTGCTCTTTGACTTACTGTGTAACTTATAATTCTATGATCAGAACAACTTTCGTCTTTGCCGCATTCCCAATCTGCAATTCGCGACAACAACTCACTGTTAGTGATAGTGAGATCAATATTACTTCTTCCATTAGTGCTTTCAAATGTTGTATTTTCACTTTCTTCGTTTATAATATATAACTGTTTTGAATTTAAATATTCCTCCATTATTCTTCCTCTGGTATTTGTTGTCACATCATGCCATATTGTTGATCTAGCATTACTATCCATAGCGATTATAAGACCCGTTCCTTTGATATGAGATGTTATCTTATCTATTTTATACAGATCAACGTTAATGTCATCCTCAATGTCCAGAAACATACTAGCTATGTAGAACCTAGTATTTTGGTAAATCACTTCTACAACTGTGGCATCTCCATCTGATAGCTGAGATATGAGGATAACATCAACGTGTTTGTTGACGATCAATACAGCTGTTCTAATTTTGTTGTCCCCAAAAGTAAAAGTTTTGTAGCTTTTATTGATCCCAGCTACTGTGTTCTTAATAATATATGGCTCTTGAATAAGTACAATATCTGTTTTATTTTGATTTATTACGTGCATTAAATTGTCTGTAGCTATTCTAGAATGCTGTAAGTTTATTTGTATTATCTTAAGATGGACATTACTATTGTGAAATTTGTTGTAAATTCGTCGGTCACTTAGTGCTTTAATGGTAGCCATTTTAATATTCTGTATTTTGTCTATTCCTTCTAATAACAGCTTGTAAACATGGGCATTTATTTTTGTCCAGAGAGGAATGATTTTCATCGACTTTAATGATTTTGCTATACACATTGTGATTTATGCAATTACTACATTTATATTCCCGTACTGATGCTTTACATTCTTTCAATTTATGTTTTCCTGCACATAGAGGGCACTTTTCTTCTCCTCGACATTCTGTTGCTTTGTGGTTAAATTTATTACACTTAAAACATCTACTGATGTTTACATAGTCTTCCACAGTACATATATTCCAACCTAATTTCAACTTTCTGTTGTTTACTAACAATCTCCATGCTTCAGTCTCGACTTCCGCAACCAAATTTCTGATGTTTCTTCTGTTCCTAATGATAAATTTAGGAACTATTGACTGCTCACTTAGATTAAGCTCTCCGTTTTGTGATATTATTGTTTCAGTTGCATTTTGTGGTGTTATTTCTTCTGGTACATTGTAAATAATTACATATGGCTTTCGAAGTTCAGGAACTTTTACTTCTACCTGTTGGCTACACTGTTCTTGAATCTTTTCTCCTAGAATATTTATTTCACTCTTTGATTCAGATTCCACAATCAATCTTCCATCCCTTAAAGCCTTTAGTGAGCTTATTCCCACCTTCAGTTGTGTTGGATTAACCTTATTTTTCAATATTACCTTCATAGCTTCCGCTGATTCATTCATTTTGGATTTTAGAATAAGTTTGTATCTCTTTTCGATGTTTTCATGTGGAATTTTCCGACTAGCATCAGCGTAACTTGGCTTCCGATCAAAAGATGGCGCAGCTTTCTCCCTTTCCATTTTTCTATATGATAAGGCCATATCATTTTCCTCTTGCTTCTTAACCGCAGCTTGAAGTTCCTTAATCACTTTTTCTTTAGTTTCTACATCCTTTTTTAAAGTATTAATTGCCTTCCTTAAATCACTTACCGATTTAATTATTTTCTTCCTAAAATCGTTTCTGATGTTGCCACTCTTTTCAGCAACCTCAAGTAAATCAATTAAAGCACTTTCAGTCCTCTTATCAATGTCTTCCATGGTTTCAATATTATACTATTATTTCTTATGTAATCTTTAGGATCTTAAAAGTATTAAATTATATATCCGAAGTGAAATAGTTAAAATACAGTAAAACTTGCCGTGTTTAACCAATACACGATAGTAACAGTCACAGTCAATATTTAAATGGTACAAAACCACAATTTCACAAAAGCAGCCAAACTTGCTAACACTTTCACTAACAAAGTATACTTATTACTTCATTATCTATTTATAAATAAATAAATAAAATAAATAAATTATTATAACGTTATATATAAAATCAGAGGGAAAATACACTATGGTATTTAGGTAGTGTGTAGGTATTTAGGTAGGTGAGTACGTAGATGGGTATGTAGGTATGTGTGTCCCTAGGTAGGTAGGTAGTTAGATTCGTAGGAGGGGGTGGGTAAGTAAGTAGCTGGGTGGGTCAGTAGGGAGGTACATAGGTAGGTTGGTGGGTGGGTAGGTAGGTAGTTAGGTAGGTACGTTGGCTGGAAGGAAGTTGGGTAGGTAGGTAGCTGGGGGGGTTGGTAGGTTGCTAGATGGGTAGGTGGATGGGTGGGTAAGTGGGTAATTTGGTACGTAGTTAAGTAGGGAGGTTGGTACATTGCTTCGTAGGTAGGTGTGTAGGTATGTATGTAGGTAGGTAGGTTGGTTGGTTTGTTGGTACGTAGGTGGGTTGGTCGGTAGGTGGGTAAACAGCTAGGTAGGTAGTGGGTAGATAGATTGGTTGGTTGATAGGTAGCTGGGTAGGTAGGTGGGTAGGTGAATAGGCAGGTTATTAGGTAGGTTTGCAACTAGCTAGATGGGTGGGTAGGTGGGTGGGTACGTACGTAGGTAGGTTGGTAGGTGGCTAGGTAGGAAGGTTCGTAGGTTGGTAGGTGGGTTGGTGAGTAGGTAGTTAGGCTGGTAGGTAAGTAGGTTGTTTGGTGGGTAGTTTGCTAGTTAGGTAGTTGGGTGGTTGTGTATGTAGGTAGGTAAATTGGTAGGTAGGTACGCAGGTTGGTTGTGAGAGAGGTAGGTAGTGACGGTGTTAGCTAGGTAGGTTGGAAGTTAGGTGGGTAGGTAGGTTGGTGGGTAGTTAGGTTGGTAGGTTGGTTGGTTGGTAGGCAGGTGGGGAGTTAGGTTGCGAGATGGGTAGGCTGGTGGGTGGGTAAGTGCGTAGGTTGGCAGGTAGGTAAATATGGAGTTAAGTAGGTAGGTAGGTGTGTAGGTAACTATGAAGATAGGTAGGATATTTGTTAGGTAAGTAGGTTTTTGGTAGGTGGGTGGGTCGGTAGTTGGGTGAAGCTATAGGTAGGTGGGTAGGTAGGCAGGTGGGTGGGTACATATGTAGGTAAGTGGGTAGATAGGAAGGTTGGTAGGTACATAGGTGGGTAGGTAAGTAAGTGTGTAGATAGGTTGGTAGGTATTTTGGTAGGTAGGTGGTTAGGTAGGTGGGTAGGTAGAATGAAAGTTAAGTAGGTAGGTTGGTAGGTCGGAAATTGGGTAGGTAAGTAGGTAGTTGGGCTGGTAGGTAGGTAGGCAGGTAGATTGGTAGGTTGTTAGATTGGTAGGTAGGTAGTTGGGTAAGTAACTTGGTAGTTAGGTTCGCAGGTGTATTGATAGGTATGTATGCAGGTAGGTCGATTTATATTTTGGTAGGTAGCTTGTTTTGTTGGTAGGTAGGTAGGTGGGTAGTGAGATGGGTGGGTGGATAGGTGGGTAGGTAGGTAGGTGGGTAGATGGAGACGTAGGTAGATGTGTAGTTAAGTAGATAGGTGGGTAGTTAGGTTGTCAGTAGGTGGGTAGGTAGATTGTTAGGTAATTAGGTAGGTAGGTTGGTAATTTGGTGGGTACAAAGGTAGGTCAGTAGCTAGGTTGGTTGTTTCTGTAGTTAGATAGGTAAGTATGTAGGTGATTGCGTAGATTGGTAGGTATGTATGTAGGTTGGTAGGTTGATTGGTAAGTAGCTAAGTTTGTAGGTAGGTAGGTGTGTAGGAATATAGGTGGGTAGGTAGGTAGGTTGGTAGGTAAATAGGTAGCTGTGCAGGTGGCTATGTAGATAGGTAGGATGTTTGGTAGTTAGGTAGGTGGGTGGGTAGATAGCTGGGTGAGTGGGTAGGTATATAGTTATGTAGGTAGGTAGGTAGGTAGGTAAGGTTGTCGGTAGGTGGGTAGGTAGGTTGTTAGGTAATTAGGTAGGTAGGTTGGTAGGTAGGTAGGTGGGTAGGTAGGTGGTTCAGTAGGTAGGCTGGTTGGTGGGTAGTTAGATAGGTAAGTAGGTAGGTGATTGAGTAGGTTGGTAGGTATGTACGTAGGTTGGTAGTATGTAGCTAAGTTTTTGTAAGTAGGTACGTGTGTAGGTATGTAGGTGGATAGGTAGGTAGGTAGGTGTGTAGATAGGTATGTAGATAGTTATGATGTTTGGTATTTAGGTAGGTGGGTAGGTATGCAGGTGGGTAAGGAAGTAGGTAAGTGAGTAGGTAGGTATGTGGGTGGGTAGGTGGGTTGTAGGTAGGTTTGTATGTAGGTGGGTGGGTAGGTAGGTAGTTAGGGAGGTGGGTGGGTAAGTATGTAGGTAAGATAGGTTGGTGGGTAGGTGGTTAGGTAGGTAGGTTGGTAGGTCGGAAAGTGGGTGGGTAAGTAGGTACGTAAGTAGGTAGTTTGGTTGGTAGGTAGGTAGGTAGGTAGGTTGGTAGGTTGTTAGGTTGGTAGGTAGGTTGTATAGGTAAGTTGGTAGGTAGGTAGGTTGGCAGGTGTGTTGATAGGTATGTATGTAGTTAGGTCAATTTATAGCTTGTTAGGTAGCTTGTTTTGTTGGTAGGTAAGTGGCTAGTGAGATGGGTGGGTAGGTAGGTAGATATGTAGGTAGGTACATTGGTATGTTGTTAGGTTATTAGGTAGGTAGTTGGATAGGTAAGTTGGTAGGTAGGTTCGCAGGTGTGTTGATAGGCATCTATGTAGTTATGTCGATTTATAGGTTGATAGGTAGCTTGTTTTGTTGGTAGGTAGGTAGGTAGGTAGGTAGGTGGTTAGTGAGATTGGAGGGTGGGTGGGTAGGTGGGTAAGCGGGTAGGTAGGTAGGTGCATAGATGGATACGTAGGTAGTTGTGTCGGTAGGTAGTTAGGTAGGTGGGTGAGTCGTTAGTTGGGTGAAGCTGTAGGTAGCTGGGTAGGTAGGCAGGTTCTTAAAGAGGTAGGTAGGTTGTAGATAGGTTTGTATGTAGGTGGTTAGCTAGGTAGGTAGGTAGGTAGGTGGGTGGGTGGGTAAGTATGAGGTAAGTGGGTAGATAGGAAGGTTGGTAGGTACATAGGTGGGTAGGTAACTAGGTATATAGGTAGGTTGCTAGGTAGTTTGGTACGTAGGTATGTAGGTAGGTAGGTTGGTAGGCTGTTAGGTTTGGAGGTTGGTAGGTAGATAGTTGGATAGCTAAGTTGGTGGGTAGGTAGGTTTGCAGGTGTGTTGATAGGTATGTATGTAGTTAGGTCCATTCATAGGTTGGTAGGTAGCTTGTTTTGTTGGTGGGTAGGTAGGTGGACAGGGAGATGGGTGGGTGGGTAGGTGGATGCGTAGGTAGATAGGTGGGTAGGTAGTGATATTAGCAGGTAGGTGAGTAAGCAGGTTGGTGGGTGGATATGTAGTTATGTAGGTGGGTAGGTAGGTAGGGATGTCGGTAGGTAAGTAGGTAGGTAGGTTGTTGGGTAATTAGGTAGGTAGAGAGGTTTCTAGGTAGGTAGGTGGGTAGGTAGGTGGGTAGGTAGGTGGGTTGTTGGTTATGCACATTGGTGTTTGGTTAGGTATGTAGGTAGGTGGATATGTGGGTAGTTAGATATATAAGTAGGTAGGGGATTAGGTAGGTTGGTGGGTATGTACGTAGGTTGGTTGGTAGGTAGGCAGCTAGGTAGCTCAGTTGGTAGGTAGGGGTGTAGGTAGGAGGGTGTGTAGGTAGGAGGGTGTGTAGGTAGGTAGGTGTGTAAGTAGGTGGGTTGGTAGGTTTGTACATAGGTTGGTTGGTAGGTATGTAGGTTGGTAGGTGGGTAGGTAGGTAGGTAGGTGGGTAGATAGGTAGGTAGGTGGGTAGATAGGTAGGTAGGTAGGTATGTAGGTACATAGGTAGGTAGGTTGGTAGGTACATAGTTAGGTTGTTGGGTGGGTAGGTAGGTTCTTTGGTGGGTAGGTAGGTTCTTAGGTGGTGAGGTGGGAAGGTAGTTAGGTAGGTTGGTTGGTAAGTGGGAGGTAGGTAGGTGAGTGTGTCTGTAGTGGGGTGGGTTGGGTAGGTAGGTGGGTAGGTAGGTAGGTGTGTAGATGGATATGTAGGTAGGTGGGTAGGTAGGTATATAGGTGGGTAGGTAATTAGGTTGGTGGTTGGGTAGGTGGTTGGGTGGGTGGGTAGGTGTGTAGTTAGGTAGGTAAGTGGGTAGGTAGGTTAGGATTTAGGGAGTTGGGTAGGTAAGAAGGTAGGTGGTTTGGTAGATAGGTGGGTAGGTAGATAGGTGGGTAGGTTGGTAGTTAGGTAGGTTGGCAGGTAGGTAGGTAGTTTGGTAGGTAGGTATGTGGGTAGGTGTGTAGTTAGGCATGTATGTAGGTAGGAAGGTAGGTGGGTGGGTGCGAAGGTAGGTAGGTGGGTAGGTTGGTAGTTGGGTAGGTAGGTGTGTGGGTAGGTAGGTAGGTATTTGGGTTGATAGGTTGGTTAGAGGGTTGGTTGGTATGCAGGTTGTTGGGTAGGTAGGTGGCTAGGTAGGTGGGTGGGTTGGTAGGTGGGTAGGTAGGTGGGTAGTTAGAGAAGTAAGTAGGTAGATAGGTGGGTGGGTAGGTAGTTGGATATGTAGGTGGGTAGGTAGATAGTTAGGTGGGTAAGGTAAGTGGGTAGGTAAATAGGTAGGTAGGTGGCTGAGTGTGTAGGTAGGTGGTAATGTAGGTAGGTATGTAGCTATGCACGTAGCTACGTATGTCCATTACAGAGGTAACATTACATGCCTTGAGTACATAATACAAAATTCTGCAGTATACAGAAAAATCTTGATTTAACGGACCGCTTCTTTGAGGGACTTCTGTTTTAATGGACTAAACTTGGCGTTGGTTATAAAATAAATTTAAATGAAATGTAGGAGGTGTGCGATGATAAATTATGGCACTCCACTGTTTCTCTGATCGAGAAGGCTAGTTTTGCCATCTTTAACTTTGTTGTAGCTTGGAAAGAGATGAAAACAGCCTTAGCTAGGAACTGGACACTGCTATAAAAGGAATATAAGCTTAATATGATTTCAGTGGCTTGGAAGCATCTGATTTTTTTAATACACTGACAAAGGCAGGGACGAGTTTAACTGAACACAAGTTAAGAAGAGTGGCTGGATATGGATGAGGGTCATCCAGTTTACCAGATTGTGAGTCATGAAGAGACTGCTGCAAGTGTTCTATAAGAGAATGAAGATGAAGAAGATGACAGTGATGATGAATCTTTGAAGAGTGTACCGAAATTATCTGTAATAAGAGACTACATGAATGATGTGGTTTCTTACATGGAAACACCTTCAGACCCACAAGTGGTAGTCTATTATGAACATTTCAGACAGTTTTGCTCCTTAATCATAAAGAAGCAATATTCAAGTGGGAAGCAAATGGGTGACACTTTTTTCACTTCCAACCAAGAGTAAATCACGTGAAGTAAATGGGATGTACCAATAAAACAGTTTCAATTATACTTGCTTCATTTTCATTCATTTTGTGATTTAATGGACTTTCAATTTTCTGGACAACTGCTGACCCCTTTAGGTCCGCTAAACCGAGAGTTTAGTGTATAGCATTAAGCAAGTTATAATTTTGCATTTACACTGCGACATAATTTGCAGTTGACTGGTTCCATAACATTCTAATGTGTTTGTGTTGGTGTGTGTGTGTGCATGTGTGTATGTGTGTGTGTGAGTGTGTGTGTGTGTGTGTGTGTGTGTATGTGTGTGTGTGTGTGTGTGTGTGTGTGTGTGTGTGTGTGTGTGTGTGTGTGTGTCCATTTATGCGTTCCACACATGACTAATTTTTTTTGACCATGGGTGTAGATAAATCACGGGTAAGTGTAGGTCGTTTGTACCTGGCCGTGTACGCGAAACAACGAAGTATTGGCGCATGCGCGGATCGGCTAGTCGAAGCGATGGAGGGGTAATTGCCAACCTAAGATTTAGTATTATAACTGTTATTCAACAGCTTAAATACGTACAACAACACATGCATGACTGGCATTCGGGTGGAAATACACGTTATGAACTCCCCTGAATAAATAAAAATTTTCGACATCGAGATTTCATTCAAAATATACGTTATGATAATTTCTGAATGTAAAACGTATTTTTCGAAGTAAAAAGAAAGTCCGTGTGTGGATGGGGTGATCAATATAACACATTAACAAAACGTTGGTTAAATACCGGACTTGGTATATAATTTTGCATCTTCCCAGAATGCGACACGAAGCTTTTCAAAATAATCCCCTGCCTCAGGTTGCCCTTTACATGGAACTTGTTTCAAAATGTTCATTTTCTCAAAAATGTCTAACAATTTTAATTATCATGCCATAAGTTTAAGACATTTTCAGCACAAGTGAATGTATATGTTGACTTTTCTGTGAATAGTCTCTGAAATGCTCTTTATTCTAAATGACTTATTGCCGAGTTGGAACAGATGCACGAAATATTACTGCAGAAAAAGTGTAGGTCTCGTTAAAGTACACATTTTATATCAAATACTTTTTGGGTAGAGTTAACTACCTCCCAGATATTCAATTTATTGGTTTGTAGGTATTACATTTATTTGAGTTGAAAACTTGGTACGAAAGTTTTGGTTGGAATAAAGCACTTCTACGTATTACATGTTGAATCATTATGCATGCGCAATGAGAATTCGCTAGGTACTGACACTAGACTTCACAACCAGCTCGGGAAATATTTTCAAAAGTCCTGGCGCATGCGCAATGAGAATCCGCTGGGTACCGACACTAGATTTCATATCCAGCGTAGGGAAAAAAATTTGAAGTCCTGGCGCATATTGACGGCAATAGTAGATTGGGACTACATAATATTTTTTAAAGTATTTTTCATTATCAATCTGTGATGGGTTTTTACTAACTCTTTTGTTCCCCTCATTGGAGACTAGCTACCGTTTTTTTTTTTTTTTTTTTTTTTTTAATTCGGCAATAAATATTTAAGTTGGTTCTCTTTATTCGGTTGCAAATAGCTGTAGCAATGCAGTTATTTTAATAGTTCAATCCATGAAAATTTCTACGTATTTAATTCCTTCTGAATGACTTTTGTACAACCGGTAAACTGTAAGAGATGCACAAGATATCCTACCAATATCTATTTGCGTGACAGAATTTCAGGCATTAGCAGTATGATAAGCAATGAACTGCTATTGCTCGGGAGCTATCTTATTTGCTTGCAAAGGGGTTCTTGTGGTAAGAAAGGAAGTTCAAAGGAGCAACCATTTTGAATGTGGTACAGTCTTTTAGCTCGACATACGAAACAAAGTCAAGGTCTTAATATTTCCGGATGTATACCATAAACAGCCGAAACTGCCGATGGAATGGAATCTTTTCAGGCAAACTTGTACGTGCCTGCTATTTGCAACCGAATAAAGAGAACCAAGTTAAATATTTATTGCCGAATTAAAAAAAAAAAAAAAAAAAAAAAAAAACGGTATCCAATGAGGGGAAAAAAAGAGTTAGTAAAAACCCATTACAGATTGATAACGAAAAATACTTTAAAAAATATTATGTAATCCCAATCTACTATTGCCGTCAATATGCGCCAGGACTTCAAAATTTTTTCCCTACGCTGGATATGAAATCTAGTGTCGGTACCCAGCGAATTCTCATTGCGCATGCGCCAGGACTTTTGAAAATATTTGCCGAGCTGGTTGTGAAGTCTAGTGTCGGTACCTAGCGAATTCTCATTGCGCATGCATAATGATTCAACATGTAATACGTAGAAGTGCTTTATTCCAACCAAAACTTTCATACCAAGTTTTCAACTCAAATAAATGTAATACCTACAAACCAATAAATTGAATATCTGGGAGGTAGTTAACTCTACCCAAAAAGTATTTGATATAAAATGTGTACTTTAACGAGACCTGCACTTTTTCTGCAGTAATATTTCGTGCATCTGTTCCAACTCGGCAATAAGTCATTTAGAATAAAGAGCATTTCAGAGACTATTCACAGAAAAGTCAACATATACATTCACTTGTGCTGAAAATGTCTTAAACTTATGGCATGATAATAAAATTGTTAGACATTTTTGAGAAAATGAACATTTTGAAACAAGTTCCATGTAAAGGGCAACCTGAGGCAGGGGATTATTTTGAAAAGCTTCGTGTCGCATTCTGGGAAGATGCAAAATTATATACCAAGTCCGGTATTTAACCAACGTTTTGTTAATGTGTTATATTGATCACCCCATCCACACACGGACTTTCTTTTTACTTCGAAAAATACCTTTTACATTCAGAAATTATCATAACGTATATTTTGAATGAAATCTCGATGTCGAAAATTTTTATTTATTCAGGGAGTTCATAACGTGTATTTCCACCCGAATGCCAGTCATGCATGCGTTGTTGTACGTATTTAAGCTGTTGAATAACAGTTATAATACTAAATCTTAGGTTGGCAATTACCCCTCCATCGCTTCGACTAGCCGATCCGCGCATGCGCCAATACTTCGTTGTTTCGCGTACACGGCCAGGTACAAACGACCTACACTTACCAAATCACGTTCTAGAATGACATAAGCAGTGCAAGAAAGAGTCTATAAGTTGGCTCCTTATATTTATTTTTTAGTTATTGACATGTACTTTATTATTTTGATTCCACACTGAAAAAGATGACAAAATTGTTACTTACATCAGTAAATCCAGTGCACGGTCTATTGGTTTTGATTCCAAACCTGGATGCACAGTATGACGCCGTATTTCTTCCTCAGTCTAAAACAATTTTAAATAAAGCTAAATCATTTATTCAAAAATACATTTATCATTGCACATTTGTACTGCAAATTCTTATTGTGATTCTGGGATTCACCTTCAGTTCAGTGGGCAGTAGTTTATCCAGTAACAATGTACCTATATCAGTATCCATGTGTCATTTAGAATAAAATAAATATAAAATCCCATGCAATTCAATATCATTTAAAATGTTTCACAAAACAAAGAAATTTACCATATGCCAGTTGCATTTCACTGCTCTTGGAAAGTTCCAAAACTGTAGTTTAAAACAAAAAGTAAACATTAAAAACAACATTATGGGAATCATAGAATAATAATTTTATATGCAAATAAACTTATTGCAACATTCAACTGTTTTGAAATCAAATCATCTCTATGTTTTAAAGGCATTTGAAAGCTTTTTGTTAAAGTTTTACTTATTCTTTTCTTTGTTGTTGTTATCAATGCTTTCTTGTCCTTTTCTGTCCTCAGCAAAAGAGCAACTATGGATGAATTAGTTAGTCAGGTACACTTGCATTCCCACACCATATTCTGGAAATGCCCTTTGTCAAAGAAGACTTTCTTGAGGCCATTGAGGATTTGTCTCTGTATTGCTCCTAAAGCAGGTAGGTGATCTACTTACTGATTGTGCTACAGGGCCAGTCAATACTCCATCTTGCAAATAATCATTTAATGCTTCTGTGTGGCAGTCGTGACAGTCACATAACTTTCTCTATAAATTCACAGCTATTCCTAAATACTACATTAGTCACACAAAACGCGTCTTTATGTTAATCAGGATGCTTGTGCCTAGTAATCATAGATTTGGTTACATACATTGTGTGGAAAGAAAACTCCAGTTTAATTTTATAAATTTTTATTGTGTAGAAATAGCATTGAGATGACAGTAATTATTTACTTTAGTACCTGGTGACCCTATTTGTTTTAAACCATGTTTAATATTACTAAATAATACCCTAATGATGTTTTGGGACAAAAACCAGTTCGTATTTCTCCTGGTAAACCATAAAGGCAGTCTCACATCAGTCTCAAGACTGGTTTGAGAATTTAATGCCATTCTGGTAGTTTGTCACAATAGCTCAGTGGTAGAGCAGCTGCCCGGTAAGCGGAAGGTCTGTGGTTCAAATCCCAGTTGTGGCATTGAATTTTTAAGTTCCAGTTCTACCTCTCAAACTTTGCGCACACACGGCTTGTGTGTTTAAAAACACCAACAATAAGTTTGTTGGCATAAATAAATAATAATGTATAAGCTTCTTGTTTATAGTGTATAAAATGCTAAACTTATTAACAGTTTTAACGACTGATAATATTTACAATATATAATACAAATATATGTACATACATGGCATTAAAATTACTAAACTTGAATACATTAACATCTCATTTATTTAAAAATTCCTCTAATGAATAAAACACCTTTTAGATAAATTTGTAAAGCAGTTTTGAATTTTTTATAGCTAACATAACTTTTAACTTCTGTTATATAGTTTTGCACCAGCATAACTTGGCAGCTTTTCAAACAGCTAAGTCTGCATAGTGGTAGCAATATTACTTTTATTTCTGGTATTGCGATCGTAGATATCTGAATTTGTTTGCATTGGGAATTTGTATTTTGTCATATGTAAAACGCTTTTATAAATATAAAGGCTTGTTAATCTCATTAAAGATTGCTCTTTAAAGTGCTTTCCTACATGAATCCAGTCTTTTTTAAGTTCAATTAGATTAGATTAGATTAGACCTGATTGCGCTCAGTGAGTTCAGAAGTAGCCATGGAGGCTGGTGAACATTGAACATGTCAATTGAGATGTACAAAACATTGTCAATAAATATACAGAATGAGCACATAAAACTCATTATATACAGGAACAAAAAAGAAACAAACAAACAACAGCAAAGGGGAAAATGGAAACACAATCAACACTTACCTGAAATTTGTCAGATAAGAATTGAATTTTGTGTTAAATTTACCTAGGCATTTCCAGCCATATTCTACTGTTTAGTTGTAATATAATAATGATTCAGTTATAATATAATTAGCAATGAATGGCATCTTTTGTTAGATGGTTCTATACATATACATTTGAGTAGCTTTCACACAGGCATCAGATGTGATTAGCAATGACTTGTCACTGAAGAAGCTGGAGATCACTTACAGAGTTACACAAGCTTTCACAGGATGATCTGTCATTTATATTATCTTAAACAGAATAAAATGAGTTAAAAACTACTTAGAAAGCTACATAAGCATTAACAGGACTAATGTGTCATTTAATTAATCTTATACAGAATAAAATGAGTTAGAAACTACTCACAAAGCTACATAAGCATTAACAGGAATAATTTATCATTTAAATAATCTTGTACAGAATAAAATGAGTTATAAACTACTTACAAAGCTACATAAGCATTAACAGGAATAATTTATCATTTAAATAATCTTGTACAGAATAAAATGAGTTAGAAACTACTTACAAAGCTACATAAGCATTAACAGGAATAATTTGTGATTTAAACAATCTTATACAGAATAAAATGAGTTAGAAACTACTTACAAAACTATATAAGCATTAACAGGATAATTTGTCATTTAAATAATCTTATACAGAATAAAATGAGCTAGATACTATTTATAAGGCTACATAAGCAACAAAGTTACATAGGCATACAGCATAGTTTGTAATTCACATATAGAATAAACTGAGCTACAGAGGAATTAATGGGATAATTGGTCAGTACCTGGGCGACCGAGCTTCACTCGGCTTTTCTTTTCCATTTTTTAATCATTTTTTTTTAGAAGATAGTTATTTAGATAAACTTGAAAAGCAAAGTTTTAACTAAATATAAATTTTCATCGTAATTTTAGGAGCCGTTTCCATGACGAGACCTTTAATATCCTGGCTTGTGTATTGAAACTGGCCCATTAACAGAGAAATTATGGCCAAAATAAGGTTTTGACTAATTGTGACTGTTACACATAGACTAAGGTAGCTAAGTCAACTTTCTTTAGGTTTTCTGAAAGTTCTTGATGAGACCTTTAACCTACTGACTTGTTTGTTGAAATTGGTCCATTAACAGAGAAATTATGGCCAAAATAAGGTTTCTACTAATTGTGTCTGTTACACGTAGACTAAGATAGCTAAGTCAACTTTCTTTAGGTTTTCTGAAAGCTCTTGACAAGAACTTTAATATCCTGGCTTGTTTGCTGAAATTGACCCATTAACAGAGAAATTATGACCAAAATAAGGTTTAAAGTAATTGTGACTGTTACGCGTAAAATTACATTTTTTTCAGGAATGACACTTATATAGATAAACTTAATAAGCAAAACCCTGTCTGAATACAAAATTTGATCGAAATCATTAGAGCCGTTTTAAAGATGCGCGGAATATATTTATATACAAGAATTGCTTGTTTAAATATATAAGATTCAGATAATCTTGTACAGAATAAAATGATTTTGAGCATAGGTACTCTTTAGCAGCAGTTTTAAAAGCATTGAAATTTAACTTTTTCCTTATGGTTGTTAAATATTTTTATGGTTTCATAGTATACACCTTTCTGGAAGCAAGAAAGTTTTGCACTGGGATGCTCTTCTGTCTAGTGTTTATTCCATGAATTCCTTTGCTTGTTATGAATAAGGATCGATTGCATATAAAGAATTTTAGGATCGAGAGTATATACATACTGGGTAAGGTTAATATGTTCAATTTTCTGAAAAGATCTTTGCATGAGTGTCTACTATGGACATTGGAAATAATTCTTACAACCTTCTTTTATATGAGGAATATTTGTTTACTGTCTACTGAATTGCCCCAAAATAAAACACTGCATTCCATTATAGAGTTAAAATATGCATAGTAAACTAATTTGAGTGTATCTATGGAGCTAACATTTGCCAGCGCTTGGATAGCATAACAGGCAGAGCTGAGTTTGGGTAAGATATACTTAATGTGAGCTTTCCAATCTAAATATTTGTCATCTTGAAGACCCAGAAATATGATGTTATCTATTTGTTATAACAACATGCTGTTAATCCCTATTTCTATTGGAGTGTTGATGAGTTATGAATTTAATCACTTTTGTTTTATCCAGGTTAACAGATAATTTTTTGGCTTTAAACCAGTAGGACAGGCAGTTCAAAACATAATTCAATTTAATTATACATTCATTTAAGGTTTTGCTAGTGACCAGCACACTAGTGTCATCGGCGAACAGTACAGTACTTGCTATATCCTTTATATAAAGTGAAAGGTCATTTATATAGATCAGAAATAACAGAGGTCCTAATACTGAACCTTGGGGTACTCCATGTGATACTGATTTCCAATTTGAAGTTTGTTTTCCATTATCAGTATCACTGCTTACTTTAACGCTCTGTTTTCTTTCCTTTAGGTATGATATGAACCAACTTAAATTTTCATTTTTAATTCTATAGAATTCCAGTTTTGCTAACGGAATGTTATGATCTAAACAATCAAATGCCTTTGTTTGCTCACAGAAAATACCTCCTACATGCATTTTATTGTTTAGGGCAGTTAACACTTTATGTGTAAGTTTAAAAGTTGCCTTATTTGTTGAAATGCTCTTTCTGAATCCGAACTGATCTTTCAGTAGTATCTTGTTATATTCGAGATATTTATACAGCCTGTAGAACATTACTTTTTCAAGAACTTTTGAAAAAACTGGTAAGAGAGAAATTGGCCTACAGTTAGAAGCATTGTTTAAATTTACCTTTTTTAAAAATGGGTTTTACAATCGAGAATTTCATCCTGTCAGGGAAAATTTTGGTCTTTAGTGACTCATTGCACAAATAACTCAGGGGAGTGCTAATTTGGGATGAACTGATTTTAGGACTTTTATTGTTATTTTGTCATAACCATGGGAATTCTTTGTTTTAAAGGAGTTCATAATTTTATTTATTTCCGCAGGTGTCATCAGATTAGCTTTAAATTCAGGCGGTGCTTCTGTGAAACTTGATCTTAGAAATTCTAGTGCTACTTCTTTACTTCCATAGTTAATATTTAGATATCTTACTGCTCGTTTCTGTAATATGAAGATTCTATTTAAGTTTAATTTTAAAGTGTTACACCATACTTCAATGGCATATATAAAAAATGGGAGTGAATAAGATAGAAATAAATATTCCTAATAGTTTCTGCTATAACATATTTTATTAAACATTTGAATAGAAATAGATTTTTACTTATTTTTACGGCCAATCTGTCTGTATATGTGGAATAAAGGATAATGTTTTGCCCAGAGTGATACGTAGTAGCTGTACTTAATCAGCTTTGTTTACTGATTGATTGTTAATGCATAGTCTTAGAGGTGCAATAAGTGTTTCGTTTCCAAACATTATAATTTCACAATTAATTGGATTTATAACTAGGTTTATCATTGTAAAATAGTGTAGTAATTTGGTGACTATTTCGTTTATGTTCTTTTCTAACACTGTGTTCATAGCATTACTGGCTGTAAAACTATTGTCATAAGCAAATTATACTAATTTCCTATGAGTAGGTAAATAATCAGTTATATCATGTAAGTGTAGAATAAATAAAAGAGCTCTGAGGATAGAGCCCTGTGGAACATCATACTCACTCTTACCAAGTGTGCTGTAATACATGTACATTCAATTCAATTTAACTTGACATATCCAGATTCTTTTCTTGGTAATTTAAAAACATTTTTAAAATAAACATCAGATGCCTCACTACTGAAGATTATGCCAGTACAAAATACTCACAGTCATAAACCCCATAATTACTTTTATTATACCAATATCAGCTATGTGTACTTGTAAGTTCAATATTATTTTACAAAATATTTCTTTTTATAAAAATGTAGGTGTTTCACTGGGTAGTTTCATTGGAGGAATAACATATGACAAATATGGAGGAGCAACAACGTTTCAAGGATTTGGTATTGCAGCCTTCATCATTTTCCTTCTTCATATGGTTACTCATAAATTTATGCCATCAGTCTTTCAGAAGCAGCAGCAAAGCATTAGTAAGTGCCTTAATTATATGCTTCTCATTCTGAGAATATATTACAGTAATTTTATGTGTCGTGCTTTGATTTTATAGCAATAAAGCAGTTTCTGCACAGTCAAACATTTTGATACATTTCTCTTTTTCTAGGTAAAGGACAGTATGCTTCACCTAAAAATGCCATTTCAGCATTGGAAAGCTGATAGCCATTAAGTTTCAACCCTGTTTCTATGATGTAAGATTTAGAAAAATCAATAAACAACTGTATTTTAAGATTTGAATTATTTCTGTCAGTCATCCCATGAATTCTAAAATTGCTGTCACTATTTTAATTTTGTTGATTCTTTACTCCACCGATACTGAGCAAGATGGCTCCATGGCAACACGTGAAGCTTGCATTTGGGAGGTCGTGGGTTCGATCCCTGTAGCCGGCCTCCTGACCCATGGGTTTTTTCAGGGCTTTCCCGGGTCACCAGGTGAATATAGGGTAATTACCTTCATCCATCAAATTTCCTCTCCCTCTATTTCACTTCACTAATCATTTCATTCTTTCTTTCATCCATTTGATCTATTTCAGGGTAGAAAGCATCAGCAGGAGTTTAGGTGCACCATGGTGGGGACAAAATGCTCTGAGTAACTCCATTTCCTATCACATAAGCCAGGCTCTGGATTGTGTCCACACTGCAGTCTTTGGGTCATGGAGAAACCCCTGTAGGCAGCGCTCTGTATGAACTGGCAGGGGACCAGTGTACTGGCTGGTGTCGGGGAGCTATAACTGAGAAAATGTAGGTACCCTACCCTCTGCTGTGCCTACTCTCCAGTAGCCTAGCTGTGCTCTGTCTCCTCCTGCCTCACTCCTCCTTCCTTGGGGCACCCATTTGGGGCATAGGCACAAAAGATCTCTTAAGGTCATAGTGCCACAGTCCCCCACCACATCTGTCCTACTCGTATTCCTAAACCTGCTCCACTGAAGGCTTTGATGTTAGTCAGGTTTGGTTTAATAACATATCAAACACGAACATTTTGTGGCAGAAACATTTTTAATGCCAGTTGCTTCAACAACATGGCAAACCATTATTGCTGTAAGTAGACACATATAAGATTCAAATACTTATATATATATATATATATATATATATATATACCTACTTATATGCTTATATGCATATATGCTTATATATGCTTATATATATAAGTATTTGAATCTGCCAAATAGTTGCAGGGCTGAATCAAAGATCTGATGTATAACAATCAAATAGCTTTCTATACCCTATATTATTTATTTCATAGCTGTTAATTTATTTTTGTATCTGCTGCATATTAACCATGTTAAATATTTTTATAGCTCTCACAGTGGTGACAGCATTGGAACAAAGAGCTTTAAGCTTGATGGTTCAGATCCTAGCCAAAGCAGAAAATCCTTCAGGTCTGATTCAGCTTTTCAAGACATTCCTGTTTAAGTAAATAAAGTATTAATGGATTAAAAGATTATCCCTTTCACATTAATCTAAACATATTTTTAACAAAATCATCAAAACAAGTCTTAGGAAAATGAAATGTAATAAAAAGTTTTCTGTGTTGTGAATTATCAAGGAAGATGGAAATATTCTGTATTATGATATTCTCTCTCTCCCTCCCTCTCTCCCTCCCTCTCTTCCACCCTCACCACCTCTCTCCTTGCTGCAAATAATGTACATTAATTGACAAAGCCATGAAAGTGTAGGAAAACATTTCAAAGAGAGAACAAAACACAGATACTGAAGGGAATATAGATCTTGTTTAGCCATTTTAAACACGTTTAAAGGACATCTGGAAAGATGGATAAGTTATCAACACATTTTGGCTACATCACTATCTTGTTCTTAATTGAAAGCCACTTGTGTAAGTTTTAAAGTTAAAAATATCGTGGAACACTGATGTATGGCATAATATACTCGAACTGTTAGACTATAGCTTCTTTGGCTCCATTTCAACTTGGTAAGACCTTATCTTTTTTGTTTCTCTCTCTCTAAATACACACACACACACACACACACACACACACACACGCACACACACACACACACACACACACACACACACACACACACACTTGACAGGTTGAAGAATTACAGTATTGTTATCTGTAATACAAAGAACAAATTACATCACATGGAGACATATGCTTTGGGTTTGAGGAGCAAGGTTGTTCATTAACTTACACAAGAACACAATTGAAAAGGCTAACATTTTACACCTGCCTCTTGAATGCATAAGCTGAGTTATGGAGAAGTTCAGCATCAACAAATATTTGCTGCCAATGAAAGCTCAGTATTTTCTGTTTAATGCAGGTAAGCATCTATGTCACAGTATATCTAAGGAAAGAGAAACCATATTTTTGAGCAATTTTATTACCAAGCAGTCTGGCACAGAAAACTACAAATTGATGATTCATTAGCTTTACTCAGATATAAAATTTGAATCAATATACTATTTATAGTGTACTTCATTGACTAACATTGCTCAACAACTGTTGGCATGCCAGGCAGTATATAGAATTAACCACCCTAAGTTCATTAATTATGTGAAGTTATATAGAATAGTCTAATGTACCATATAACAATTCATAAATTCTCTACGTTTGTCTGGCCCTTCAATTATGATTAACAATTAAAGTTTCTCATACAGTTATTGCTTTAATCATACAGAGTGCAAAATTTTATGAAAAGAATCACAAGAAGATGTATGCATCTACATGACATAAATGTAGCAATCATTGCTAAATATTTGGCATTGTAAAAATGAGATGTAACACATTAATGTACATCTTCATTTACTTTGCTAAATAATAGTATAGTGTAGCGTAGCATAGGGTAGAATAGCATAGGGTAGCGTAGCATAGTGTAGCACAGTGTAGTGTAGAGTAGTGTAGCATAGCGTAGTGTAGCGTATCGTAGCATAGCATAGTGTAGTGTAGTATAATTAGTAAAAATTTTAGTGCTATTGAAATTGAAATGCATAGTGAGGAGTATTTTTGGAAACATACAGTACCAAAATGAATTCTTTTGAATAGTAGAAACATATTTTAATCAATTTAATGCATCTGTGGATTCTTAATACAAGATATAAATTTATAAGATAAATATATTGTAATGGTTTGCAATGATTTTTGTATATATAAAATAACATTTTACAATACAGAATAATTTTCTGATTTACTAAGATGTGTTAGTTGTGTTCTCTGACCTAGCTAATATCTTTATGAAGGAACTCATCTATGCTATGTCCAGTAATCTTGAAACCACTGTGCCAAACAGAAAAAATCTGATGTACTTCACTTACATAACTGTCTCTACTCTTGTACTAACTATTCTAACAAACTCTTATACCTCTATCTTCTTCAAGTTACTTGAGATAAACATTTGCAGAAATTGAATCAGTCGGAGCTAAAAGGCATTTTGTCAGTTTTTACAACTTTTCAGGAGAAAGAAAATATGTGACACATTTAAATGGGATTGCTTTACAAATTACTCATCTTCTCCAATATAGAATGCTGAAAAATGTTATATACTGTATGTTTGAAAATGCTTTGGCGTAGTTAATTGTTATTAAATCCATATTATATTAAATTGACAAAATGCCTTTTATATCTGTATTTGATTAAAACTCATTAATTTAATGACATGTTATAATACACCCTCAGCAACAATAGTAATAATCAGGATTAGGATTTTTAGGTGCAAATTTCAGATGAAAAAAGGAAGGGAAAAAGTGCTCAAGTAAGGTAAAAAAAAGGGACAAAAAATTAAAGCTCATGATTAATGAACCAATGAGGGTAACAGATACATCAGCTACTACAATAGATCACATTATTACAAACCTCCCAGACACCATCTACAGGACAAATATAATAAAAAGCCACTTGTCTGATCATTACACTCAAAGTATAGAAATTGACTGCTATACACCAAAACAGCAGAAATCCTGTGTAAAAGTTAGAAATCTAAATGAAGCAAGTGTAAATGGTCTACACTCCCTACTATCCATTGAAACATGGGAAAAAGTATTTAATAAAGGAAGACATTCATGCTATTTTCAAATACTATTTAGATATCGCATGCCCCATAACTACCAGGGAAGTGAAATGTCACACAAATAAACTCTGGATGTCAAGCGAGTCAAAGAAGTACTAAATATATATTACATCTTGTATAAAACCACAAAAGATAAAAAAAGTAAGGCAGCATATCATAGGTATAAGAAGGAATATAAAAATATATTAAAAAAACAAAATCAAACCATATTAAAAGCATGCTAAGCGTTAGTAATAATATGGTCAAAAAATCATGAAGCATTATTAACAATGAATGTAGGAAAAACAAAGTTAATAATAAAAATAATAATAATAATAATAATAATAATAATAATAATAATAATAATAATAATAATAATAATAATAATAATAATAATAATAATAATAATAATAATAATAACAATAATAACAACAACAATAATAATAACAATAACAATAATAAAAATCGTAATCGTAATCATAATGGTCATGGTCATGGTCATGGTCATGGTCATCGTCATCGTCATCGTCATCGTCATGGTCATCGTCATCGTCATCGTCATCGTCACCGTCACCGTCATCGTCATAATAATAATAATAATAATAATAATAATAATAATAATAATAATAATAATAATAATAATAATAATAATAATAATAATAATAATAATAATAATAATAATAATAATAATCAGCATCATAATCATCATCAGCATAATAATAATAATAATAATAATAATAATAATAATAATAATAATAATAATAATAATAATAATAATAATAATAAGAAGAAGAAGAAGAAGAAGAAGAAGAAGAAGAAGAAGAAGAATAATAATAATAATAATAATAATAATAATAATAATAACAACAGCAATAATAATAATAATAATAATAATAATAATAATAATAATAATAATAATAATAATAATAATAATAATAATAATAACAACAACAATAATAATAAATAATAATAATAACAACAATAACAATAAGAACAATAACAGTAATAATAACAATAATAAATAAATAAATAAATAATAATAATAATAATAATAATAATAATAATAATAATAATAATAATAATAATAATAATAATAATAATAATAATAATAATAATAATAATAATAATAATAATAATAATAATAATAATAATAATAATAATAATAATAATAATAATAATGATGATGATGATGATGATGATAATGATAATAATACTTTATTGTCAATAGACTGCAATACAGTTTCTGACATTGTCACAAATTTATATTTATAATTTGTATTACAGAGATGGACAACCTAATGGTTACACATATTACTATAGCTACCTATCATTTACACAGAGGGTCTGTAATTTTAATATGGACATTATTATAGTTCATTGATACTGTACAATGTCTTTGTTATCAAATACTTCTTCAGAGCACTCTCAAATTGTTTACCTTTAGAACATAAATATGTAGGTAGTTTTGCATGAAGCATTAAACCCATGACATTAGGATCCTTTTTTGAAATATTTTTATACTAAATCTCTGCTGAAAATAATCATCATTGTGTCAGGTGTAGTGACTATGGATATTGCTATTTTTTAGGTTTTGTTTCTGAACTGCATAGGTTACAACTTTATAGACATACAGAGAATACAATGTTAATATCTGCTTATCCTTAAATATTCCCCTACATGATTCACAAGAGTTCATATTGAAAATCAATCTGACTGCCCGTTTTTGCAATCTAAATAACCTTTCCATATGGCTTGCAGCAGCACAGCCCCAAATTGCTATCGCATACAGTAAATATGGATATATAACTCCATAATAAATCATTTTGAGCCCCTTCTCATCTAAGATATTTTTAAAATGATGTAGGAGATACACAGATTTACTAATTTTGTCACAAATATGATTTATATGTCCAGCCCATGTTAATTTTCTATCAAGTATTATTCCTAGAAATTTATGTTCGCTTATGTCATGAATACTGTTATTATTTACTGGTAAGGAGAAATTTGTGGTGCTTATATTACTCTGTGAGAAATGAATTAAGGTTGTTTTTGTCATGTTGCATGTGAGGTGATTATGTTTAAAGTAGTTAATAACTGAGTCAATGGATTGCAGTAAGTTCTCCTTTAATATATCAACATTTGCCCCTTGACATACAGCAGTTGTATCATCTGCATAAGCTATTATATTTGTATTTTTTGAGATTGGTATGTCATTTACATATAAAATAAATAATAGTGGTCCCAACACCGATCCTTGTGGTACACCATGCATAACACGTTTAAATTTTGATTGCACTGTTCTTACTGATTTGCCCCGTTTATCATACAATAGTGTTGATTGTCTTCTGTCTACCAAATATGATCTGATCAAATCTCTTGCCAAGCCTCTTACTCCATATGCCTCCAGTTTTTGTAATAGTATCGCATGATCACAGACTAGTTGAATATACTAACATACAACCAAACAAAGACCAGCTAAGAATTGAGGATCCAGTGGAAATAAGCAATGCATTTAATCTTTATCTTTTAGAAATTGTAAATCAGTTAATATTAAATAAAGACAGAAATAAAATATATGCATACAAAACAAACACACTTAGCAATTCCATGTATCTCAGAGAAATAACGAAAGAAGAATTAGTTGAAACCATAAAAAAACTGAAAAACAAAGCCACTTCTGGACTAGATGGTATCTCTAATACTATACTGAAGCAATACACTCCTTTCATGTTAGAACCGTTATTAAATTTAATTAACTCTGTTATTATATAAGGTATATTTCCAGATTGTCTGAAGAAATCTATAGTCATACCTATAGATAAAAATCTGATGTGTTGCACTCACATGAGTTTCTCTACTTTTGTACTAACCATTCTTACAAACTCCTATTCCTATATCTTCTTCGTGTTAGTTAAAATAAACATTTATACAAAATATCTTATTGGTTCATTCCTTGTAGGTGTAAGGGGAATATTAGAATACAGTAGGCTTTGTGCGATAGTTAAATCTTTTAAAGCTTTGAGATTCTGTTCTCTTTGCACACGAAACATATAAAAAATGAACAACGATGTTCCATTTCACGAAAGTTTTCCAAAACTCGCACACATAACAAGGAATATCTCCGAAATGGTTTAACCTACAAGAAAATTTATTGACACATAAATTGTGTATTTTAGCAAAATCTACATTTTTTGTACAGTATGATTTGGTCCATCTCTAATGGTTTACCAGTTATGCAAGTCCTCCAGAGTAAATACGACTACAGGGGCTATAGCCAGAAAATTCAAGATAAACATTTCATTTGTCATAAAAATATCTCAAACATGTGGCATTTTAATCAAAATCGTTAGAGCCATTTTCAAGAAAATCAAAATTTTCGAAAAATCTTCCATGTAAAGGGTAGTTTAGGGTGGAGCTATTTTCTTCAAAATCTTTGTGTCGCATCATTGAAAGACATTAAACTTAAATACCAACTTTGGTTTTTAACTGACTTTTCGTTTTTGAGTTATGCTGTCCACAGACTGACACACAGACACACACACACACACACACACACACACACACACACACACACACACACACACACACACGGACCTTTTTCTAAAAATGCTTGTTTTGGGTTCAGGGGGTCTCAAAACATATATTTCCGGTGAAATCTCGACATCAAATTTTTGGGTGGAATACAATACTTCCCCTACTTGCCAGTAGAGAAAGTAAAAAAGGAGACAAGAGTGAAACAAGTAATTACTGGCCGATAACACTTACTTATCTCATCACTCTCCAAATTCGTGGAAAGAATAACAGCTGATCAAATCATATCATTTATAGACAAACATGAAAATCTGGTCAACTTTCAGTACGAATTCAGAAAAAATAAATAGACAAAAAATGCCATATCAAAACTAGTAGACCACATAATTGATAAGCTGGATAACAATGAAATCAATCGCGGCATAGATAGTCATTGAAAACAGAGAAGCAAATGCAGTCGATAAGGCAAATTTTCTAGGGGTAATCATGGATAAAAACCTTACATGGAACGAACACATTAATTATATCTGTAACAAAATTAGTTCAGAGTTGTTTGTAATGAAAAAAAAAAGATAAATATAGTGGATGTTAATACACAAACAATGTTATATTATGGATTAACCTACCCGCACCTATCACGTGGGATAACAGTGTGAGGATGCTGTACTGTACACTAACCGAGTATTCCTTCTCAAACAAAAAAGAGCATTAAGATTCATTTTGAGAATGAAACAAACAGATTCGTGTAGGCAAGCCTTCAAAGACCTAACAATTTTAACTGCATAGTCTCTATACATGTATGAAGTAATAGTACAATTGTTCAACAGGCAATACGTAGGTCAAACAAACATGTGAGCACTACACCAGAGGAAATACAAACTTTCACAGTCAGTCACATAGGCTACAAATGTATAAAACCAAACCTACTACTGCAGCTTATGAACTGTATAATAAACTCCCAGCTTATCTGAAAAATATTAATAATGTTAAGGTATACAAGAAAGAGTTAAAGAAATTTTGCATAGAAGGTTGCTACTACTCAAGTGACAAATATCTTAGATAATATGGACCAAATAGTATTGATATAATATTAAGTTGTAATAGTGTATAGTAAGTAATCCATTATTGTAAATATGTTACTATAAAATTTATCTATGCATATATAAAACTGTATGATGTTTTTGTACATATTTCCTTGATGATGCTTTGAATATGTATGCATTCCTTTAAGCAAATAATAAATGAATGAATGAAAAGTGCTGGTTTATTCAACTAATTCAACAATTTCTCTTTCCTCTATTCTAATTTATTGAATTACAAACAAGTACATCAAATTATCACTCATCAGAAGAAGGAAAATGCATGAAGCTGTTATACTTCAAAACATTAAGCATCTCTACATTTTTAAAAGTAAGTCTGTTTCTGTTAGGAGAGAGAATGTCTTTGTAGATGCTAAAGCTTCTTTTGACATCCACAGAAACCAGTGGGGCAAATCTTGTATTCAATTCTACAGATATGGCAAAATCCTCAATGTCTGGATTCTTCTGACTAAACTCAAGTTTGTCTTTGGCAAAGCCATCTAATTGCTCCCTCATGGAAGTAAAAATATCCCACTTTTTCTCCTTTTCCAAACCTTGTTCTTCTAATAGTTTAATAGCTGCAGTCAGGTACTTCTAACTATGGACACAATATAGTTCTGTCTGCAAATTATGTATTTTCTCTGGTAACAGAAGTTGCTGTGCATTGGAAATCGCACCTGTGTGGGCTGGATCCAAAGAAAGTACAGACCTTAATTTTGTCAAAATTCTCATACAACATAGCAGCACACTTGATCCAAGATCCCCAGCGAGTAATGACCTGGAAATTTGGAAGGGGCAGGCCAGTGGTTTCCTTGTAGACCACAATACGATTTGGAACTTTCAGCAGAATCTTCTTCAGGGCAGAGATGAACTGATTTGCAATGTCGTATTTGTTCCTTATGGATTCTCAAACCCTGTGAAGGGTATGAACCAAGCATATCACATGCTTCAACTTAGGAAATAAAGTTTTCAATTGGTTAACAGCTGAAACCACATATGGAGCCTGGTCTGTAACCACAAGAAGAATTTTTTTCAAACTCAATACCAGCAGGCTAGAGTTTTTGACCAAAGTCCATAATTGCTTGCATTACTGTACTGGCATTGGCTTTCTGCAGCTCATACATTTTTAACAACGTAGGATTAACTTTCTTCCCTGCCAAGGGAAACACTAAAATGTTCAAAACACATCGTCCTGTTGAGTCTATGGTTTCATCCACAATGATTCCCACATCACAGACACTTTCTTCTTGATTCTTTGTATGGTTTCTTGGTAAACAGGCTCAGTCACTCACCACCAGTATAATATAATAGATACTGCAATACCATATGAATTACTAACTTGCAATCTTCTCCTACTTCTTTTCATCCACATGTCATCCTCCATGATTTATGTATGCCAATCCTTTGACAATATCGTTTATGATAATATTTCTTTTGTGACCTGTTTCATTTCTTTTCCTTTTTGGAGATATCTTAGAAAATTCACTACACAGTCCAAATAACAACCTTTATCACTTATAGAACAAGCATTATTGAAATGTGACAAAGCGCTCTAAATGTTGTTATTATGAATGCAGGACAACACTGTAAGTCGGGACTGCCAAGCTACAGCTAGACATGTGGCAGGATGCTAAAAGCATGTTGTCCATGATATAATACTTTCTTCCTCCGAATGCACCAAAATAAACTCTGACTTCTAGCACAAGGAGCAGTATGACAAAATTCATTTTACTGCCATTTGATGCATCTCAGTTGAAAACCCATTTATCAATGATAAAATAAAGATAACATATTTTGACAAAGGCCTTTTAGCTCCAACCAATTCAATTGCCTTATTGGTTATTTCTTTTTAGGTGCCAGGGGAATATGGGAATACACTAGGCTTTGAGCAGTAGTCAAATATTTTAAAGCTGGTCACTATATGGAGGCTTTGAAATTCCGTTCTCTTTGCATGGCCAAGAAATAAAAAAGTGAATAACAACCTTCCATTTGAGAAAAGTATTGCAAAACTCACAAATAACAAGGCATATCTCCAAAATGCCTCACTCCATGTAATGTCATACCATCATATTTGACTAAGTGCCCAGGATAAGAGACACAAAGGGCTCCAAGAGCCTACATGAAGGCTTCTATTAAGACCACTGAAAATTTCATGATCATCATCCATAGATTATATCAGTGGCGGCTTGTGACTTGCCGCAGTGGGTGTGCAGTACATTACATCCTCTCTACCTTTACTCCCTTTCTTTCTCTAACACACACCACACAATTCTAATTCTAAATTCATATGGGCAATTGAGCTCTTATGTTTTGCAATTTTTTGTTTTAAATGACCAATATCACAAGAACTATTATTTGTCCAGAGACCATTTCTCTCACTTGCAAACAATAAGAACGGAAAACAGCTTCTCTTATAAAAATAAACCCGAAAGATTTATCTCCTTTAGTTTTGCCATATTATTCATTTCCACACTTTCATAGATTCAAATTTCCCGCTATGTGAAGACACAACTACATGCAACTTGCTGCCAGAATACAAACATAACAAACAGTAATAAACACTGTAACAAAATAACTATTCCAAACTGAAGTATTGGCCTTAGTAAATTACGACATGAAGAGTAATTATATGCATTTATAATTGTTTAATAAGACTAGATGTAGGTAATTGTGTTTATAACATTAATATAATATAGAAGATGGCTACATTATATTTAGAACTGTCACGTTGGCTGCCTAGTAGGTTCTCCTAAATGGGAGTGAAATGCTTGCAGCAAGAAAAACGGAGGGACTTGTACAAGAATGTATACTCTGTTCATCTAGAGATTAGAGGAGACGTAAACAAAGCCACGTGCGTTTTGACCACAGCGCGCCCTCTTGACGCTTTCGCCGTGTAAATAGTCCCTTGAAGAAATACTGTTACTGAGGTCTGAAATGTCATTTAATGTTCGCTAAAGCATGAACTAAGTGTACTAAGCATAGTTAAACTGTAAGAATACGCAGTTAAGTGAATCTGTAACTAACCTAATTCATTCTGCGCGCGCATTATTCAGTATGAAAGTAACATGGCGGAACAAGTGAGTGTTGTAAAACATAAGTGCGGCAAACCGTTGCGAAGTGGTGAAAAGACAACAATATTGAATATATTTAACAAGTTCTACGAGAAATATCCCGAACTTCGTATCGAAGACGTGATGAAATTAACATCCGAGTTTACTGGTGTGTCAGTTGCAAGTATTTACAGTACACCCAAAGAAAAATCGTCAGTTGGTGAAGATACTGGTAAAAACGACCACGTGCTAGATAAATGGTGGATGTAGTTTGCGACGAATTTGTGAGTGTGAGATCTGCAATCCGTCGAAAAGTTCACCAGTTCTTTGTTAACAATGAACACTACCTTAAACAAAGTGCTGTTGGCACTTATATCTTCCAGATATAAAACGAACTTGCCTCCACAAGCTGCTTCTGGAGACTGGTTTCGAGATTGTGAGCAGGAAATGAAAAACTGTTATTGTGGACAGAGAAGACGTAAGAGCAGTTAATTTCCATGTGCTACATGTTATTTGGATCACGTAAATATATCCTTTAGTAGTGTAAAATGCATATTATACCTACGCGTAGCGGTAGGTAACCGTGTTGCGTCATTGTGAAAGCACGTGGCCGCGGAGTGATACAAACCGGTGCTTTGTTTATATCTCCTCTAATCTCTTGATGAACAGAGTATAGTGTGCTTGCGCAGCAAGAATCGCATGTGTTGGCCTTGTCGATTATGGTGCCTTAACTCGCCGTACTCTTAAATGCAAGCTTTGCACTGCTCCCCACATACCCCTTGGCTAAAAGCTACCTTCACCAGTCGTAAAATCGGGCTTATGCGTCTCAGCTTGACTGAGTAAGTTGTCATTTGGTAAAGAGGGTGCGGGAAAATGAAACGAGCAAGTACATATACATACAAGAAAGTTAGACATTCGATTTTCTCATATGCATGTCCATACACATTCGCATGTGGAAAAAATTAATGGGTGTGCAGTTGCGAGTATGAGATCCCCCAGGAACTGCCACTGGATTATATGTTGTGTGGCAACAAAGTGGAGAACAAAATCACAGAATGCAAGATTAAAACTGAAATTATTAAACATTAGTCACTTCCTATTAGTTATGGAAATAATGAGGTACGGGTACAAAAGTAAATGAAAAAGGGGTAACACAGATAATAATCAGAATAAAATGGTATAAATTGAAGGAGGAATTAAAATAAAATATCATCAAAGACTTAACTTCAAAGGTAGAGCAGATTACAGAATGCAGAATAAAAATAGTAATTTAGTTACTTGCAAGTGGGCATATAGAAAAGTACTGAAAAAAGTAGGGAGAGAACAAAATGATGGCATCTGTAGTTAGATGTTGAATGTATCTATATAAATAGTTTATTTTGTTAATTTGTGTTGTTAGTAATAAAAGGTAGTAAAAAGAAGATGTATGTGAGATATTTATTGTAACCATGATTTTATAAATAATGTCACATAAAAGTTCCTTGGATCTACAAGACCTCAATAAATTTACAGGAAAAATGGTAGCTATTAAAGAGAAAAAAATCAGAGAAAGCCAATGGCATCTTGTGAGCTCAAATTTGATCGAAGCTAATTTTTTAATAATACTGCCACTCATAAAGAAGAAAACCACTGTTATCTTATTATAAGCTACAACATTGTGCATCATACCAAAGTGTCATTATTGAAGTTACGTTTTATAAAAGTAGATGCTTATTTAAACAGCACTCTGATCTACTATTCTTCTTTTCAGCAAACAGTTACCATTTTTTCATGTAAGCTGTCTATGTTAGCAATATATTCTTTCCCTACTTAAAGCATTGAATCTTTTTTGTCCCAATGTATTTCTTAAACACCTTTTAATATGTTTTAGTGTCTTGAAACATCTTTCAGATTCAAGTGTTTCCACTGGAGTTGTTAGAACCACATTCAACAATTTTACTGTTTCTAAAAATGTGTCCTTTAAATTGTTTATAATGAAAAGAAATACAATGTGCTGACAGACTTAATTTTTTTATTTCACTAGAACAAAGTACATGAAGTTCACTCTTCTGTCAAAAGCAACTTTGTCTTTAAGCTATCAAATTTTGTAATAATAACTAAATTGAAGCACTAAGTATTCAGTAGTACCAATTTTTTCTTCAGCTTGCTTAGTAATTTTATTGAGGTGTTCAACAGCACACACTGTTTTATTAACACTTCTTACTCTCTTCCTGAATATGTTACATATCACAGCACTATTATCTAGTATGTTTGGTAGTTCATTCCTAATAGTACTGATGGCAGCTACAAATGTATAAAGATGTTCCTTCAGATGCTTACTATTGTCATAATTTTCTTGTGTAAAATGTAAAGCATCACAATGAAAGGCATTACTCTGTTTAAAAAAAATCCAAGATGAAAATGAATTTCTCATCTCCAAGAAAATGTGTTAGTCTAGTTGCTTCCCTTATTGACACAGAATATGATGAGCCATCTTGTTGAATAATTTTTAAACACTCATAAATGACTCCTGACACTGATAAACAGAAGATATTACTCTATTCTGGAAATTCCATCTTATTTGACGTGTTTACTAAGGCTTCAATGATATAACTCCTGAAGTAAATCCGTCCTCTTTCTAGATGGAAGAAAAGTAAGAAATGCCAATAAATTGACAAACAAAAAAACAAAGCCAGATGGCTGTGATAATACAGCATACTTGTTGCATAATGAGGCTTAGCTGGTGTACATAGCAATGCGCAAGTTTCTGGACTCCATGCTGCATTCCTTGGAATGCAAATACACCATCATATATTTCAGAGACCAGTTTATCTTCCAGTCTGTACAGCTTTAATACTCCCTTACATTCTTTGGGCTATTTCTGCTGCAGAGTTTTCAGTAAGGTGTATGAAACAATGAAAAAGTTCCACTGCTTGTGATCACTGAACAAAATGAAGAACATTATCAACTGTATCTAATTGAAGATATTACTGGTTTCATCCAGTTGTACAGATACAGACATTGCTTTGTTTGCTTCATTCTGGAGAGTTTCTTTGTAAACTTGGTACCATAAAACAGGCTAATTTTGGTCACCTTGGTTACATAACTTCGGCCATTGGGTTGTTGAACTTTACTTTTTATTCTCTCATCTAAAATATTAATATTGTAACAATTTTGTAAGGTTTATTGTACAGCTGATGGGGCACATTAGCTGAAAAAATGTTTTCCATACATCATGATATGTCAAGCAGACATCAGTAGTAGCTGATATCGTTTCGTCGATAAGTGTGCTGTTTGGAAGAGTGAAAACAAACTTATGCCTAGCTAAAACTTGAAGGTGTAGTTGATTTCTATTTCACAGAATTGATGAGTAAGTATCTCTAAATATATTTTATTTAAAACTGAAACAGATTAAACAATTACTATTTCACTGAATTAGTTCTATATTCATCAGTGTGAATTTTCAGGGTAACTTCGGCCATACCAAAATACCAAAGAAAAATTCCAGCACCAACTATATTGAAATAGCCCCTAAATATCTTTTTTAAATCAGCACATCTGAAAAGAAACAAAATTAGACCAAATTAAATAAAGGTACATAGACAAACACAATATAGTATCAGAGTAACTCTACTGAATATTAACCAAAAAAAAAAAAAAAAAAAAAAAAGCAAAATGAGAACTGTGAGCTGTGTTGGAGTGACTCACTCATGGAATCCCTGAAATTTGCATGCATAGGGGAGAAAAACAGTAGAATAACCAAAGAGGTTGAATGTAAAATCTGGAAAGAGTGTGTCAGTAGGAAACAGCATTCCACGAGAAATGGAACTCAAAGAAACTTGTTTTACACTGCCTGACAGAAAAAGTTAAGCATCTAGAAGGAGTGAAGGAAATGAAATTAAACTTCATATGTTGAAGGATTATGTGACTGTATTTCAATGATTACAAAACAGGGTGATACATTCAACAATGCTGGCAGCAAAAGCCCATTCATCAGAATGATGTTGCACCCCCTCTGGTCTGGATGCCTTCATGAATTTGGTTGGGAATGCTGTTGTATAGCTGGCATACGCTCTCCTGAGGCCAGTTGGCCCACAACTGTTGCAACTAGTCCTTGATATCCTGGATATGGACAGTGGGACAGAGTCGACCTCCAAGGTGGTCTCGCACATATTCTATTGGGGACAAATCTGGGGATCTTTCTGGCCATTGGAGTTCCTCAGTTCCACATAGGCAGTTCATAGGACTACATACCATGTGGACAAGCATTGTCCTGTTGATAGATGTGGTGCGGTTTTTGCAATTATTAATACGGAATGTGCTGTGCTATGAGACTCCTTTTCTATCTAGGTCATGGTAACAGATGGAATGAAAAATCACACGATGTTTCTTCACCACAATGTATTATTTTATTAACACTTCATCGATACTTTACATTAAATAATTCCTCTCAGAACCATTCTAAATGCTTAAAAACCTTTCCACTTTTTCACTTAGTGGAACTTATGCTTGATGAAAGTTTGGTGAAAGTTCCATGTTCACACTACCTAAATATGTCTTTTCACTTCAGTTACACACACTCGAGTGGACAGTTTATGGCGTTCTCACGTGACACCGCCTATTTCGTATACATCCGCGTATGCGCCCATCAAATAGTTCTTTCTTGTTAGGGAAGCGATCCCCAACCATCCTCCCTTACTTTTATTATCGAACACATATAATTCTAATATTTATACATATATATTAAAATCAAATATGGAAATATTTATGACGTCGTTAAACTAACTTAGTTGTTTATAACAATGAACATTTGCAACACATTTTCGTCATTTGATCAGTTCATACCAACATCAAAAAGCAAATTACACTTTTAACAAACATTCACATGAATGATTTTCTTTTGGGGTCTTCTAATGTTCTGTCTCACATGCCCCTTGTTTTGTTTTTCAAGTTGTCACCTATATTTACAATCTTGAAACACAATACAATACTTCTCCCTGCTCCTCTGATGCAATCACTTTGTACAATATTTTTTTTTCTTTACAGTCTTCTTCGCTGTTTGTCTTTGTCTTTTGTTTTGGCATGACACAGCATGTCTTTATAAATTTCACATATTCAGTTACTACACAATACATGTTCAGTTATTATACATCACATATTCAGTTATTATACAATACATATTCAGTTATTGTACAACACATTCAGTTATTATACAACATATGTTCAGTTATTATACAACATATGTTCAGTTATTGTACAACACATATTCAGTTCTTATACAATACATACTCATAAGATTTTACATTTGACATTGACATAAATATAATTTAAGTGTATCATGGTTTATTGTGTGGCTTTTGACTTATGTTCCTTGTTATGAGGAGAGAAAAACAGGATACAGATCTTGAGCTAATGATTATGATCATGTTTATGGCAATATTTTATTCAGTTCTTTGCCTTCTTTGTCTTGTAAGCTTATTATGTATAGGCAGGTTGTTGAGTCAATTCTTAAACTCTGATGTTACTAATGGTACCATTTTTTAATTGGGTTCTTATTCATTATTGTTTGGTTCAATATTTCTTCAAGCTTAGCATTGGCTATATCCATCTTAATTCATGGGCATTGTTTTTCTGATTATGGTTTTTCTTACTTCACTAATCGTCACCTCTTTATCTCTTATCTCTATAAGAGAAAACTTCTATACTTATAATTATTCTGCAATTGTATTATTTTTCTTCTCAATTCACCCTCGACACCTTTGTGTCAAAAATATTTTATCTTTGTCATCACAATTGATTCCTTCTTATTTTTGTCCCTGACATCCTTATGTCAAAAACACATTATGTTGATTTTCTTATTTGTTGTATTTTCCAATCTGAACATAATCTTCTATAAGTAACCCATTAAACATTGTTATTTTCCATCATCTCTACTATTCCTGCCTTACATATTTGTTGGCAAAGACTATTTGGTCCTTTCTTTGTATGGTTTTAATTTATTTTTATGGAATCTTCCTACCAACTTGCCATTTGTATTCTGTAGCTCATACGTGTGGTCACCCAGCTGTTTTGTTATGACCAGTGGTCCAGTGTACAGTAGTTCCATCTTTCCTCTTTGTGTAACCATCATGGTGTCGATGTCAATTGTTAATCTCTTGGGTTTTGAGTTGTTGGTCATCCACTCGGTTGGGACGAACTTAGTCGTGGTAATTTCCCTGAGTGTTGAATGTGGTTGTTGTTTCTGCATTCTGTGCAGCATCTGCCCTATTTGGCACATTTTCATCTACTTCCTGCTGTCTTATGTTGCCAGTGTACCATTGGTCTCTGCCCCTTTGGCGTGAACCCCTGTTGTATGACAGTCTTTGGTTGTTGAAGTATTCCCTACAGAATCGTATGTGGTTCACTTGATGGGTACGGTCTCCTGGTCTTCCACGATCATATGTATATGTTCTGTATCTCGATTCACCCGTTGGTATTGTGTCGTGGTACCGCTGTCTTGTGTTCTCCATTCTTTCGTCATGATTATGTGGTTGTGGGAAATGGTGTGCCCCTCTCCCCCTGTCATGGGTGCTCCTAATATTTCTATCTTCTCCCTCATTCTGGTTGTTCGTAGCCGTGCTCCGGTTTAAGATGGGTGAGTTTGGGTGACCATTCCTATGTCTATGCTCATTAGGCCGACCATTTTGTGTTTCGAAGGCTGTCAGTAATTCTATCATGTATGCAAAATCTACTGGCCTCGCAACAATTAACCCTGTTCTCACTGTGTCTGGGAAATGTCTTGTTATGCTGGTAATTAGCTCTGCTTCCGACAGGTTAGGGTCTAATAGCTTTCCTTTGTTGGCTACTTTCATAAAATAATCGACTAGCGATAACCCTTTGGTTGGATCATATCTACCTGTCGCTAGCTCTACCCTAGTTTGGTTTTGCTTAGCTGGGCCCCAATACCTTGATAGGAATAGATTTCTGAATGAGCTATACGATTCATGACCAGCTAGTGTTAACCTAAGCCATTCTAATGCCTTGTTTTTTTAAGCTTTTCTTGACTATCATCATCCTAAGCTCATTTGGTATCCTTTTCACTTTAAAATACTCTTCCATCTCTTTAACAAAGAGTTTTGGATCATCTCCCTTCTCCTCATCAAATGTATGTGGTGTGATTTCATGTAGTATGCTGTTGGGGTAGCATGTGTTGTGTGTTGTGTCATTGTTTGATTGTGAACCTCTTTCTCTGTATGCTGAGTCAACATTTTGTACATTATTCAAATAACTCTCATCTTGTACATTACTTACATCTAAATCATCTTGCCTTTGTAGTGCATTCACAACATCATTTACATTAGCCAAATTTTCTTTTCCTTTTTTCATTTCTTCACAAATTGATTTTAAATCATTCTTTATTTCTAAGTGACTTTGCTTCATATCATTTATAGCATCCTGTTGTGAATGTACTACATCAGTCATAGTCTTAATTTTAGGAATTACAATTTGTTCTACAGTTTCATCAATAATGCCTTTCTTTACTACTTCAATCTCTTTCCTTAATTCCTCAGTTATTTCTGCTTTTACATTTGTAATCTTACAGTCTACACTTGTATTACATTCTGTTATTTCATCTCTACATCTAGCAATTTCTTCTTCTAATACAATCTTATTTTCTCTCATTTCCGATTCAATTTTTCCCATCCTATCTCCTATGATTTCTATCCTAGCTTCTAAGGCTTCCTTTGTTTCATTTAAGTTTTTATGTACTAATTTTAAATTAGTTTCCATTACTTTCATATTTTCTTTACACTCCTGTCTTCCTAATTCTATTTTCTGTTCTAAGTTCTGTCTTCCTAATTCCATTTTCTGTTCTAAGTCCTGTCTTCCTAATTCCATTTTCTGTTCTAAGTCCTGTCTTCCTAATTCCATTTTCTGTTCTAAGTCCTTTCTCACTTCCTTCATTTTCTGACCTATCTCTTCCTTATTCTGTTCTAGTTTCTGGCCTATACTCTGACCTAAACTTTGTTCTATGTCCTGTTTTAATTCTACCTTATTTTGTTCCATTTCCTGACCTGAACTTTGTTCTATGTCCTGTCTCACTCCCTCCATTTTCTGACCTATCTCTTTTTTATTTTGTTCTAGTTTTTGTTCTAGTCTTTCAAACATGATCATTAATAACCTTTGGTCTTTTCCTATTGCTACCTGTTCCTCACTTTCTGGTTCTATTTGATAACTAGGCCTATCTGCCCCTTCCCCCACTCCTGTTTCTATCTCTTTTCGCGACATTTTAGTTTCTTTATTCAATTCGCTTTGGTTTAAAAGTCCCACTATTTTGCCGCTTCGCAGTAACATACAAATAAAAATAAACTGGATTTAAAAATAAAAATTTTTGGTCCTACTTTTTTTTCCGTTGATTTGTCCAGTTATGTGCATCTCCTGGGCAGTTGGCTTCGCTAGACGATCTCTGGTGTTTTCCCGCATTGATTATCCATTCATCGGTGTTCTGATGTATTTAGGTTTCAAACAATGGTCTAATGGCATCTTCTTTCTTTTTGGCGCAAAGATATGGCGTCACTTGGTATTTCGCGTAAGTTCATTTCCCGTAATTTCCATTCCATCCAAAATTCGTGTTCCACGTTGGGCAAGCCATTTGGTGCAGTTTTTGCAATTATTAATACGGAATGTGCTGTGCTATGAGACTCCTTTTCTATCTAGGTCGTGGTAACAGATGGAATGAAAAATCACACGATGTTTCTTCACCACAATGTATTATTTTATTAACACTTCATCGATGCTTTACATTAAATAATTCCTCTCAGCACCATTCTAAATGCTTAAAAACCTTTCCACTTTTTCACTTAGTGGAACTTATGCTTGATGAAAGTTTGGTGAAAGTTCCATGTTCACACTACCTAAATATGTCTTTTCACTTCGGTTACACACACGCGAGTGGACAGTTTATGGCGTTCTCACGTGACACCGCCTATTTCATATACATCCGCGTATGCGCCCATCAAATAGTTCTTTCTTGTTAGGGAAGCGATCCCCAACCATCCTCCCTTACTTTTATTATCGAACACATATAATTCTAATATTTATACATATATATTTAAATCAAATATGGAAATATTTATGATGTCTTTAAACTAACTTTGTTGTTTATAACAATGAACATTTGCAACACATTTTCGTCATTTGATCAGTTCATACCAACATCAAAAAACAAATTACACTTTTAACAAACATTCACATGAACGATTTTCTTTTGGGGTCTTCTAATGTTCTGTCTCAGATGGTGCTAGGATACTGTTGCATGGAGGGAACATATGAGGCTGCCGGATTTCTGTGACATACCATTGTCCCGTCAATGGTCCCCAAATTACTACCAGCTGTGATCTAAAATCATATCTGATGGCTCCCCACACCACAACGCCCAGAGTAATACCACTCTGCCTCTCCAAAATAGGCAGAATTGCACCTCTCCCCATCATCATTTATCATGTATTACCATACACCATCATTTGCAAATATAATTAGTGTGGGTTTTGATATTGGATTGCGTGAATGAGAAAGTGATATGGAATGTGATATGATGCGGTTTTAATGAGGTGTGCACATTGTTCCATTCCACTTTGTTTTAACCACTACATCAAAATTCTGCATTTGCACTTTGAGGACTAATGTAAGCACTGTCAGATGTGTAGTATGTGTATTTTGCGGTATTATAAATAATTTAAGGAGAGGGTTTTTGGCACTGTTGATTGAAAATGTAATGATACACTGACGTCATTGAATTATAAATAATTTCTCTCCTATGGTATTGATATCTTGGTACTTTGTTTCTCTCTATTAAAATGTCACTTGAAGTAGAATGCAACATTTTGCATGGAAATGACACAGACCACTGTTTTGTTTATGATTGATTGTTATTCAAAGCCCGATTTCATGAGGTTCTGAGCGTTTGAGGCCAAACGTGACCAATGGTGAAAGAAGATATGGGTGTTGCAGTGAGTCAAGCACATGTTCTCAGATGGCAGAAGCAGGTCTGAAGGGGTTGCAAAGGACCTGGAACAGATTACGGCTATTCTCTCTTGTGGTGGTTAGACATGGTGGACTGGAACCTTTACAATGAGCATGATTGCCCTCAGGCTCTCATTCAGTTTAACATCAGGCTACTGCCACGTTGGAATGCCCAACATACCTGGATATGCCTGATTTGACCAGCAGATCACATGGAGACCCACAATGAGGCCCTGTTCGAACTCTGTCAGATGCTGGTAACGCTGTCTAACATGAATAAACAGCATTTTGCGTGTCCTTCACAGCTTTTAGTAACCTTTGCGTGCAAATCTTGGCCCAAATGCATCTTATCAGACCTTTAACAAGATCACATGATGACAACACTAATCCACTCTGGTGGGCACTCCAGCAGTCACAGAACATTGCAATTCTAATCATCTATACACCCACCAATGTTATGCACATGTACAACCTTGTGTCGACATGGGACTATTTGTTCCAGATACTTAACTTTTTTTGTCAGGCAGTGTATGTTAAAAGAAGCAGATGATTTGGTCGAAACTGAATCTTTTTCTTCTACAAGTTCTCTTCTACAAATGGTTTAAGATGTGTCCCACCAGTTATTGATGAAACAATGCAGGAGACTTTGTTCTTGTGCAGTTTTTGATTGAGAAGAATCAGAGATTTTATGCTGCAGAAATGTTGAATTCTGGAAACACATGAAATAAAGTGTTTCAGAAAATATTCAAGGAAACAATTCTTCCTTGTGTTTCCAGACAACAAGGATGTGTGCAATGTGTAGTAGAATCAGTTTGTGAGGAAACTGCAACCATCCCTTCATATCAGACTTGGAAGCTTTATTTTCTAAAATATTACAGATAGTTGACACCATTTAAAACAAATCATGGGCAGGCCTAAGAGATGACCAAACTGATAAATAAATTAATTTTAAAAACAATTTTGGTGTAAAATTATTTGTCTGTATGATGAAGCTTTAAAGAAAAGAAAATACAGTATTTAGTACTGAATTTCTTTAATTTTTTAATGCAACTTTCATTCCAAAACAAGTACAGCATTAAACAATGCATTTATGGTGACCAAAGTAAACACAGGCTAGTGTAACTTTCTTATTCCGCTACATTTTTTTTCATGGCCGAAGTTAGCCTGTTTTCTAGGAAACTTTGGCCACATCTCAATATTTTATATAACAAACAGTAATACACATAGCAGTTATTTTTGGTTTGATAAAGGTACAACAGACACCAGGGAATCTTCCCAAATGTAATTATGAATTTTAGTCAACTTCTTCACACCAAAATTGGCAGAAAAGTATAAAAAATGGCCAAAGTTACCCCATCCTACAGTACATACACTCCAGTAACTCATTTTGTATTATTGCTGATGTATATCTGTTTACTTTGGATTCTTCCAAATGTTTACAAGTTGTTAACTAGCTCAGAAATTTCATATACCAAATCCAAGAATATGCCTCTATTTAGCAATTCTTCTCTTTTGTTATGTTCTCTTAGAGCAATTTCCTGCTCACCACAGACTTTTAGTCAATCAATAATTCTATTTAACATCTGCCTCTTTGCCAGACTAATTCATTGTGCTGTATAAAAGTTAGCCTATATCCTTCATCAATTTGTTTTTGGGCATCAACATATAAACAAACAATATTAAGGACTTTGCAATGTCAGAAGAACTTATTTCATTTGACTAAAAGATGTTTAGGTCACTAATATCATGAACTGTTCATGAAGCATCACCACCAAACAACAAACAGTTGAAGGAAAATAGGTTCTCTTGATCTCGCTAGTTGTCAAACATGGTTTTTTTTTATGCACCAGTGTTGATTGAAGCAGCTTGACTGTGTTTTGTTTCTGTATTAGTAAAATATTAAGATGCTCAGGGCCTAACTGTTTAATACAAAGTTTCTCTTGGTTACCTAAGGTCTGAAATAGCATTGTCAATGATAAATCTGCCTTGTTCATAACAAGAGAAGGCCACAAATGAAAAAAGTCAAACTGCAACAATCACCATACATACAGGTACATGCAAGCGACTAAACTGAAATAGCCCCGAATCCCCCTATAACAAGCTATTCTTCCCCATTCCCCACTCCTACCCAGTTATCCACACTTTGCTATAAGTCACACCTTTTTCATGAGTAGCCTCAGAAAGCATAGAGAGTCTCAAGCTCTATGTCGCTAGGAACACTATCCTACAGTTTTATCATGAGACAAATCAAACATTGCATAGCGGTAAACAAAAATAAAAATCAAACACCTATTTGATAATAAAAAGTCAAGTAATGAATATCTTCTAATTAAAAAAATAAAAGACAATAAAATTAAAGCCAATCTCACTTTATAAGAAATTGTTTGAGCTACTGCACGTAAACCAGCATGTGCAAGGGCAGAAAATTGTTCCACTAAAACTAGCCGATGCTGCTGCTGCTGCTGCTGCTGCTGCTGCTGCTGCTGCTGCTGCTGCTGCTGCTGCTGCTGCTGATGATGATGATGATGATGATGATGATAGAAATAATAGTAATAATAGTAGTAATAGTAGTAATAGTAGTAATAGTACTAATAGTAGTAATAGTACTAATAGTAGTAATAGTAGTAATAGTAGTAATAGTAGTAATAGCAATAGTAGTAATAGTAGTAATAGTATATATATATATATATATATTTCACAAACAAAAATTGTGACATCTGCCTGACATTGCAGGTGACCATAAAGATCCAGAATACAGAGATATATGACAAAGTCAATTTTAAGAAGAAGAAAAAAAAAATGATTAAAATTAATATTCAAAATATCTAAAACATTAAAAGATTATAACAAGAAAATAACAGTTAACACATTGAATACAAGTGATTATTTAAAATATATAAAGAGTCTTTTAGGACATGTAAACATATATTTACAATTTCGGACCATTGCACACCCAGTGCTTTGAGGCAGGTACTTGTGAATTTAAAACATGTTCCGCGGGCACCAAAGAGTAGTCCTTTTACCTCCCATGCATTTTCAGGTACATTATATCTCTCACTAAGGTGAGGAATGCATGGTTGGTAGATGGCTTCCTTTTCCTCGTTCACCTGTGTCGCCTGCTGTAAATGTTGCTCCATTCTTACTGTTGGATCAAGAATGAGACCCTTTCCTGCATCCCTCTTGATGGCTACGATATCTGCTCTTTGATGGCTACCATCCTCAGACAGGCAATGGACCTCTTCATAGACCTCCCAATTGGCTCTACGAAGGGCTGTAGAAATTGATGAACGCACACGATGGTGACGAGTGTTGCGAAGTAATTCTCCCTTTGGGCAATATCCTAGTACATGCCCAAGGGTTTCCACTTCTTTACAATTTGAGTGCCGACATAGTGTTGTTCGCTGATTTCTTCCAGGCACAGATCTTATTGCTGACGTGTTACATGACATTTTGATGGCATTAGTCCATTCAGAACATGACAGGATTTTTCTGTTGCTCATCCATGAATTGGCTCTGGGATTCTCTTTATATGTCTCAATCCCCTTTCCCTTGTGAGGTAGCTGACACCATGCATCAAACGATTTAAGTTGTAATTGTTTTCGAAGCCATCGTCCTGATTTTGACATGATTTCATCATTAATGTCAATGTTCAAATTGGAAAGGGCTTCTTTCTTCTCTTTCTGAGTATCTCGACACAAGCGTAGATGATCATCTTGTATCTGTGAAAGCTTCTGAGCTATATTGAAATGTTGTACATAAGCCTCCCAACCAGCTCTAATTAGTCCTATTCCTCGAAGATTACGTGGAGCGTATATCATATCATTGGGGCAATCATATGGTAGCCCAACTATTTCTTTGACGGATGTTCTTATTAATTTATCAATATCTTCTAAAAAGGAGGATGGAATCTTATTCAGTGGTGTACTTTGAAGGGAATAAACTAATCCAGGCCAAATATATTGATTAATGATATTTAATTTTTGATCTGCTTTGAGCAAGTTGGAATAAGAAAGTGAATTCAAATCTTTTTCCAAACGTTTGATTATCTTATTCTTATCCAACTGGATTTCATTCGTGAAATTTACACCCAAATATTTTATGTTTTCATTTTCTTTGATTGGCTCTAAAACATTTGAGCCAAATTTTATTTTAGAAGTTTCACTAAGTTTACCATGTTTGATATTTATGACATTGCATTTTAATGGATTGATATGCAAACCAATTGCAGCCAAGTTGCTGGTAGTTAAGTCTAAAAGTGATTGAGCAGATGTTTCGTCCTTTGCTACTAAAACAATATCATCAGCAAAAGCCATGACCGATACATTTTTTACTTCTGAGCTAAGTTGAAATCCATGCAATTTTGCAATCTCATGGTCCGTTACATCTTTAATTGTGTCATCAATCGCTAAATTAAACAATGTAGGAGAGATGGGTGAACCCTGGGCAACTCCTTTTTGTAGAAAAATAGGCGATGTTTTGTTTATGCCACATTCTACTGCAATGCTATTACCCTGAATGAGATTCAGAACTAATGCTCTCAAGTTGTTTGGCATATTGGTGCGCATCAGGCATCTCTTGATATGTTCATGACCTATGCTATCATAAGCCTTGGAGATGTCAAGGAAAACAATGCAGCAGTCCTTCTTGTTAGCTTCACAGTTTGTCAGACATCCATTGATGATTGATGTATTTATATGACAGCCAGGGAGCGCAACAAAGCCACGTTGATAAGCGCAAAAATCGATAAATGATCTCAGTTTTCTGTCAATTACTTTTTCAATAACACGTCTGATTACAGAAAAAATTGATATTGGGCGCCAATTAGTTAGTTCATCAGGGTTTCCTTTTTTGAATATTAGAACTGTTCTTGCAGCCTTAAATACTTCAGGACATTTTCCAAATTTCAGCATCGCATTAGCTAGAAGACACAACAGTTTAGTGGTTTTAAATTCTTTTAAAACTTTTACAATGATTCGATCAGGACCCGGAGACGTATCCACTTTAATCTGGCTAAGAGCAGCATTAATTTCTGCTTCCTTTATTTCTATATCATTCTCTGTACATACCGCTGCTATCTCTGGTAAGGGAGTTAGTTCATTCTCCTGTTCAAAAATATTTTGAAAATGTTGGTAAATAGAAGATGTTGGAATGTTACACTGGATACCATTTTGATTTTTCATGATATTCCTAACCACCTTGCGTCGTTGATTATAGTACAGGTACTGAGAGACTTCATATTGATACTTATTTTTGTTGTATTCTCTTTTGCGTTTAGATAGTCTTGCAGGATTTTTGGTATTTGAATATGAATTGCTCTGAGGTATTTGTTTACTTTTTCGTGCATTATAGTATCCGATGGCAGGATGTTTAGGGCCAGAAAGGAAGGATAATGCTGTGACTAAATAGCTGACCACTTCTTGGCATAGCGACTCAAATGATTCTATATCAGATTTTAGTATTATGGTTTTTAATTTTTCCTCAAAGTTTGTAATGTCACCTAGTTTTTTATTTATTTGTTCATCCTTATGCAATGTATGAGTTTTTTGGATCTTATCATTTTGAGTGTCCAGCTCATTATTCTCCTCTTGCGTGTAAGAATTTTCTGTTTGCTGCTCATATTTGGAAGCTATCTTTGTTCGATAAGCATCAGGATGTGCTTTACTTATATGAATAGCAACAGATTTAAAGGATTTTCCACAGATATGACAGCATTTTTCTAGTTTGTTGCTATTGCTCATTTCGAGGTTAATACTTGTATCACATGCCACTGAATTGCCAGAATTATTTTTTGGCATAAAATCATCTATTTTACTAAGTAAGACGTTCAAAGCAGAATTTTGTTACTATAAACTGCTAATATAAGTAATTAATAAGTATTCCAATAGTAGAATTACCTGGTAACTATGTAAGTAAATAAACTACAGGCCTCCAGTTAGATCCACTATTAAGATCATAAAATTGTGTGATCATGAAGTCTTGTTCCACTAATAATTTAACACTCACAAATAAATCCTCCTGTGTTTCAAGTACTTAATACACTTGCTCTGGTATATGGAAGAATAGCTTTCATCACAACACATAATAAATGCCCAGCAAACAAAAGTACACAATACCAGGTTAGCAAATTTCTTCTTTGAATAGTAAATAAATAAAGGCAGAGTATAAAAACTATCAATGTCACACAACCAAAGCAGGGAAACTCGGAGCTTTAAACAAGATTTTCTATTAAAACTGATATATAAAAGTCTTAAATCTCAATATTATTTCATAGTTTCTCATATAGAAGATGGTACTAATCCACGGCCTCCTGTAATAGTAATAGTAGTAATAGTAGTAATAGTAATGATGATGATTTTTTTTTTAATTAACGTCCTCCAACATTGTGTCATATCGGACGAAGTGATGATGATGATGATGATGATGACTCTTTCAGGGTTGAGCCCCAGAAGCACCAAAAGACACCCTTGGACAAGCAATAGAGCTGTTAAAATTAGTAATACAGAGGAAGGGGAACAGGATTGGAGTTAAAACAAGGAAAGACTCACACGAACAAAGGATGGTTTAATGAAGAACATAGAATAGCAAGAACAAATGCATTCAAAGAACTTAACAGGAGGAGGGAATCTTAAAAGGAATAGATAAGCAAAATTTGTTGGTATGTAAATGAGGATATGGATGTTTTATGTAAGCAAAGAAGAAATAATGACCAGAAAATATAGAAAAGTTAATGAAAGCAATAATAGGAAAATAAAAGAAAGAAATTGGAAAATAGTGAGAAGGGTGAACAAGAAAGGAGAGGAAAAAAATAAAAACATGTCAACTGAATAGGTAGAATATTTGCGAAGACTGATTGGGAAATGGGAAAGAGATAATGTAGGACAAGGAACAATAACAAATGAAAAATTAGATGGAAAAATGCTCATGCTAGAATTTTACCTATAAATGAAGAATGCATATAAAGAAAGGAATAAAAAAAACAGAGAATAACAGATAAATAAGCCCATTATTTATATTAGGGAAGGTGTACACAGGAATACTGGCAGACAGATTAAGGGAGCGGGAAGCTCTAGAGCAGGACTGGATAACTGGTACTCTTTGAGCATAGCCTGCTCATGTTTTTACACTAATAATTGTATGCTTAGCAGGTAAAAGACACGAAAGTTGCTCAAGGTACCCCAGGCCTGCTCTAAAGTATAATTTGGTCTGGTTGACTCAGTTGGTTAGGCACTGGCCTCCTGATCTCAAGATTGCAGTTCAAACCCAGGTCAGGCTGATGGTGTTTAAGGGTGCTTAAAAGCGACAGCCCCATGTCATTAGATTTACTAATATGTAAAAGAACTCCTGTAAGACTAAATTCTAGCACACCAGTGGGACCCATATGAAATTGACAGCTTCATTAAGAAACAAATATTTATTTTTTATTTTTATGCTCGACCATACCCAAATTTATTAATTATAAGTCTGGGACCTCCTTAAGTTCAAACTTTCATTAAAGGACTTCATCCAATCACAGAATTTAATTTTCATTAAAGGACAGGTGTTCCACCAATCAGAGAATTCCCACACAGCAATGGCAAAGCGCAATATCTATTAATTCTCAAAGCACAACTAGCGTGAGTTTAAAAAATGCTAAAATGTCAGACAAAAACACAACACACAACACACAAATTAACCTCAATACAACATCAACTTCCAAGAATATGCTCTAAGCACAGCCCAGCAAATTAATTTCACTAATTGTACAATAAATAACTTATACATTAAATAAAGTTTCATCTGAAAACCAATATATTCAATTTGCCCTCTATTTTTCAATGTTACATAGCATTCCAAGGTTATCATTTTCATAATACAGCTTGACGTGCTGGAAACGAATTTATCACTTAGTGCCAGTGCAGAACTCCAAATATCAGCTGATGCAATATGTAGGTCATTGTGCTGGTGAGTGTAAAACATTTTAGAATATTTCAACTATAAAATTAGATATATGGTCAAGCATAAATTGTTGTATGAAACTTAACTATAATGGTAATTAATATGCTCCTGTGAAAATTAGGAAACTCGCTTCACTTGTTTCCTAATGCATACTGTGTCTTAATTACTATAATTATAGTGTCATTACATAATATACTATTAGAGTATAAACTAAGAAGAAAGGGACTTATAACAATTTTTTAAAGGAAATCAGGAAAATTTACAAGGATGTAAAATTCTGTATAAGATATAAGAAAAATGGCATTACAGAGATGATACAACAAAATCTAGGATCAAAATAGGAATGCAAACTGAGTACACAATTTATCTATTTATGGACAATATATTGGAAAGAGTAACAGAAAGAAATTATCACTGTCCAGGAGTAGCAAACAAAGAATACCAAGTTTATTATATGCACATGACCTTATGGTTGAGGCTATACCAATAATGTGGCTACAGAGAGCAATCAATAAAATACAAGAATTTTATTAAAAAAATGAGAATTTAAAGTAAATACAAATAAATACAAATTATAGTAGTTACAGTTTAAAAGAGGAACCAAACTAAAAATATACGAAAAATGGTTTTTTGGGTGGTCAAAAGCTGGAGATTGTGAAAGAATTTGAGTACTTAGGAGTAAAGACGTGTAATAATAAAGAATGGGGATCCATAATAGGGACACAGTACCTAAAGGGAACGCTGCCATGGGATGTGTAAATAAAAAGAGAAAATGTCAACTAAATGGTCAGAAAGGATGTATGAGGCATTGGTGGAGTCAAGAATGCTATATGCTGTGAAAATTAGGTGTGGGAAGCCTTCTGAATTAAGTAAAAAAATTGTTAATACGTAAGTATAGAATGTCTGGTAAAGAATAACTAGAACTACCAGGGCTACCAAGAACAGCACCAAAGAAGGTAGCTTTAGTAGAATTGGAAAGAACAAGGAGAAAATGAGTAGTAGGACAAAGAATGTTAAAATATTGGTTTAGATGTTTGATAAAGGACAAGAGAATGGTATGTATAAACCAGCATGGGAATATGAAAAACAAAAACTGTTGGTGGGCAGGAGTGGGAAAAATTATGGAAATAATAGGAATGGGACATGTATGAATGTTAGGGAAGAGAAATATATACTGGGTGTCCCAAAAAGGCAAGGACAATGCTTAGTATGTTGTGCAGGATGGCAAATTGATTGGGTTTTAAATAGGAACCCCTGACCGGAAAAACATTTAGGACACTGGAGAGCATCAAAGTTTGAGAATGGACAACTGTGACAATTGGTTAACATTTGGTTTGGTATTTAACATTTGGTTTGGTTTGGTAAGGAAATAATGCAACCCTTTAGCCATCTGTGTACTGGGATGAATGACCTGAGCATAATAACATTCCTGTGTGTCTGCTACATCCCTCCATGGAGTCCTTAGTCCACATCCTACTGCATTACTTACACAGTTTCCAGAACAGCAACGTTTTTAACAGCAGTATAACCAGGCCCGAATTTAGGACCTCTGACGCCCCTGGGCAAAAAAACATTTGCTTCCCTCCCCCTCCCAACTTGCAATACATATATTACTTAAATTTTCACAATATAGAGAATGGTTTCACTAGTTTGGATACTTAAGTATGAATGGCAAGCACCATAGTCAGTATATTAAAATTTTAGTAGAAACTTCTTAATAGAAAGAACTTACACTAAAGAGGCATCACCCCATATTAGATGTCAAAACATATACTGTTTAAATAACAAGGGGCTTCCTCCTTGCCCTGTCATTTACAAACAAGTTTACGAGTTTGTCATAGTCCATTTTCACTGTTAAGTCAGATTCAATTGCAAGAACACCAAGATAACTAAGACGATCCTTCACTTGTGATGTTCTTAAATAATTATCTATGCGTCTTAGAGCAGAAAATGATCTATCAGTTGAGCAGTTGGAAGCAGAAGTGCTCAAGTATACTTGTAGAGCTATGTTTAAGTTTGGGTAAACACTCTCTAGACAGTTACCTAGCTAGTTACCTAGTACTCTTGCACAGCTGTGTAAGAGAGTGCGACGCATTTTCATTCTTTTCTATGTAGCTTTTGAAGTGTAAGCATTCAAGTACAAATACTGAATCTTCAAGATCCAAACTGTAGACTTTCTGAAGTCTGGATGATGCTTCCTGAATTTCAAGTGGACTAAGCATCTTCAGATTGGTCAAAAACATAAATGGTTCACTGAATTCCTTGTAGGAAGAAACTCTGAATCAGATTCATCAAAGAATCTTTTCTTTTTCTTAATGCGTTTCTTATCCTGGTCAATTGTAGTAATGTTACAAAGAGATTCAAATTTTTTCTGTCCTAGATTCTTGAAAACTTCATATCCCATTTTCATTTCTTCCAAGAAACCAACCAAAGAACTATACAAATTACAAACACTAGCTACATCCATGTCTGCTGTTTGTAATTGTTTACTTACAACATTGAACCTTTCAATAATGGAATTCCAAACTACAGTCACAAAAAATGTCTCAAGACTACACAACTTCTTCATTATGCCCTTAGCTTCAGATTTCACCAAGGACTTCTCACTTTCATTCCCTATTATTGACAACAGTGCTCTAACCATTGCCTTGCCATCTTTGTTCAAGCTTCTGCAAGCTTCTTCTCTAGCAGACCATCGGGTTATGCAAAGGGACCTGACACTTAAGTTCTCTTTACTGAAAAATGTGCTTAAGTGATTCCATCAATGACAGCTCGATGTTGGGTTTATTGACAAAACGTGAACATACACCCATCTGACACTTTGATCTACTACAGCGTCCAAACTGTGCATTTCCAGATGGGGGTTCCTATTTGAAAACCAATCAGTTTCCTGCACAACATATTAAGTGTTGTCTGTGTTTTTTCGGGACACCCTGTCTATATATATGAATTTTGGAAAGGGCGGCACCTTGGCTGAACAGTTAGACCATGTAAGTCTTCAATGCAGGGAGGGTAATCAGATAAAGAAGAAGGAGAATTTTGGAAGGCAGTAAAACGTAGAATGGAAGACATAGAAAGGCAAGGGATATGGGAAGGCTTAGAAGATAAAAAAGTCATTATACTTCTATAAAATAATAAAAAGGTAATGAGGAAGCAAAATGATGTGTTAACCAGTCTAAAAGAACAGCAAAAGGATGGATTAGCATGGATGAGAATTGGGCCAATGTTAATAGGGTTAACTCTTCTTTGTACTTCTTGCTTTGTGGTGTTTAATGCCTGCTTTTACTACAATGGCACTGCAGGTGGTGACACTGATGATACATGGAATGAAGATGGAGCACTGGTGGAATGAGATGGTGGGGCAAAGCAGAGAACCTGGAGGAAACCCGCCCCTACGCCGCTTTGTCCACCACAAATCCCACACGACATTGCCTGGGATCAAACCCGGGCCGCTTTGGCAAGAAGTGAATGGAAATAGGGTTAAGAGACAGTGGAAAAGGAGTTTATGAATTGTTTGGCAGAAAGGAAATCATACAACAGAAGAAGATAGACTGTAAGCAAGTAATGATATGGAGGGAAAAAGTATGTGCAAATGAACAATGAAATTATTTATTACTTATTTATTTACTTTACTTATTTACCCACTCACTCACTCACTTCCTCCCTTCCCTCTTCCTTCCTGCCTTCCTTTCTTCTTTCCATCCTTCCTTCATCCTCCCTTCCACCCTCCCTCCTTCCCTCCCTCCCTTTCTCCCTCCCTCCCTTCCTTCCTTCCTTCCTTCCTCCCTGCCTCCCTTCCTTTCTGCCTCCCTCCCTCTTTCGCTCCCTTCCTTCCTTTCTTCCTTCATCTTTCTGTCTTTGTTTCTTTGTTTCATTGTTTCTTTGTTTCTTTAATACTCAAGATACTTGGTACAGAACCATTTGTCTTCTTACTTCCCAGTATATCTGCAGGAGTGTTCATTTTGTCTCAAATGTTGTTTAGAGCACTGCACTTATTCATATGTTCCCAGTCCATAACTGAATATTCTTCCCCATGCAAGACTCATGTAGGGGACGGCATGATGTTGAGCCTATGAAGGTGAGCTGTAAGGCAATTGTGTCCAGTGCTGATCCATACAGCAGCAACCATATCTCTTCTTGGATAATCTGGCATCTGGTGTTTCTCTGTGAGGAGGCTGGACCACTTTGTGCTGGAACTATGTTCTCTGAGCTCATCAATCATGTCTTCTTTGAATAATTTGTTTATGTGTAGTTTGGCTGCTTTGAATGAAAGTGTAGGTACTGTTGATAGAATCATTTTGATGAAATAATAACTATAAAAATGCTCACAGGAAAATGAGAAAACAAAATTAGAGATGTAGGAGGGTTTTTTCAAGAAAGTAAAAGAAAAATGGATTAGAAAAGTAAGAGAAGCAAGTAAAGAAGAGCAACAAAGGAAAGGGGAAGAGGAATGAGTGCAGGGGGCAAAAGTTAGTAAAGGGCTACCAGTTTGCTACAAGGATAGCAAACCAAACAAACTGAATAGCTCATAATATTGAACTACTTTGTTGAAAGTTTTAAATACAGTGGTGTGCAAACAACTTCTAGATAGTAAATGTGAGTCGGTATATTGACACTACATCACTTAGTTTTTTATTTTTTTGTTTGTTTAAATGGGACATTTCTCAGGAACTCACTTGCTCCCATTATCAACCTAATGCTGGAGTGTGCTGTCATTGTGTTGGAGGCTGCAACACTGTCATCCTTTGGTGCCTTTTCAAGGAATTTCTTGCTGAGGTTGTCTCTTGGAGATAACTCATAGTTGAAAACTTGAGTTCCCGAAATATGTCTTGTTTTTAAAAAAAGTAAGTGATGTAGTGTCAGATCAAGTTTTCAACTTTGGTTTACCTCCAAGTGACATCAGCAAGAAGTTCCTTGAAAAGACACCAGAGGAAACAGTGCTGTAATCTCCAACATGACAACACCATCCTCTAGCAGTC
>CM060962.1:130059680-130249680 GCA_030765045.1 Tenodera sinensis
ACAAAACTATCAAGTCCAAATATTTTTTATTATCTTTTTCAGGTTTGGCTGGAATTTTTCCTTTCCTTCCAATTTATGCTCGCCAACTTGGTTTCTCAAGTGTTGCAGTTGGAATAATCTATACAGTGCTACCAATAACAGGAACAATTGCAAAACCATTATTTGGTTTAACTGCTGACCTTTTCCAGTTGCAGAAATCATTACTTATTGTTCTTCAAGCTGTAACTGCATTTAGTTTATTTATAGTTCAATTTATTCCAACAATACCTTCTGGAATACATATGACACTAAACTGCAGCTCATCCACACACTTATTAATAAGTGACAATAGATGCACCATCAGCAACTCATTTACTGAAATAGAATACAATAGCACCACCATGTGCCAGGCAAGTATATGGTAATTTCTTTTAAACATTTAGTTTTATTATTGTTTGAATGGTATGTGTTTTCTGTTACAAAATATTTTCATTCATGAATTTCCAAGGAAAGGCTAGATTTTATGTCACCATCTTTGAGTTTATATCTCGCAAAGAAACTTTGGGTGTTCTCCAAGGGACAAACAAAGCCAAAATATTTTCCCCATGCTGCGTTGGAAGCTAGAGATTCTTATAATAAACAGTAAATTTTGAAAAATAGTTTTTCTTATGAAATGGCCTGATGGTAAAATATGTATGTATTAAGTGAAGGCACAAATCAGAAAATTTTGTCTTGCTTGCCTATAACTATGTTCAAAGGTGGTAGATATCTAAAAAAAGGTTTTAGATGTGATCTCACATACACAAGTGTCACTGAATTCCATATTTACCTCAGGACTAATTTTGAGGAATGTCTTTTGCACCTTCAGCTGACTCGATTGGATAGCTGGTCCTTGATAATCACAGCTGACTACCTGTCCCTCTGTCACTGGTTGTAAGAATTTTGTGAAGAGATTTGGATGCATTGGAATTAACCTTGGCACATTTTTATCAAGTTTTGGGGATGCATACTTAATTAGTATCACTGAGTGGACAATTTCATGTCCCTTTGTCCAAAAATGTACCATTAGTACCATTTTTTTCTCTTCCCTGCATTTGATGTTTTAGTTTCTATGCTTCATTTTATTTGACCCATGTAAATACTTTCATAGTCCTTGCAGCCTATCCTGTAAATTTCAGATGTTTTGTGAGGGGATATTTTATCTTTTTGGTTAGAATTTGTTATAAATTTTATATTGAATTTATTTTCAACTGTTCTGTTATGTTATTGTATGTTATGTTGATTTCTTTGCAGATCTTCTGGTATCTTTTAATTGCCATTCGATGGAACATGATCGTTTTGAACACTGATTTTTATTTTTGTAATTTTAAAGTTGTATTTCCTCTTGTCATTTTCTGTTGACTGAATTGTTTGATTAACTTATGCATTAGTTCTGTTATGAAGACATTTTTCTAGCTGTTTTTAAAATTCCCTAGTATTTCAAGTTTCATTCCTTTTTAGGTATAGGAACATTCACTAATCTGTTGGTGAAACTGTCAAGTACATTTTACACTTTATGTTATGGGGGATTATAACTATTTTTTATATAATTGTCTGAATAAGTGTCCCTTCTGCATATTTCAAAAGCTAACCTGTTATTATTATTATTCATGATTCTTAGATCTAGATAGGGAAGCTGGCTATCAGATTCTCCTTAGTGTATCTTATGTTTCCATTTTGCAGTTTCAGTAATTTTAGAGCATTTTGTAAATGTTTCCTTTTAACTACTGTCAAGGCATTATCAACACATCTAACCCACTTTTGAAACATCTCAAGGAATGCATTAACTACTTTTGTCTTATAGAGTATTCATAAATAAATCAGCCATGAAGAGCAAGAATTAATTTTCTATAGTTTGATCTGCATTTTGCCCAAAGTACCATATTTCATTGCATAATCATCACACTTTTTATGCTTTCTTCATAAAGTAAAAATACACAGTGCAACCATTTGTAAAGAATGAATAATTTAAGACCAGCTGTGTTAACCTTCAGCAAGTAGTGTGTGCTAATGGGAGTAAGAGCGAGTTTGGGTGTATTGAAGTATGGCCATGTTATGCTGTTTGTAGCCAAAAAGGAGAGGGAAAGGAGGGGAAACAAAGGTGATGCTGACACTGCAATGCAAAAACCTATTCCAGTAAATAAAAAAATGGATAATGTTTAATATTTACCATAACATTTCAAATGTATTTTCATGCACTTCTAACTCTATATTGCATTGTTTTATTGCATAAGCATTAAGAATACACATTTAGGGGCAAAAACTGGCACATGTAATATGTTATTTATTTGTGTAAATGTCTATAAACTGCACTCAATTGAGTCAAGGTGCACAACTTGTGTAATATAGCGAAATGTTCATGATGCACTTCATCCAAGGCATCAAGAGTTTCAGGAGGCAATATCATGATCTTAAAACAATAATAACGCACTGATGTTATTTATCAAGGTACTCAACATTCCCTAATGCATGTATTTGTGACAAAAATTGGATTTTAGTATATACAAAACATTATCCAAAAAAATAATTAAAAAGAAAAATGAACATAATTGAAGAATAAGACAGTTATTGATATTGTGTGTGCTAACAAAGTACTTCACATCACTTGCCACTCCATTAGCTTATGCCTTACTCATGTCTGCAAATTCCCGCACCGTAAATACTTGAAACAGATTCACTGATGGGATAGCAACATCTCAGTAGTTGGCAAATGGATGGTATCAACAATATGTTGCACGATGCTGCATACTCTGTACTCTCTCCCATGAACCTAACAGGTTGCAGTGGTTGCATTTTTAATACTTCTCAATGGTAAAAACCTGAAATATTAATGCGGTGATTATGAGGTGAAATACTTAAGTCTTCATTGCTTGTCTATAAATCAAGGTGTGATCATTATGCAAGTGGCAATGTTTGTGCACTGAAATATGGTATTTTCTTGCAAAACTGAGAAATAATTGTTCAGTGGATAATTCTATTAAGCTAATTTGTGGAGTCCAGTAAAATGTGAAATTTCAAATGCTGCACCATAGCAACATATTTTTCTGTTTGCAATGTACAATTCAATACTCATGACAAACTATTTCATATTTTACATTTTAGAAAAATCTGCATATTTTATGAAAATCATATTTCTTCATATTTTGTAAGATTTTTACTTTCTCTACTGGTAAGTAGAGGAAGTACTGTATTCCACCCAAAAATTCAATGTCAAGATTTCACCAGAAATATATGTTTTGAGACTCCCTGAATAAAAAAAAAGCATTTTTAGAAAAAGGTCTGTGTGTGTGTGTGTGTGTGTGTGTGTGTGTGTGTGTGTGTGTGTGTGTGTGTGTGTGTGTGTTGTTTGTAGTGTTTAACGCCCGCTTTTACTACTACGGCACCGCAGGCGGTGACACTGATGATACATGGAATGAAGATGGAGCACCGGTGGAATGAGATGGCGGGGGAAACCGGAACTGTGTGTGTGTGTGTGCGTGCGTGCGTTCGTGCGTGCGTGCATGCGTGCGTGTGTGTGTGTGTGTCTGTGTCTGTGTGTCAGCCTGTGGACAGTATAACTCAAAAACGAGGTCAGTTAAAAACCAAAGTTGGTATTTAAGTTTTACATCTTTCAAGGATACGACAAAAAATTTTGAAGAAACTAGCCCCACCCTAAACTATCCTTTACATGGAATATTTTTTGAAAATTTTGATTTTCCTGAAAATGGCACTAATGATTTTGATTAAAATGCCATATGTTTAAGATATTTGTATGACAAATGAAATATATATTTTGAATTTTCTGGCTATAGCCTATGTAGTCCTGTTTACTCTGGATGACTTTTGTATAACCCATAAACCATAAGATATAGACCAAATCTCACTCTACAAAAAATGTAGATCTCACTAAAACACACAATTTGTCTGAATAAATTTTTTTTTGTAGAGTGAAGCATTTCGGAGATATTCCTTGTTATTTGTGACAGTTTCAAAAAACTTAAAAGTTTCGTGAAATGGAACATCGTTGTTCATTTTTTTATATGTTAAGCATGTAAAGAGAATGGGATCTCAAAGCTTTAAAAGATTTTACTATCGCTCAAAGCCTACTGTATTCTAATATTCCCCTTGCACCTACAAGGAAATACGCAATAAGATAATTTGTACAAATGTTTATCTCAACAAACATGAAGAAAATAGAGGATTAAGAGTTTGTAAGAATGGTTAGAACAAGAGTAGAGAAAGTCATGTGAGTGCAACACATCAGATTTTTTATTTTTTACTTTGAAAATAATTTCCATTACCAATGAACTGGGCAATTTAGATATTCCATTTGTGCAGTTTTCTGCAAAACACATTTAAAAAATTGTAATTATTCTTCCCAAGAAATGCATCTGGAAAATTCTGCACCACACTTTCCAGTAAGTGAGGTGCAGTTGAGAAAATGCAGCATTTCCTCTATGGGATATAACATGTGAATTGAAGTTCGCTACACTCTTAGAGCTTTTATTTTCACACTCTGGTATTTTTAGTGGCATATTGTAATTAATGTAAAGCAAGAACAAATCAATTAGTAACTTATTTTTCTCTCTTTTTTTTCCTAACTGCAAGGTTTCGCAGTGATTAAAATCTTCAAATTCCATGCAAGTTATTAATGAGTCAATTTTTTTATACTACATCACTTATAAGGAATGTTGACAAGGAATTGAGGGTGGGATCTAAAGCTCCTAAAACATCAACAAATATAATACATTTTAGAGACTAAGCTTCACTTATCTTTGTATTTGGTGAAATTTGTTGAAAGCTAAATACAGACCAGTTTTGTGATACTTTTATCTCATCACATCACATCACTGCCACAAAGTTCAAAAACACAATGATAATTTAATTTAAACCCATGGAATTTGTTGTATTTAATTTCATATTTTATTATTAAATATGGACCAAAATTAGTAAAATATTTTTTTACACTAATAAAGTGAATCTGCCTCAAACCCTTAAAGTATAACAACTTTTGGCTTTAAAATGTACCTATATAGTTCAGAATATTTTTCCTTCATATTTTCTCCTTAACTGTCTCTACTAATGAGATCTTCAACTTCCATTTCATTCCTGTTGATGGAGGTTACCTAATTTTTCAATGATAATAAAACTGTCTTTGGGAACAGTGAAATCATGCCAAATGAAACCAATACATGTGCTCAAAAGAGCCATGTTCCTTTAAAGGGCACTTGGAAGATTTGAGATCTTCTATGAAAGCAACATAACAGTTATATCTGAAAATAAATATAAAAGTTCTAAGAAAGGCCAACCAAATGATAAAATACTCCACCACAAAAAACCTGTGATTCACAGGATAGACTGCGGTGAAGGTATTTACATAGGTCAAGCAAAATTAAACATAGATATGAGACTTTAGGAACACTTTAGGAGCATCAAATACAGAAAAGGGTCAAAATCAGCAGTAATGGCACATTTTTTGGATGAAACGGCATGGTACTGTCAACTCAGTAGCATTAATTAAGTAAGCACAAAGCTAAACTGAATTTAATACTTGAAAAAGTATTTCTTTGAAAAAACTGATCAAGGTTAATCAACTTTGGCATTCCAATGGACCAAAATCTCGTGAATCGTCCAACAACTTATCTTTCAGAGATGTTGGTGATCTCTGAATCAAGGTACTTCTTTTAAATGCGTCTTCAGCAAGCAAAGATTGACCTCCCCCAGAATCCATGAGGTCTGCCTCCAAAGAGGGTGGATTTGCCAGGACTTTGCCTGATCTACCACCTGGGGTACTTACTTTCATGTTTGTTTTTGCCATTCCTTGTTTAATGCTCAACCTACATCTAAAGAATAGTAAAAAAGAAAGACTCCCATAGCCCTCGAAATCTAATAGCGTCTGGGATCGATGATAATAAGAGTTGGTCCAGTGTGGCTGACAGAAAAGAGTATAGAAGGAGAGACAGGCACAAAGTAAGTGGAAGAACTGCCATGTCTCAGCTAGGGGACCAGAGGAGAGCCACCTCCTGTGCAGTACAGGTTACTGCCCCTTATGGGAGTGTTAGGCTTTGAGACCCTTTATTGGTTATTCAGGGTTGCCCTGATAGTGAACAAATCATACAGGATTATCCACGATCCACCACCTGTGGACCCGCCTGGTAGCTACCACCCAAGCCCCAGGGAAGGTCATTATTCACTTTTTTATCTCTTGGCTGTGCAAAGAGGATGGAATTTCAAAACTTTAAAAGATTTGGCTATCACATAAAGCCTACTATATTCCCATATTCCCCTTGCACCTACAAGAAAATTAGCAATAAGATAATTATTGTAAATGTTTATCTGGACTAACATGAAGAGGATAGAACAATAAGAGTTTGTGAGAATATTTAGTACAAGAGTAGAGAAAGTCATGTGAGTGCAACACATCAGATTTTTGTTTTTCCTTCATTTTCTTTCTTATTTCTGCCACAAATAACACAATGCATTCAATCTCCTCTATCTTCCATGTTTTACAATGGCAGCTTCTCACTCAAACAACTCACTATCCTTAACTGGAATTCTAATGGCATATTTGTCAAGCATGCTTCATTTATTAACTTTCTCATAATGCATAACATCACTGCCACTTATATCATTGAACCTCATCTGTCTCCAAATGAGACCTTTACCATTCCTAGTTGCAAAATTTATCACTAAAATTAAGCAGCTACAAACCATTTGGAGGTCGGACTATTCTACTCTGGTATAATTTTATTCATCATGCCATATTTTTACCAGGTATCCCTGACCATGAAGTAGTGGGAATCAAACTGCCTACATATATCTGATGGAAATTGGTCTCACTATTATCATTGCCTACAATTCTACTTTAAATATTGGGAGGGTAGAAGGAGAATGACCTTTTTGTTAACTCCGCTGCATTAGACACACACACACAAACACACACACACACACACACACACACAAACACACACACACACACTAACTGGAAGGTTAACAGTGCCCTATGGATTCTACTTACTTTCCTAGCAATCTCCTCTCAATATTCTTGATATCGGGATTCAGAAAAATTTACATTTTCCAGCATTTGTAACCACCTTAGCAAAACTTTATTCTGACCATTACCCAGTTCTGGTTTCTTTTCAACTCCCAATGTACTAGCCACAGCTCAACGAATTATAATGGTTGTGTAAACAGGAATCTACTTCATACTCATCTAGATTCAACATTACATACAGCTTATTTCCTTGCTGCTATGGGTGATGTTGATTCTGCCAATACTGTGTCACTGGACTAATGTGGATAACCTGCATGTATTCAATATATTGTAGAGGCAAGGGCCATTGGCATTAGTGGAATAACAATTCCATGAGGCTAAACATCTTTCTCATGGCTACTGTCCAATTAGTTTATTACTGAAATTGTCCAAACTCCTTGAAAAAATAATGCTTTGATGTCTCATTAAATATGTCTATCAGAACAACTTAATTCCAGGCAGTTTGAGTTTCATTCCAAGCACTTTACTTCACATCAGCTGTTACACTTAACTCAAGCTATTGTTCATGGTTTTGAAATCATCATTACACAACAATCCTGTTCTTAGATAGAGCACAAGCTTTTGATGAAGTAGATTGGATCGGGGGAAGATGGCTATCAGGAAGAGATGCCTAAAGCTTGCAGTTCTGTCAGATAGCAACCGATCATGACACCGAACTGTACTGTACTCACTCGCTGTAGTGTGGAATAAAGGCACAGCATATATCACCATGTTAAGTGTTTCCCTGCTATAAACCAAGGTAAGAACTGAAACTGACACTTTGCTAGTGGTGCACAGTTATTTTCAAGAGCACACAGGCTTATGAATCAAGTAGAAGAGACAAGCGTTATATGTGTTGAGCATAGTGGATACTTCATAGTGTAAGTTGCTCTATGTAATTGCTCTGCAGCAGCCATATTATGCTAGTTAAGTAAAGTGTCATGTGAGATGCCACTATTTTCTTAGGGTAAGATGCCGAATTTTATTAGCCTCTTATGGAAAGTTCCTTTTTATAGGGTTATATGTAACTAGACATTGTCTCATCCCAGACATAAAGTTTCAAGAGCACAGTTCCCAATCCTCCTCACCCAAGCATGTAAGAAAGCTGCACTACCATCCAATGCTTAATCTGGGTTTGAAGCTTGTGGCTTGTACCTTATAACCCCGAGAAAATTTCAGACAAGGCATTTGACATTTCTGATATGGTTGCTATTTTTGAGACCAACAGGAATAAGAACGTCAACCTGACAACAGTAGATGTGCTCAAGATCCTCTTCCAGGGAAAGGCAACAGCTGACTTGAAGCAGTGATTCAGAATGAACCAATGTCAGGAACATTACTTCTATACCTATTACTTCTGTAATTACTTCTGTACCTATCTTGGCTCCATTACCATCAAAGCATAGAAAGAAAACAGCTGAAGTTCTCATAGAACATAATAGAATGGAATAACTAAGAGCTCAATGAGAGTGAATTAAAGGCAAGAGATCTATTCCAAGTCTAACTAAGATTAAGAAACCAAGTAGGTCAGACAAAGACAGTGACTACTATGTTGAGTGTGCTCTGCATTACTATGGTAAAAATGAACCATAGACAGAGCAGATTCAGTGGGTCATTTGCAATAAATGCAAGGAGGGAGAAAACTTGTGAAATAACTGTGTAAAAGAATAGTGATTTCATGGAAGCAAACCTTCATTTGTTTATCTTTATGTACATTTATACATTTATTTTATGTTTATTCTTTATAATATGTTAAATTTGCCATTTGAATTATATATTCAGCTAAATTGTACCACAAATGCACAAAACTACTATTTGAATCTCCTTCTGATATAATTGTCACCTCACCCTAACCATCAGTGTGAGATGCCTAAACTACACTGTTTCTAAAATAATTCAACACACATATAATTACTACTGCTAGGATAATGCTAAAGGCCTTTAAATGGAAGAGGCTTCTCAGTAACCACTAGTTTAGTGCTGAACCTTAACTCTCAATTTTAACCTACCCTTTTATCCTTCTAACCTTCAATTAGACATCTTCCCATATCTACTCCTTGGTACAATAGCTTAATCTTCAAAATCTATTGCATCAGCCTTCCTCAAGATCTACTCACTACCATCTGCAGTTTTCTATCAGCACGCACTTTTGTTGTTTGTCTCGGTGGTGCTCTATTCCACAAGGCTTGATACTTGTTCTGATCATATTTAACATCTACACCTATGGTCTTCCTGGCTTGACCCTCACTTCCACAGCTTTATACACAGATGATACTGTTTTGTTCTAGTCACATACAGATCCCCTCTAGGCCACTAGAATACTTCAAGCTTCCCTTAATTGCCTCACAAAGTGATTTCACATTTGACAAACGCTTCTTAATACCAAAAAGAGTTAAGTTAAGATTTTTTCCTTACGATGGAACACTAACCCTTATGTCTTACATAATCTCAATAAACAAATATTCTGGCTACCTTCTACCTATTCTGTCAAGTATCTTGGAGTAAAGCTGGACACCAAACTCACTTGGTATACCCGTACTAATTGCCTTATTTCATCAATATCTGAAAGACTTTCTGAACTTTATCCACTGTTTCCTAAAAACACATCTCTTGATTCTGAATGCTCTCTTCTTCTTTAAAAATCCTTGTTCAACTTATCCTCAGATATGCTTCCCAGATCCGGGGCACTGCTAGAAACACTCACCTCCAATGTGATGTTTACAAGTGCTCCAAAACAGATTCCTGAGGATCACTACCAATGCTCTTGGTTTGTCAGGAACCAGTAGCTACATCAACTCAGTCTCCTTCCTGTTCATCAGCTTATATGCAAGATCACTTCTTGCTTCTTCTTGCACTTGCCAGACATTACAGGAGCTATGATGCACAACATTGGTGTATGCACTTGCCAGCCCATATGCCTGAATGATCTCCTAATAACTTCGATGATTCAAACCACTAATTACATTAATTTCTCTCATAACATCACTTTTAATCACTATGTAATACTTTATCAATAATCCATGTTAAAAAGGAGCCAATTTAATCTTCATTAAATGTTAGTAATTAATTTATTTGTACTCTAATTTACAGAGAACAGTAAAGCAATAATGCTGGTTGATTACTAAAAAATAAAAAAGGTGTTGTGTGTGTGTGTGTGTGTGTGTGTGTGTGTGTGTGTGTGTGTGTGTGTGTGTGTGTGTGTGCGTGTGTGCGTGCGTGCGTACTTACAGTTTAAACAATTAGTAAGCTAGTAGACATTCTGCTACCTACTGTATACAGAAGGAAACATACTACAGTGTACTGGTCCTATTTACATTTGCCTAAAGAACTCAAAAAACTATTCCAAACTTAAAAAGTACTGATAAATTAAAAAGCTCTTAATCTGATTTCTGAACCTATGAGGATACTTGCCATTTATTTTTGTTGAAATTAGATTATACAGTACCTGGGCGACCGAGCTTCGCTCGGCATTTTTCGCTTCTATTTTTGTGAAATCTTGTTTTTTTGTGAGAGAAGATACTTATTTAGATCAACCTGAAAGGTAAAATGCTAACTAAATAAAACTACTTGTCGCAATTGTTAAGAGTAATGTCCGAGATACAAGAGATATAGAAATACATAAAAATATTTCATAAACACCATCATTTCAGCTGTAAAACGTGTACTGCTGAAAGCAGGCCTCCCCCATAAATATCCACCCAGTTTGAGGTTTTTGTCGAGCATTTATTCCATTATGGAGTTCAGTTCTTTGCTGCTGTGATTGACTCCAGGACGTTAACACGTTGGCCAAGGTCCTTCATACTTCCGTCGAGTTCTTCCATGGCTTCCTAAACCCCGGCCAGTCGCTCGTTAGTATTCTCCGATAGACCTGTCTTCATATTGGAATTCCCGTCTTCATCTTTTCCGTTTCGGAGTTCACATTTTCAATTTGGCTTCCATTTTTGTTCCCATATTTTCTATTCCATAGTTTACATTTTTTCCAATTCGGTTTTCATATTTGTTTCCTCTGCCGCATTCTGGAATTAATTTCATTTCCCATTATCTCCATCTTGGCTAACATTTATTTCATCAACTGTTCCATATCGTGCTTTTCGTCGCACTCCTGACACCAATTGTGATTACTTTACTTTTTTAACTATTTCTTTATTTTGTATTAAAACACCTGAGTGACACTAAGCAAAAGCAATGTTGAAGAATAACAAATACTACAGGAAGAAAAGCTGGTTGATAAAGCCATGTGAAAGTACTACGCATTTATGTTTCAAACATAGAAAATTGAATGAACTGTTCGTAATTGTTTGTCGAAGCGGGATTAGTGAAAGAAATGTGATTGCGTTTTACTAAAGAAAAATGAGTAGAAAAACCATGTGAATGTTATACGTTGCACTTATATTTCAAGTGTATGTAAAAATGTATGGATTGTTTGCAGAAGAGGGAGTAGTATGTTAGGTAAAAGAAAAGGGAGTAGAGAAAACCATGTGAATGTAATACATTGCGTGGTAAAATGGATTGCATAAAAACCTTCGCCATGAAAAAAATTAGATATCACTTTTCATGGTGATCGGCCAACCTGTTTTCTAATTTAATCACTCTTCAACATAAGATATGTGTAGGGGTTGGTATGTATGAAGTTGATAAACCATAGGGAATAACATGTGAATTGTTACGTAAAACAAAAGTGAGTAGAGAAAGTAGTATGAATGTAATACGTTGTATTTGTTTGAAACATATAGCAAATTGTATGAATTATATGTTGAAGGGCGAATAGCGAAAGAAGACTGACTGTGTCTCGTAAAGGAAGAATTAGTAGTGGAAATCGTGTGAATGTAATACACTGCATTTATATTTCAATCCTAGAATATTATATGAATTATATGTTGAAGGGCAAACAGAGGATACATGAATGCACTACGTAAAAGAAAAGCGAGTAGAAAACCATTTGAAAGTAATATATTGTGTAGTAAAATTGTTACCATAAAAACTCTCCATGAAAAAAATACATGTACGTGCCGAATTTTGCGGTGATCGGTTAAGCAGTTTTCGAGCATAACAGTTGGATATATATAAACATTCAAGTTGTATAGATGATATGAATTGTTTGTAGAAGAGTGAGTGGAGAAAGACATGTGAAGGTGTTACCCAAAGGGAGTAGAGTAAACACTGTGAATGTAACATGCAGTATTTCTACATCAAACATGCACAAAATTGTACGACTTATTTCTAGAAGAGTAAGTAGAGAAACAGTTATGAGTGTGTTACCCAAAAGCAAGTAGAGAAAACAGTATGAATGTAATGCGTAGCATTTCTATTTTAAACCTACAGAAAATTGCATGACTTCTTTGTAGAAGAGTGAGTAGAGAAAGAGACGTGAATGTGTTACCTAATAGTGAGAGGAGAAAACAGTGTGAATGTAATAGCATTTAGATTTAAAACATACAGAACATGGTATGACTAATTTTAAAAGTGGGGATAAAAGTGTTTTTTGGTGCAAAATCACGTTTTTTATGGAAAATTAGTTACGGAAGGGTGAGTGAGAACGAGATGTAAATGTGATACCTAAAAGTAAGTAGAGAAACCACTGTGAATGTAATATGCAACATCTCTATTTCAAACTTACAGAAAATTGCATGCCTTATTTGTAGAAGAGTGAGTAGAGAAAGAGGTGCGAATGTATCACCTAAGAGTGAGAGGAGAAAACAGTGTGAATGTAATAGCACTTCTGTTTCAACCATACAGAACATGGTTTGACTTATTTTAAAAGTGGGGATAAAAGTGTTTTTCGGTGCAAAATCAAGCTTTTTATGGAAAATTGTTTACAGAAGAGTGAGTAGTGAAAGAGATGTGAATGTGTTATCTAAAAGTAAGAGGAGAAAACAGTGTGAATGTAATAGCACTTCTGTTTCAAACATACAGAACATGGTATGACTTATTTTAAAAGTGGGGATAAAAGTGTTTTTCGGTGCAAAATCACATTTTTTGGGGGGAAAATTGTTTATAGAAGACTGAGTAGAGAAAGAAATGTCAATGTGTTACCTAAAAGTGAGTAGAGAAACCGCTGTGAATGTAATATGCAACATCTCTATTTCAAACATACAGAAAATTGCACGACTTATTTGTAGAAGAGTGAGTAGAGAAAGAGATGTGAATGTGTTACCTAAAAGTGAGAGGAGAAAACAGTGAGAATGTAAAAGCGCTTCTGTTTCAAACATACAGAACATGGTATGACTTATTTTAAAAGTGGAGATAAAATGTTTTTGGTACAAAATCATGTTTTTTTATGGAAAATTGTTTATAGTAGACTGAGTAGAGAAAGAGATGTGAATGTGTTACCTAAAAGTGAGTAGAGAAAACACTGTGAATGTAATATGCATGTAGACAAAAATTTAACCAAATCTTTAGAGCCGTTTCTGAAATACCGGGAATATATATACAAGAATTGCACTGTAGAAGTGGGAATAAAAAAAGTTATTTTTTATGTAAAATCGTGTTTTTTCAGGAATTACGCCTATATAGATGAACTTAAAAAGCAAAACTCTATCTGAATACAAAATTTGATTGAAATCGTTAGAGCCGTTTCCAAGTTGCGCGGAATAAATATATATATATACAAGAATTGCTCGTTTAAATATATAAGATAATGTGTAGAATTAGATAATACTTAGATAATATTTAAGTGGATTGTTTTACTATATTGTACTTGATGAAGGTGTGAAATTGTAATAAATTTCTATTCAGTGAATAAAGTATACAATACAATTAAATATGAAAACTTCAAAGCACTTAAAACTTTGCCTATAAATGAATTAACAATACAAAATAGTGCCTGAATATGAAGCTATTATCTTAATATTGTTTGTCATCTGATAGGTATCTTCTTCTTCCCCAATCTTTTTTAACATTCACCATTTCTCTCAGTGCATCTGCAAGCAAGGGGATTCTTCTTGCCTAGTGTTGCAGTAGATTTCTTTTCATTTTCTTGGATCAGTTTCAGCATTATCCTTCTTTCACCTATTCTTTTCAAAACTGTTTCACTGTGTGTTTTGTCTATCCATTTCACATGCTCCATTCTTTTTCACATGCACATTTCAAAGGTATCTTAACTGTTTTCACTACTTTGTCACAAAATCCAGATTGTGCAATTCGCAATGTCACACTCCATACAAAGCTCTTTGGTAATCTGTTGCCTGTTTCTTTCTTAAGGCATCCACAATATGCACTTATATTTCTAATAAAAGTTTTCTTTGCTGTTGCTATCATTCACTAGACTTGTTGAGATAGCAGTCTCACTGTGGTACATCCTAAGTATAAGCTATTCACTTGCTCCACTACTTTAGCTTAAGTTTGTAAGTGTATCTTCTTTACTTTTCATCCAGTAATCAGAGTCTTTGTCTTTTTTATATTTATCTTAAACATGCACTTGTCATTATCATTGTATTAACTCTTAACCAATGTAAGATATTGCCAGTTTATTAGCTGTACCCTAAATGGTCTTTCCATAAAGTGAGCGCATTAATATTCCTCCCAATCAGTATTTCAAGGGATTTAAGTGCAAGCAAGATATAATGTATGTTGAAATGTAATTATGTTTCTTCTTCAGATACATTGTACATTGCCAGATGAGGCCAGTCTTCTACAAAATGTAATGTCAGAATGGAATTTAACTCAGCATGTTTTCAAAGAGAGAAACACTATTGTAGGAGAACTACAGATCTCAGAAGAAATATCATTCAGCAAAGGCACAGAGAATGAAACACATGGTTTTCCTGTCCGTCGTGTTTGGTTGGAAGGTGAAGAATTTATTCCTGTATGCAAGAATGAAATAGCAATAAAATGTGAAATGGTGTGCACTGATACCTTGCACAGATTGCATTCCTGTAAAACTCATGTGCTAGGATTATATGAATTCTGGCTTTTCTTTTTACTTCTAGTCATAGCAAACATAAGTAAGGCTGTCGTTGCATCAATGGGTGATACAGTATGCTTTCAATTGTTGGGTAAGTACCTCACTTCTAATTCAATGAGTATAATATGGTAGCATTTCATATCCCATAGATCATAAAGAAGGAAAATTTAAATGTTTGCCCACAGAAACCTTAGAAACTAGTCAATATTGGCAATTCTTTCACTTAAAAACATATTTTTATAGTGCTTATATGATAAACTTTCAAATGGTATACAGAGACAGGATCTTCCATATCTAATACTCCATGGCGTTACAGACTTTGCAGGGCCAGAACCTGTCTTGCTATTGAAACCCATTTTCTTCTGTCATGTACTCTCCTACTTTATCCTCGTATGCCAAGTTCCTTCCTATTCTCTTCTATATCCTCTATCCATTTCTTTCCTGGTCTGCCAACACATCTCCTTCCTCTTGGTTTTCCTTTCCATATCCTTTGTAGTAGGGATCTCTCCTCGCTTCTTTCTACATGTCCTGCCCATCTAAGTCTTTCACTTTTAATACAATTCACAAATGGGGAATGACCATAGAGTTCATACAATTCTTTGTTAGTTCTACTTCTCCACTCTCCATTTTCATTCTTGGCCATAGATTCTGTGTAAGAGCTTTCTTCCCCATGCTAAGTTCTTCACTTTTTAGCACACACCAAGTTTCTGCTGCATGAGTTACTGCAGGTTTAATTACTGTTTTATATATTTTCTTCTTTCCCTTTTTGGAAAGATCTTGGGATTCTAGGAGGGAAAGTAAGGCCCAATAACATCTGTTTCCCACTTCCAGTCTCTTTTTAATTTCTGCCCCTATTATACTGTTTTCTGTTATTACTGAACCTAAATATTTAAAGCTCTGAATTCAATCAACTTTACAATCTTGTATAGTAATATTAGTATTGTTTGCCCACCTAGTTTCATTTCTAGATGGAATCATATATTTGGTTTTCTTGGTTTTCACCTTAAGTCCAAGCTTAACTCCTTCCTGTTCTAACTAAGCAACCTTAACTGTAATTATTGGACTGTTCTACTAATTATTACAGTATCATTTGCATATGCTAATATTTGCATCATTCTATTATAGATCGTCCCCCCAAGGATTCAATTCCAGGTTCCCAAACCACTCTTTCTAGTATCATATTAAACATTATTGTAGAGAGTGCATTACCTTGCCTCACTCCTTGTTTGATATTGAATTTCCTTGATATTTCTCCTTGGATAGATACCCTACCCATATTATCTGAAAGGGTCATTTGGATTAGTGAAATCAATTTCCAAGATACACATGACTGGACAAGCATCACAATAAGAGCTTGAGAGGTAGAACTGGAACTTAAAAATTCAATGCCACAACTGGGATTTGAACCACAGACCTTCTGCTTACCGGGCGGACGCTCTAACCACTGAGCTATTGTGACAAACTGCCAGAATGGTATTAAATTCTCAAACCAGTTCGTATTTCTCCTGGTAAACCACAAAAGCAGTCTCACATCAGAGACAAATTACCCCAATGGTGACTTACTATTGTAAGTACTTTATATCCCAGGATTAAATAACCTTCAGAATGGTAATTATTATTTATTTATGCCAACAAACTTACTTACTTACTTATGCCAACTTACTTACTTACACACACGGCTTGTGTGTCTCAAACTTTGCCCACACATGGCTTGTGTGTTTAAAAACACCAACAGTAAGTTTGTTGGCATAAATAAATAATAATTACAATAAGAGCTTTCCTATCAACACTGTTGTATGCTTGTCTATAGTCTATAAATGGCATATGCAAGTCGATATTAAACTCATAGCAACTTTTCATGATGGTCCGTAGACTGAATATGTGATAAATGGTGGGCTTCCCTTTCCTAATTCCAGCTTGGTACTCCCCAACTGTATATTCCATAATTTTAGTCATTCTACTGGCAATTAACTTTGACATTACTTTACATGCTAGATTGAGCAGCGTTATCCCTCTTTAATTATCACATATAATCTTGTCCCCTTTCTCATGAATAGGTTGGATTATTGCACTCTTCCAATCATCCAGGATCTCTTCATTTACCCATGCTTCGTGAGTCAATTTGACAAAACGATTTTCAAATTGTTCTCTTCCATATTTGAGCAATTCAGCTGTCATGCCATCCTCTCCTGGAGCTTTGTTACCATTCATTTGCCAGATTGTAGCTATTATTTCTTGTTTATCAGGTATCATTCATTGTTCCCCAATATACTGCTGTATTCCTAAACCTCTTTTATCCAATCTTCCTCCTTCATCTTCATTATTTAGTAGATTACTAAAGTGTTCAGCCCATCTCTCCAATATGGGTCTTCTATTTCCCTTTCTCCAATTTCACTCCATGTTTAATGTTAATGTAAGAATAATTTTTGTTCTTCATTACAAATACATCAGCAGCTTCAGCAAATCAAGCCAGGATGAAGATTTCTTCTTGAAAGTATATTTTTTACCATGTATTTTGCTAAACTCTCATCTTGAGAATGTTTAATAAAAGAGAACCAAAAGAATATCTTCTTATTCTTAGATTTTTTCCTTCGATTTTAATACTTATTGACAGAGGCAGGTATTTATGTGGGTTAATTTTCTTACTTGTGTTTTTTAATATTGGTGAAAGTGGAGATTGATGGAGATTGTTTTACGCTTTTGATGGAGAATGATGGAAATTGTAGGAAAATGAATTATTTTTGTATTTGATATCTTTTTAATGGTTAAATTGAAATTTAATTGAATATATTTACAATGCCATGAATAGATTATCATGTAAAGCATAAATTTACATTATTTTAAACATTATTAAAGATTAACTAAAAATACAAAGATCTGTATTTTAGTCGATGAGTTCAACTGATCTTATGGGTCATTTCATTGCCAATGTCATTGTTGTATCATTAGATACTTCAGAAGGTGAATCAGTAAATGCATTTTGAGGTTATTTTGAGTCCCTTATTTACACTTACCTTCACTACTAAACTGCTTTTTTTAAAGCGGAAACGTTTTCAGGACCATTCGATCCCATCATCAGCCATTGGGTAACTGACATTATCCTGTTGTTCCTTTTCTCTGCTGTCTCTATTCTGCTGCCATCTGGTGTTAGGGGCGCAGAGCTTTAACACTTCATTCAATGCTGGTATTTTGAAATTAATAACTTTATTACTGTTCTTGATGATGTATATTTTTTCCCAAATATTCAGTTCTATTGGTGAATTGATAGATTTTAACAGTTTTATATTAAGGCTGATGTTGTGGTTTTCAGTCCAAAAATGATGTGCCACAGCAGACTTTTCAATTTGTTTTAATTTTATGTTTCTTTGGTGTTCCTTAAGTCTTATATCCAAATTTCTCTTTGTTTTCCCTATGTAGCTTTTGTCACAACTATTATAGTTGATCTGGTAAATCCCCGATTTTTTATTGTATGGGATGGTATTGTTTTGAAGCTGATTAATCGTTGTTGTTTGCTTCTTGATGTCTCGTTGATACTTAAATGTGGTTGGTGACGTGATGTTGCCCTTTGATGTGTTTCGCTCCGGCTAGTTCTGCAAGAGATCTCTTTATCTCGGGTTTGCGTAAGTGTAATGGACAACCCAAGGAAACTTTTTTTTTATATGATTTATTGTCTATTAAATATTTTCGGGAGCTATGCCGAAAATATTTGTATCTGTAGAGGAATCGCACTCACATCCGCGCATCACGACCTGCCGTACTGGTCTCTGGTTGAGTAGTGACCAGACGCTTTCTCTCTTACCCACGCTAAGAAAACCGTTCTCTTCCATTTGAATGTCATGACGTCATCCAAGAAAGCCTCGTATCCAAAATGCTATTTCCTTTTCCCGCAATTTAGAAATGTCCCTTTCTATTATAACATGTTCTTTTATGAATTTCGAATATATAATTACCTTTTTAGGATTAAACGATGTTTACTTTATATTTTATTAAATATATCGCGCGACTTTTAAGGTTTTCAGACCTGACTTTCGAACGTGTATTTAAACTATGTAGTATGACGTCATGACTCGTTAATTTCAAACCAATAATGTGTTTATCTTACAAATTTAACGACTATTATTTACTCATATCTTGCTCACCTTACAACACTTCCTGCTCTATTATCTATTTATGTTATTACTTAATACTTATCGCAAATCTCACATCCGGCAATTAAATTAAAACGTGTCTTTTTCAAAAGCCCATTCGATCGGAAATCTAAATTTCGGTATCAAATGCCCCCATTTATGTTATTTTATTATTTCATAATAAAATAATGTAAATGTCTTGCCCGAAAGAAAAATTAAAAATTACTCCTGTATTTTGAATAATCGGCAACACTCCCATTATATACAATTTTCAATTACACTGTTTTTGAAATTGGTTATTAACACATTTTCTCATTAATCTTTTTAACATGACAAACAATTATACACTTGACTTAACATTAATCCTTAAATACTAATTACAATATGTTATGGTTTCTTCTGTGAAGCTTTTATATAAAGGTTAAATTTCAAGAGTCTTTCTTTATACTTCCTTCTTTTAGTTCATGTTTGCTCACTTCGCTCTCACTATCACTTGCACTGTGATTTTTCACTTTTGTTATTGTAACACATATCTGTACTATATCCTTTAAGCACTAAAATGTACATATATTTATATAAATCCATTACACTCTTCAGACAAGTTCTTTCTTTGTCTCGCTGTGATAACTATCTATACATCTAAATATTTTAACAAATGTTTACAAAGTAAATATTCTGTTTTCTCTCTATGCGGAGATGAACATTTTAACAATCTTTCTGAAGCTGTTATTGTGAGCTCTATACAATATATTTTTAAGCTCTTGGTAGTAGATAGCAATTCACATTCTGCATTTTTCATGAATATGTAAGTACCTGACCAATATATGGTTTTCAAGTAAGCTAACATTTACATTTTATCTCAAAGCTGATTGGGCGCCAATATACAAATGACACTTCCAATTTTTCTTTTACATTAAATCAAGGTTCCAAGGCACCACACGGTTTCTTGTATGGTCGAAGGAGTTGTTTATGCCATCTTCCCAGACATTTTTCATTTTTAACATCTTTTAATTCATAGGTATGATAACCAAATTTTGATATAATTTCTGCAGGACCTTTATATAACAATTCCATCCTTTTGTTCATACCTTGCAAGGCACTTGATAACTTATGGTCTTTAACTAGTACCCAATCGCCTATCTTAGGTTCCCATTTATGTTTTCTACTCTTTTTCTTTAATTTTCGCTTCTCTGCCTTTTTCTTGATTCGTTCAAAAGCAATTTTCGCTCTTTCTTCTTCACTTAACTGAATGTCATTAATTTTCAGTGTTTTTGGTACCCCGATCAATATTGGTTCTGGTTCAATTCCTAACATTAATTTTATTGGTGCAAACCCCGTAGTTACATTAATGGTGTGATTGATAATCTTTTCTATCAATGGACAATATTTCACCCAATCCTTGTGATTATGATGTGTAAGTACACGTAAATAAATTCCTATATCTCGGAGGACACGTTCTGTTGGATTCCCTGATGGAAAGTATGAGGAACAATGATATAACTTTATCTCATGATTTTCTAGGGTTTCTTTAAAGATTTTGCTCCGATGAACTGTAGCATTAATTTACTCCAATTTTGATTTTAGGTGGATCTCCTACTTTTTCGTTTTCGTCGTTTCTATTTTTCCATTCTCTTTTCTTTTGTATCATCATTTGCCTTCCAGGACTATTTATTTCCGAGTACTTATCACAATCATTACTAGGATACCCAGTTCTCACTGAAGGCGCGTTTGACCGGGTCTGGCGTTTCCCTGATTTTTATGTATTGCTCCTGTACTATTTCCCAAATTGTTACTTCTGTTCTCCTGCATTAAATCGGGGTTACTTCCTACCATGTTTTTGACCGTGTTAATGGCCTCGACCATTTCCGCATTTTCGGGGGAATTTCGTCCATTAGAATACCTTTCTTCCTGTCTTGGTGACCTCGGTCTAAACTCATTATCTCCGTTTGTCCAATACCCATCATTTGAATTTCTACTATGTCCAAAATAACGTCCCCGTCTACCTCGATCAAATCTATTTGTATTCATATAATTCACCCTTATATTTCTTCCCCTTAGATTACCATTTCTATTTTGGTGATGCCCTTCCTGGTTATATCTACCTTGATTTTCCCACCTGAATGATTCCATCCTTGGTACTGGTCCTTTATATCTTTCCCTAACCTCACTTCTATTCTGATAATACTGTGCCCCTTGCCCGAAAGAATTGACAGTTTCTTTTCCTTCATATTTATTTCCAAATGCGTGTTTTGGCTTATTGACTTCTAAGGCTGATAATAATTCGATCATAGCTGCAATGCTATCGGGTCGGGCTATGATTAGGTAGTGTTGAAGCGTTTCCGGAAAATGTGGAGTAACTATATTTATTAGATCTTTTTCATCTAAGGGAGGATCCAACATCTTCGATTTTCTCGCTATTCTCATAAAATAGTTTACCATCGATTCCTCCGATCTAGGATTAAACTTTCCATTGCTCAATTCAACTCTAATATTAGCCTGCCTACTAGCTCCCCAATATCTGGTTAAAAAGATGTTCCTAAAGGTCCTGTAGTCATTATTGTTACCCATAGAAAGGCCTAGCCAATTGGCAGCATTACCCTTTAAGCATTTTCTTACTATCACCATCTTGTACTCCTCTGGTATACGTTTCACCGTGAAGTACTCTTGTAACCCTTCTAAAAAGGCTTTAGGATCATCTGAATCTTCATTTTCAAAAACTGGAGGTGTCATTTCATTTAAGACATGGTTAGGCCAATGTAAATTTGAATTGTCACCTATCCCTGAGCTATTTCCGAGATCAGAATGGGAATTACTGTTACCCCTATTTTGCATCGAAATGTCAGCTGATACACCTGGTATTGCCTAGTTTCTTGCAACTTCATTACTAAGATTGTTGTGATTACATGCATTTTCATTTAATTTCAAATTTTCTAAGGCCTCTTTTACCTGAGTAATTTCTGTTACTACCCCTTTTATTTGGTCTGTAACATCCTCCAAATTTCTAGCCTGCCTTTCACTTTCTACATCAGATCTTTCTATTCTAACTTTACACCCCTGTAACTCTTCTCTAATTTCTTCCCTGTCTTTATCTAACCTTTGTACTACCTCTTCCCTTTGTTTGTCTAAACTATATGTTACTCTTTCCCTTTCTTTATCTAATTTTTCACTAACTTGTTGACCTAATTTCTTTTCAGAATTCTTTACTTCTTGCCTTATTGTCTCTAATTCTCCCTTAACCTGTTCTCTATTTTCTTTTACTTCACTACTGACTTTATTAATTTCCTCCCTAACTTCTTCCCTAAAGGTTTCTAAAGCTCTCTTCTGATTTTCCAATTGCATTCCCAATTCCTGTTGTCCCTTCTCTAATTTCTGTCCTAACTCTGTTCTTAATTCTTTACTAGTTTCATCTATCTTTTGACTTAACTCTGTACTCATCTTTTTCATTATCTTTTGAAACATATTCTCTATTTCTGACATAATTGCTGGCCTTTCTGAATTACTATTAAACATTTCTGAGCTACCTCTAGGTGTTTCTCTAACGTTCTGATCTTCTAATTCTTGGCATATTCTGCTACCAATTACATTCTGATTAAATTCTTCCATCCTACTTACACTTTTCTCAATTTCCGGACTTTCAAAACCATGAAAATCGGTATCACTGTCTTCCATTTCTAAGCTATTTACATGTGTTTTTCTACTCACCAAAATTTTCAATATTTTCACTATTTCACTTTAACTGCACTTAAACTTGTTCACTACACGTTTCACAGATGTTGACACGCTGGGCACCTTCTTGTCTGCTGGTTCGATGCTGATCTGGTCGTCTTGGGGGTTTGGTCCATTCTTTCGACGCCACACGTTGGGATGCCAATTTGAAGCTAATTAATCGTTGTTGTTTGCTTCTTGATGTCTCGTTGATACTTAAATGTGGTTGGTGACGTGATGTTGCCCTTTGATGTGTTTCGCTCCGGCTAGTTCTGCAAGAGATCTCTTTATCTCGGGTTTGCGTAAGTGTAATGGACAACCCAAGGAAACTTTTTTTTTATATGATTTATTGTCTATTAAATATTTTCGGGAGCTATGCCGAAAATATTTGTATCTGTAGAGGAATCGCACTCACATCCGCGCATCACGACCTGCCATACTGGTCTCTGGTTGAGTAGTGACCAGACGCTTTCTCTCTTACCCACGCTAAGAAAACCGTTCTCTTCCATTTGAATGTCATGACGTCATCCAAGAAAGCCTCGTATCCAAAATGCTATTTCCTTTTCCCGCAATTTAGAAATGTCCCTTTCTATTATAACATGTTCTTTTATGAATTTCGAATATATAATTACCTTTTTAGGATTAAACGATGTTTACTTTATATTTTATTAAATATATCGCGCGACTTTTAAGGTTTTCAGACCTGACTTTCGAACGTGTATTTAAACTATGTAGTATGACGTCATGACTCGTTAATTTCAAACCAATAATGTGTTTATCTTACAAATTTAACGACTATTATTTACTCATATCTTGCTCACCTTACAACACTTCCTGCTCTATTATCTATTTATGTTATTACTTAATACTTATCGCAAATCTCACATCCGGCAATTAAATTAAAACGTGTCTTTTTCAAAAGCCCATTCGATCGGAAATCTAAATTTCGGTATCAGTTTAGTGGCTTATTAAGCAGGTTTTTTAAACTGTATTGGTTTAGTGGTGCTAGTTTTATGTTTAGTTTCTTGAAGATTTTTTCAAATTCTTGAAGGCCCAAGGATGGTACGTGAATTTCCTAAATTTCCAGTTGTTTGTGAGGGTGTTAATGTAGTGGTTTGCGAAATTATCTTGTGCTTTTCTGCATTTTTTGACATGTTTCTAACTGTGGCTGGGTTGAATCCATTTAATATTGCAATTTCTTCTATGTGTTGTTGTTCTTTCAGAAATTCCTCTTTACTTAACGGGACATTATATAAAATTTGGTACACATAGAAAACCCACACATGTAGACAATTACATCAAGAAAAACAATTGCAACCCAATTTCACACCAACTGGCAGCATTTCGAAGCTTGATACATCGTTTATATAATGTCATATCATTATATAATCCTCATTCACATAACAAAACGGACCACAGGCCTAGCTACCTCACTGACCTTGACAAAGTCAGTACTCCCAATTCTTGGAATTCTTAGAATTTTGTTGTAAAAATTCAACTGCTAAGAAATAAATAATTAACATTGATGATGATCAGTTATTATTGTGTGCTATGAAATTTGTTATAATATAAATAAATTGCGATAATTAATAATGTGCGCCGTTAAAGCTTTAAATCTTACAATTCATGATTTTGTTAACATTTCGCTATTACAGTCCTAATTCATGATTTAGTGTGATTATATTATTTTTAAATTAGCTTCAGAAACCCCTAATTCATGGATATTTATAAGAAACAATAGCATATCACAGATGTCATGGTTATCGTGATCTCCACAAATACTTGCCTCTGCTTATTGATATAAGCAGGTTCATTTAGTTGCACTTTATAACATCTGGAAAATGCTTTGCGGTGTACTAGCTAAGGGGTAGAGCAAAAAGAAATTCAAAACCTTAAAAATTCACTTATTATGAGAGGTAGAATCAGAACTGAAAAATTTAATGCCACAGCCAGGATTTCTACCACAGACCCTCTGCTCACCAGATGGGAGGGTTTGCGGTTCAAATCCTGCCTGTGGTATTGAATTTTTTCAGTTTTGACTCTACCTCTCAAACATCCCACACACGGCTTGTGTATTTAAAAACACCAACAGTAAGTTTGTTGGCATAAAAAAATATTCACTTATTATGTTTGGGTATCCTTTAAACTTTTAAAACTTTTATTACTCTGGGAAAAATTATTTAGTGCTGACAGTTATGCACTTTCACTATGAAATTTCTGAAAGTTTTAAAACTGGTAGTTAGAAAATCAGAAATATTACATCCCTGTTTTCCTTCCCATTGAAAATTGATGCATTAGTAGCTAGGACCTGGATTTTTAAATTCTAACATATACATTTTTCCCCTGAATGTTAATTATATTGGAAGTTAATATACAAACCCTATTGAACCTAAAACTGGCCAAACAAAGACTTTAAGACCTGCCTTTTTCAAATTAATAAACAGTTTAACTTTTTGTGAAAATTCATTCAGAACTAGCAATTGTTTGTAAGAATCCAATGATGTTATACTGACTGGAGATGTCATGCTGTTCACAGTCTTTTGACACAACATAATACAGTGGATAGAGCATATTATATTCTAGATTATTAACTTTACCAGTACAAAAACCACTTAAGAAGAAACCTTTACTGTTTTGCATTGAGCAAGGTTGCTTTACTTATTGGTGACAAGTGAGTACAGTTATTGTTAACAAAAATCTGTTTGTGATATAACTGTTTTTTTTTCAACCTCGTGTAAGCATTAAGTTTAAATGGTAATGAATTATGGAAGACATTAAATTTGCTAATGAAAGCAAAACCGACAACTTTATATCAAGCCCATGAAAGTGAGAGAATAATACTAAATAACTTGTGTTGCATTTTACCACATAAAATTTTACCTACTTGAGGAATAAAAAAAGTAAAGTGGGAGTATTATATATTTTGTGCTTTACAGATCGAATAAGCATGCTGTAAGAGGAATAAATGTTTCTAAAAGTAATAAAACAGAATATAGGGGAAGCAGGGGCAAGACGGGGAGGTGGGGCAAGACGGTTAAGGGCTATATTTCATAGTTAGAGTGCTGATATCCTCGGAAAACTACATCAACTTCATCAGTAGACAGAAGTGATTGTTTCATCATCACGTGACATCATTTCCATGTCGGATCCTTTGACATATCTGAGGTATGTACAATTTTTACATTGAGTGGCAATTTTGCTACTTGTAAGGTATGTGGTGTATGTGACGAGTGTTGAAATGTTATATATACCTCTGAATAGTATGTCATATTAGCAAAAAATGGGTGTGTATCAATTCAGTTTTCACTGAACAGTTTTCATCGAGCCCTAATGTTGTCTAAAAGTGTGCTTGGGAGCTAGACAGTGTGGGGCAAGATGAGCAGCTTCCCCGTCTTTCCCCACTAATGCTACAGCTCACTGTGTACTTGTTTTGTTGTGTTTTTACGGCACTCTGGTTTTTATTAATTGCATGTCATATCCTATTTCAAACATAAATACATTACTTGGAATTTTTTGGCCATTACTGTGTGTTGTTATGGTAACTACAAAAGTAAAATTTCCAAAATTAGTGTACCTATCCCAATAATCGCTAATAATCTCTTATTAAACATATATGCTATGTATACCCTAGAATATAGATTATTAGGTATTATCTGCATGCATTCTAGAATCCATGTGTTTTGTTTTAGATGGTTCGCAAGCATCTATGGAAAACCACAAGGCAACAATGGTCATTCCAGTCCATGGAAGGAGCTGTAAATGCTATCTGTCCGATATGACATTAGATTGGAAGGCATTAATAATAATAATAAAAAAACTAAATGCTGTTTTAGAAGACCAGATGGGTTCTTTAAAGGCTGCTCGACAATTCAATGTGCCACAAACTACGACTGAATGACATGTGACCAAGAAATATGCTAATCCAGTACATTGTGACAGTGCTAAATAGAATAAGATCCTAAATGAGGTGTAAAAAGTTGACTGTAAAATTTACAAACTCATGCTCTTAAACCTTTTAATTGTTTCATTACTGATTATTCCACAAATCTTCACTTATCTAAGTTATAAAATGGCATTAATGTTGGTTCCCTGTCTTGCTCCTCATATGTGGAGCAAGACAGGGAAAGTGTACGTTTTATATATAATAAAATCCAACACATTTCCAAGTCTTTTGCATATATTATTGTAGTTTAATAGTTGAATAAACAAAGTATAATCAAACCTGCTTTTATTTTTTTATTCTTACCCCCTTTGTAACAGATTAAAGTTACCTTCCCCATCTTGCCCCACCTTCCCCTAACTGGGTTCCTAGTATGAACTGTCTAAATTGTTTCCCCATATGTATGTAAATTAACATTTATTATGAAATTCATATAACAGTATAAAATAATTCTTAAAAATCTAAAATTTATAAATATAATACAATAAAAACCTAGAAATATTTTAAAAACCTAAATATGAGAACCCCACTTATACACAGAATTATAAAGTGATGTGTTTAAGCATAAAAGAGGAGAATATCAAACAACTATTATACCTAGTTGAGAACATATTCCACTCAGTAACCCTATCACCACTGAACCACTGTGCATTTCTGAAAGTTATGAGGTACCCGGTACTTCCAAGTGCAGCACTATAATTATTGTTTTTGGCAGTGGTGGTAAGGGTGAATGTTTTGATAGAGATGGTGGCAATGACAGTGCTTTTGCTGACAGTGATAATTAGGGCTAGGATGTTTATGTAATATCAACATGTAGAAAATGTACATATTTATGTAATAATATTAGGAAATATTTACTATTATATAACAACTTTTAAAATATGTACTATTAATTTAATTTATTGTTTATATATATGATGTATTACACATAATATTACTCGAAGATTCCTCATCTTGTTAATTATATTTTTGCAAAATGAAGTGCAGTACAATAATTAATTAAGTAAACATGTCAATATTCAAGCAAACTATAACAAATTCCATTACTATGAAGATTCACAATTACCTATTTTAATTTTCATAGTCATTGTTTAAACTATCTGTTCAGTAATTATTACTTTGCAAAGCCCAATGTCATTCTGAATTGCAATGAACTATCAGATACATCTCCAAGTTCTCCATTGTCATGGAATGCTGCCAGTTAAAGAGTATGTTTTTGTATACAGAAAATGACCTCTCCATATCACAGGAAGTTGCTGGTACAAATTTAGATAGATTAAATATTTCAGGAGAGATATCATCTCGAGGCTTCTCTTCTTTGCCACTGCAGTCAATGTTGAGAAGCCAGGGTCTTCTATCTATAACAGACTCACATTTCTTCATTACTTGTATCCCAACAGTCCCTTCAACAGCACATAAGTTGGATTTTACATCTTTCACAATGTTCAATGATTCCTTCAGTGGTATGCCACAAATTTGTAATTTCAAAATACTGTCAATAATGAATCCAAAATAGCTATGGATATAAGCTAATTTGCACCATGGTTTATAATCACTTCACAGCTTAAAAATGTTCACTATAAAGGCAGACAGCTTGGATCCACATAGCCCACCTAGTCAGGACAGGTTCAGGGGGCAATTTCACATTTGGCAATTGTTCTCTGTAGTGAAACACATTTTGGGGCTGTAAAAGATATTTTCTTGGTGTTTAAAATAATGCTGTTCACTTGTGGATATTTACTTCACACTTCTTTGGCGACACCTTGCAGTCCATGGGCAAGACAGGTGAAATCAATCATATTTTGATACGGGGTATATCCAGAAAGTAAGTCCCTATGATCGATGAAGAGAAATAAAGCATCACTAAGTAAGAAATATTTATTGAAAGTAATAAATAGATTCACTGGCTACTTTTCAACATAGTCACCACCATTGTTGAGACATTTACTGTAATGGTCTACCATCAATTGTGTGCCCAAGTCATAGGAGTCTGCCGCCAATGTCCGGAGTCATGAGGTCACTTCATTCTGCACCTCAGTGCCCTTGTGGAAACGTTTTCCTGCCATGTTTTTTCATGCAAAAGTGAGAGAGACATCTGGGGGAATTGACAAGAGAGTTCTGAAATTGTGAAGCACTGGTTCTGCACAATTGCTTGCCACACACTTTCCAACACTTCTGGTGTCACCAGGTATGGTCAGCCACTACAGTCTTCATTGTAAACATTGGTTTGTCCTTCAGTGAATTACCTGCACCATTGTCTTACTGTACTGTCACACATAATGTTGTGTCCATACATGTGACACAATTGGTGATGGATCTCTGCTGGAAATTGCTTTTGAGCATGCAAAAATCAGATGACTGCTTGAACCTCACAGATAGTGGAATAGAATATGTTGTTGTTGTTTTCTAGTGCCTTGCATCTGGCAATGAAGCCATTAGCATTCGTGCTTTCCAATACTTTTGAACTGTAGTTTCTTCTGATCTTAAGGCTTTACAGGTCTTCAAGTGGTCTTCATTCATTTCTGCTGGATCGTTACACAGGACACATATTGGTGAAGCTGAGATACCTATTCTGTAGAGATCACTTGCTAAGCAGTCGTGATTTGTGAGTAGTCGGAAGGCTGCAACCGCTGTTTTCCTTGGTCTCTGGGGGATTATATCAAAAATAAGGACTCTCCTTGAGCAGCCCCATTTAGCACCAGCTAACCGTTTCAGGATTTGCAGTTTCTTTTCAACCTTTTCTGAGATGTTTGTTATATGTTTTTTCCAACTTAGCTTTCTGTCGAAAGTGATGCCTAAGTATTTGGCATCATCAACTGCTTTGAGTGGTTTACCATTATAATTTATGTTAATATTAACTGGTTTGTATTTTAGTGTAAATAATTCATAATTTGTTTTTTCCACATTGATAGTCATGAGGTTTTGGGAGCTCCATTCATGTACTTTGTTTAGGGCTGTCTCTATTCTGTCTTTAATTAATTCAGGTTTTTTTGAAGAGCCTGGAGTCCAAATGACTACATCGTCAGCAAATAAAGCAATTTTGGTTTCTAAGGTTTTTATTATTGATGGAAGGTCATTTATATATATGTTAAAGAGTGTTGTGCTCAGAACAGCACCTTGTGGAAGTCCTCAGTGTGTTTGTTTATATTTGGAAATGTATGTATTATATTTTGTGGCACAAAATCTTTGTGAAATAAACTGAGTTATCCATTTAAGCATGTTACTTTTCACACCTATTGATTGCAACTTCTCAATTAATTTGTTTCTCCAGACTGAGTCATATGCTGATTTAAAATCAATGAATACTGCCAAGGTATCCTCCTTTCTATTGAAAGCTTCCTTGATGTCTTGGCTTAGTAGGAGTACATTTTCACTTGTACTATGATTCTGTCTGAAGCCGGTCTGTGAACTATTAATTAAGTTGTAATATTCTAGGAACCAGTTAAGTCTAGATGCCACCATTCTTTCCATTACTTTTGGAATAACACTGGTCAAAGATATTGGCCTGAAACTATTAATATTGTTTGAGGGTTTGTTTTTCTTTAAAATCGGGATGATAATGGCTTTTTTCCAGTCAGAAGGCACAGTCATTCTCCAACACGTGTTATACAGTTTAAGTAGGATTTCTTTTCCTTTCCTGCCAAGGTGTTTAATAAACTCTGGGTGGATCTTGACAGGTCCTGGAGATTTTTTGTTCTGTAATTGTTCTATTGCTAAATCTAGTTCTGTTTCGTTAAAATCCTGAATAAAAATATCATTTCGTATATCTTTTGGCGTATTAGTTTCTCTGATAGTTTTTTGGATAGCTTTATCTTGTTTTTTTATATGCTTGGGGTATTCTTTGTGACTGAGCATAAAACTTGTTAAGGGATTCTGCTATTTCCCTATCTGTAGTTAAGCTTTTGTTATTATGTTTTAATGGTTCAGTTGTCTTTTTTGATAATTTTGTTTTATTAAGGAATTTGTATATTTTATTTCCATCTTTCCTATAGTCCATATGTTCTACAAAATTTGTGAAACTGGCCCTCTTTGCTGTAATTAATTCTTTCTTAAAAATGGCTGCTTTTCTTCTCCAGTTTTGTACATCTTCTGGACACTTGGTTCTTTCGGCTTTGACTCTTGCTATATTTCTTTCGTGTTTTAACTTAGATAAAGATGGAGACCAAAAGTAGCTGTATTTCTTTAACTTTCCTTTGGGGATATGTGTTTTGGCTGCTGTCAATAATATTTCACAAATTTTTTTATTCATTTCATCTGTTGACTTGAACTCTGATTCTAACAGTATATTACACTTCCCTTCTATCTCATTTTGGAAACTGGACCAATCTGCTTTTTTAAAATTCCAAGAAGTTTTAATTTTTGGTTTGTTACTTTTATTTATTAGACTTCTTATGGAGTTTATGGTGATTCTGTGGCCAGAACCTGGGTCTTCTATTATTTCTCTTTTTGTATTGTCAATTATGTCAGATGACACCATCAGAAGGTCAGGATTTGTACCCGAACCATTATAATGAAGATAAGTGGGTGGATCATTTGGATTAAATATTAATTCCATTGTTGATGAGTTTAATAGGTCTTCTATGAGTCTTCCTGCTGAATTTATATCTCTGTAGCCCCACCTAGGGGAGTGTGCATTAAAATCACCTATTAAAATACTTTTAAGTTCTATGGGAATAGAATTTAGATCTAGTGTATTGTCTGGAGGATTGTAGATACTGTAAATTCTATAGTGGTAGTTACTTTTCCATACTTCAATTTTAACTACTCCTGATTTATCTTGTTCTCCCATTGTTTTTTGGATTTGAATAGTAGCTTTCATATTTCTTTTAATTCCTGTAAGAATACCACTTGCTATTTGACGAGCTTTTGGTAGTATATGTGTAGTGTACTGATCCATTTCAAAGTATATTTCCTGTTCTTCTGATATATTGGCTTCTTGTACTGTGAAGACATCTATATCTTGGTCTTCTAATATTTTCATTAGCTCTTGTTTTTTAGACTGGGACATGCCTCCTGCATTCCATTGTAGAATTCTTAAAGTATTGGAATTGTTGTGATGAAATTTGCCTAAAGATGTCCCCACCCGGAGATCCGATTGGGGGACAGTTTTAACTCCGGAATGTTTATCTTTAGGACTCATATTCATGTATGTGGCTTTCATGTAACTGTTTTCTTAACGGGCACCAGTTTTACAATGTGGCAGCTACATCACCCGACTTAAACCCCCATTTTGCAAGGAGGACCACACCTATCGTTGGTCAACGGGTCCATCGGGCCTGGCCGGGAGGATTAAATAGGTGGTATTTAGATCCACCGACCTTCCCCTCATGTGCCTCTGAGGGACGCTGTTGTGCTGTGATAGGCCAGCACCTATGTAAATGGCATTTCCTCCATTTTAGATGAAACAGTTATACCGCTGTGATTCGGTCCCCAGAGCCTCATCTGTTAAAAGCAGGGTGCACCACTGCTAGGATGAGGATGGGAATTGGGTAGGAGAGGCTATAGGAGGTGCATCACTACCCCTTACACCGCAGAATAGAATATCAGAGTAGTCATTTTCTCCTAGCACAGCATGGTAGCCACTGCGATCACAAGACTCAAACTTTACTGCATTATTCCCACATACTTCCTCTCTACTTCTGTGCATGTACATTCCTATCTGACTGGTGGTGCCATCTCTGGACACAATCGGGATTTACTTTCTGGATCCACCTTGCAGAGCACACCTAAAGCACTTCCCACCTTTAGCATGTATGCTGTAGCTTCTGAAAAAATGACAACTTTATCTCCTTAAATGCCTTCAGGCCACAATACTTTAAGTCCATCATTCACAAAAAAGCCACTCTTGAATGATTTGTGTGTTCCAAAACTTTCAAAGAAATCAGAAAAGATGCAAGAGATTCTCCCTCATCCAGCTTGCCAATCACAAGATTGGTAACTACATCTGTAGTTTCATTGACAGCAATCCATATAAAGTTGCTGCCTACATGATATTGCATGTGTGCCAGCGCTCCCTCATAATACAAATGCAGGTAGCTTTTTCAGAGCATGGAATCATTAGATATCTGTCTCCCATAATACTTGTCTAAAAATGTGCAATATTTAGATATGTGGAGTCTGTACCATAGAATATTTGCAGCAACAATAGCAGTATACATGTCACAAATAATGCATTCCTTGCACTGTTGCATTCGAGATAGAAGGACTTGCTTTTCAGATGTTAGTAGTGCTTTATTCCTAGTATTTAGGTCACTGAGCACATGTTGGTCAAGTTGTGATTTCATTGAACATGTATAAGCAAAGGCAAAGAATGTCCATTTACACGCACACACACACACACACACACACACACACACACACACACACACACACACACACACACACACACACACACACACACACACACACACACACACTCACACAAATCTTAGCTCTAGTGATCATGAAGGTAACAGATAATCAGAAATTAAAATCAGTATAGTATGTTTCCTTGACACTGAGAGGGCCCTAATGACCAAGTTGTCGACGGGCCCTTAAACCCGACACACTCACTCACTCACTTGACACTGAGAGGCTACATAATTTTAACTATTAAGGCTTTAAGTGCATGTAGATGTAAAATAAAACACAATTAAAATCTCTAAAATTTCAAGTAAAAACTACAAAATACTATGACAAGATCCAAATGCTTTCAGGGGATAGAGCGTCAGACTTTGGAAAGCAACGCTTATGGGGTGCTATTGGATTTGGCATTTTTGGCATTTTCTCTGGAGTTTTGTTGGATAAACTTAGTGCTCATCAGGTTGAAAAGGATTACACAGGAATGTTCTATCTTACATTCCTACTGTTTCTTGCAGGGGCTGCCATTTCCTATTTTCTGAAGGTTTGTATGCATATTTTTTATACCTGTAAATGTAACAGTTTTTAGCAACATTAAACAAACCTTTTCTTTTAAGAGTGAGTTTTGTTGGTGTATATGCATTATTTATACAACTGTATATATTTAAAAATGTATTTTTACTTTCTCATTTCATGCTGTTCATTGGCAATATCTGTTGGTAAATGGTTCCCCAGAAACAAGATTTTGATCATGTCCAGAAAAATAGAAAATGGTTCTCAAAGAATTCAATGCTAAGCATTGCAAATTCCTTTCCTCATTTAAAACATAGGTACTGATTTATAAAATAAGCATACAAATCACTTTATGTAAACCATTCTCACTGTATGTTATATTCTTTCTGTTTCAGTGCAACCAATTAGTAGATAATCAAAATATTATCCAGAATGTTGGAAAGCTCTTTTCAGAAATTCCTGTTGTGATCTTTATGCTTTGGTGTACATTTGTGGGAATTGTAACAGGACTTTTGTGGCAATTTCTCTTCTGGTAAATTGTTAAGTTTATAATCTATTTTTGTAAGTGATATAGTTTTGGCTAAGCTTTGAAATGTTTTATATTACTAGTTAGGTACATACTAGTAAATAATATACACATTATTAACATTTAAGAATATGTATTTCCTTTACATCATGATTAAATTTTATACCTACATTGCTTCCCATGAACAAATATGAATTGATAATCCTATCTTAAGAGTTCCTGTATGTAAATGCAGTTGGTAAGCTGATGTTGATAGTAGCTCAGAGAGAGAGGGAATGTTGAGATTTTGTGTTGTTTTATATCCAGCTCCATGAGTGGGTTTAGTGTTCATAATGCAGGATGATAGGTTTTCATTTCCACAGACATGTGTATGTGTAATACACTAACAGAATTGTCTTGAAAATTCTCACATTTTTAGTTTCTTGCTAGGTTTTCATTAAATTCTTTAATTTAGAAATTTTTATTAGAAATTATTCTTTTACTAGCAATAGAAAGAAAATCTCTTATAAGATTTCACTAGGAAGCTGCATAAATTACCAACACTCAACAGCTGACATTTTAATGCAATATTAAATTAGATCAGTCTATTTTTAAAGTGTGCTCCTGTTTACCATGTCAAAGGCAATGAATAGCTTGAGGGTATAACACACTGCCCATCATAGGTCTAAGATTGCAAACATGGTCCTATTCTTAAATCATGTGCTACTGGTTTTGCCCTTGAAGACAACTTGTTTATTGTACACTAACTATTCAGAAAAAGTTGTATTGACAAGCAGTGACTAACTATTCAAATCATTGAGAAAACTGAATATATTTCATCACATCTCATAATGTACACATTATTTACTAGATTGCTAAAATGTTTTTAACTTGAAAAATATTACTTTTTACATAAAACTGTCATTTAATTACAGGCATCTTGAAGACCTAATCCCAAGCAGTGATACTGATACACAAGATTGGATTAAAACCATAGAAGGTCTTATAGGAGGTGTAAGATGTTTCGGAGGAGAATTACCAGTTTTCTTTGTTGCCGGTAATGCATAAATTTCTATGCCATTATTGTTGAATATCTAGTAAAGTAACCAAGGAACCAGATAAACTGCTAATGAGTCATATTCACATATACACTTTAGTCTAATGTGTAATCAGTGTTCAAATCAGACTCTCTGACAAGGGGGGCGAAACTTAAGTTTGTGCTATATTTATGGTAATAATGGTAGTAATACTAGTGGTAGTAGCATTTGTGTGTTATACCTACACATAAAGCACAACAGCAGCAGCAATATGCATTTTACTGACTTTAAGAGCACTGTGATTTTGTACTTCTGAACAGCATAGACGTATAACTCTCCCAAAACTGTTTAATGAAAGTCAGGGATGATTTGTTTTCCATTTTACACATCTATTTTTGTTTGTACATCCCCCGATTGGTGTAATGCACTTACTCTCACTATTTTTGCTAACACATGTTACTTCCAATGCTGCAGTTTTTACCTGAGAAGCTGTAATATTAATATTATTTGAAGTTGAAGCTTGATTTTCAAATTGGAATATGTTACTGTCATTACTTTGTGTAACTTTTCGCTTTCTTGTCACAAATTTATGCATGCTGACAGAAAGTAGAACAGTGAGTTGTAACAAACTGAACTGAATACTGCAAGCTACAGTTGTCATTGCTGGTGCAGAACTGCTCAATTGTGTCCCTGAATTTCAACTCAATCAATGAACATGAGAATTGTTTAGTTTACTTACAATATTATACTTTTGCTTACTCACAGCTTGCTCTTGTACTATGTACTATGTCTGTATCCAAGGTGTTCCATGCTTCTTTTTGTATTTTAAAAGAGCAGTAATGGTAAATACTTACAGTAAAGATAAAAAATACTACCCTGGCAGGAAAGGAATTTTTGTTTGATGAGCCAGGAAAATTATTTAATGAAAGGTGGAAATCCACCTGCCCTTCCCCCTCTCCCCATTAATTCAAATCCTGCATGTAATGATTTATTACCATATATATATGGGAAGGGCAGGTGGATTATATATATATATATCCTAAAAGTGTAGATTCTAGAGATATATGAATGTCATTTCCAACTTGCCCAACCTGCCTGGAGTGTAGGCAGGCAAATTAGACACATATTAAGTTTGGGCAGACTCCTTTGCTCCTATCCAAATCAGGCAAACCCCAATCTAGACAGGTTATGGATAGCCTAGCTTGATTGTCTAATTTACTTGTTTGTGTGCTACATGCTGTAGACATTCATTTGTTCCTGCTTTTTGTGTCAATGTGAGACTAGCATTAATGTAAGCAGGAAAGCAATTACTTCAAACAAATTGTCAACCACATAAAAAACAAACAAGGTGTTTTACAACTTAAATATAATTCCAATAGCAGTAAAGATTATCATGGGCCTATGGGCAGATGGGCAGAGGGACGAACAAACAGACCCATTTCAGGGAACCATTGTTCTCAAACTTATTAAGACTGAAACTAAATATATATCCATAATTTGAAGCTCACTAGAAGATATGCATAGAATTATTTACTCGTGTCAATAAATGATTCCAAGAGAGAGATATGAAGAAGTATAGTATAAACTTTAATTTTTGTAAATAGTATAATTTAAGCTAAAATTGTACTTAACAGTATCTGAGAATAACTATTTAATTTAATAGATAGGTAGGCATACAATTATATACTTTTCCATGTTATTGTTATATGAGGAAGTAGAGCAACAACTAGAATTGTGAATATCATTTCCAGTGTTAACTACAGCATTCAGTTTTCTTCTCAGATGATCTTCAGTTTTGTATGCTGATGTTTGGTTAATGGAGCCTCAGGATATATTCTGTCCACAACGTCAAGTATCCCAGATGCACACACACACGCGCACACACACACGCACACGCATGCACAACACACACACACACACAAAACACACAACACATAACACACACAACACACACAACACACATAACACTCACAACACACACAACACACATAACACTCGCAACACACACAACACACCACATTCACACAACACACCACATACACACAACACACACACCACACACACACACACACATCCCCCACACAAACCACACACATACACACACACATCCCCCACACAAACCACACACACACACACATCCCCCACACAAACCACACACACATACACACACACACATCCCCCACACAAACCACACACACACACACACACACACACACACACACACATCCCCCACACAAACCACACACACACACACACACACACACACACACATCCCCCACACAAACCACACACACACACACACACACACACACACACACACACACACACACACACATTGCTTCTTTCTTTTAGATTTATGGAGTCTCAAAACATAAATTTCCAGTGAAACCCCAGTATTGTATTTTTGTGTTGGATACAATACTTGCCCTAATCACTATACATAGTAGAAAATGAATAACAATTTCCATTTGAGAAAAATATAAGTATTGGAAAATTCAAACAAATGACAAGAAATATCTTGGAAATGGTTTACTTCACAAAAAAAATATATGAGATGTAAACTGTGTGTTTTAACAAGATCTGTATTTTCTATGTAGTAAGATTAATGGTTTACCACTTATACAAAAGTCATCCGCAATGAAGGGGATTTCTAAGAATCTTCCCAGAAAATTCACGATATACATTTCATTTGGCATGAAAATTGCTAATATACTATTACAATCAAAATCATTAAAGCTCTTTTTTAGAAAATCAAAATTTTCAAAAAATGTCCCATCTAAAGTGTGAAGCCTTGAAAACCATTGTGTTGTATTGTTGGAAGAATTTCAACTTAAATATCTAGTTTGGTATTTAACTAACTTTTCATTTTTGAGTTATGTGGTTCACAGAACGCACAAACACACAAACACACACCCACACCCACACACACACACACACACCACACACACACACACACACACACACACACACACACACACACACACACACACACACACACACACACACACACACACACACGCGCGCACGCATGCACACAGACTGTAAGGGGGCCTCAAAATGACTATTTCCAGTGAAACCTTCATATCAAATTTTCAGACAGAATGCAATAGCCTCTCTACCTACTTTGTATGAGGCAGAGAAGTAAAACTGGCACTTTCACATTGCATAACACACAGACATAAAATGAGAAGGGCAAATGGTGCAACTTTTAATAAACTGTAGTTTTATCATAATATGCAATTATTTTCAAGGTTTCATTTTAAATGTTTTCGACTGGATGGGTCAGGTGTTGCATAGTATCCAAACATGCATTATCATATATTACCAATTGGATCATACAGACAACATTTCTGATTTCCAGAAAGTAGTTTGTTACTCTGCTGTTTCATTTGATTTGTTCCAATAACAGTCCATGACAGTTTGTGCATGTTCATTTAATATATGTAACTGGTGGTGCATTCCAGTAATATTTGTGCTGATGTACTACATTCAGGCATTCCAACAAACTTCTGATCACCAACCAATGTGAAACCAGCACAGTGCATTAGGCATCACTGACCATATTATATATGATCTGGTCACAGACCGTCAGACTGGTGTGTTGGAACAAACCTAATAGGTGTTTTTCTAACACAAATATTACACTGTCACAATTCTCAAGTATTTAGCCACAAACTAGGCCAGATGACATAATTGGCTAGTGAGTTTAGGTCATAGTAGCTAAGGGAACTATAAATGTAAAAGAGCAGATACAGTTCTTAAATGCATATGCTCAAACAAATAGAGACTGGCCAATTGAATGTACTACTGATGCCCATACTTTCTATGTTTTGAAGATGAATGCATTACCTTTTGACGCCATCTCCAATTTTGTTCTCCAGTATATCTGCTGCCAGCTGCTTCACTGAAGAACTATTAGATCTTTATCTCTGGGTATGCATGGGCAGGTATGAGAATAAACAACACCAGTTAAAAAGGTAGAATCAGAACTGAAAAATTCAAGGCCATAGCCAGCATTGGAACCAAGGATCTTACTGGCTATGGCATTAAACCTTTTAGCTCTGATTGTACCTTACAAAGTTTGCCGACACAGTTTATGTGTGTTAGAACAATCAATTATCACTGATTGGCCTTACAAATGGAAATATCAGTTTAGTTGATGATAAATTTAATGTAGGCTAATAACATGCCTTAAATTCTTCAACTGATTTGCATTTTCCCAGGAGACCACAAAGGAATCTCATATTAAAGATACCCCAATGGTGATTCACAGTTATAAGTACTTAAGTTTCTGGCTTTAAGGTGTTTATATAATAATCAAACTGCGTAAGCTTTCACGGCCGGTGTCATAATATAGAAACTGATTATCCAGGCTTGTGGGCCATGGTCTAGCCAGGAAACTCCTTCCAGACGTTTCGTCCGAAGCTGCGTTGAATATCCTCAGTGGCGTTGCCTTAACACTCTCTTAGTCTCGGCGTTGACTGACAATACACATACTTAACACGGACCCCATCAATAACAACAAAAATAGAACAACAAGCATTGCTCCAACACGAGAAAATGTTACGACTGCCAAACTCTAAATGGACAGAAGAGAACCTCCCCCCTTCAATCCTTAAAACTCATAGTAGTTTCCTAGAAAAGGTAACACAGATTAAATCCAAATTGAACATTCCTAACACCAGAGAAAATCTACTTATAAGAGAAAATCCATTGGAATTATTACAACCTACCTTCAGTTTGGAATTAATAGAGGAAATAAGTAAATCAGACACACCAAAAGAAATACAAAAACTTCTAGCTCTGGAAACAATCAATACTAGATATCCCACAGAAGAATGGCTGCACATATATACTGATGGATCCTCCAAGGAAAACCTTACTGGAGCTGGAGTTACGTGTTCACATTTTTCCTTTTATCATTCTGTTGGCAGAGACACAACAAATTATGATGGAGAAATGAAGGCTATATACATTGCTCTCCGACAATTATTAAATCTTCCCTTAAATAAATTTAACAAGGCAGTAATTCTTTCAGATTCTAAAGCTGCAATTCAAGGAATATATTCAAATACTACAAAGAAGTGAACAAAAATTAGAGAATGCTACAAAATGTTAACACAACTCTAAAAAGTTAATAAGACTGTTCAGCTCCAATGGATTCCAGCACACTGTGGAGTCATGGGGAACGAAGCTGCAGACTCACTTGCAAAGAAAGGCACAACAATAAAACAAAAGTCTAAATTCAATTTTTCATATTCCTCAATAAAACGCTTGATCATTAAAAAATTTTCTCATTCATACCTACAAGAAATAGAAACAAATGCCAAAGATAAAAAATGGATTACACTACTTTCTAACTCAGATATAATCCCCCAGAGACCAAGGAAAACAGCGGTTACAGCCTTCCGACTATTGACAAATCACGACTGCTTAGCAAGTCATCTCTACAGAATAGGTATCTCATCCTCACCAATATGTGTCCTGTGTAACAATCCAGCAGAAATGAACGAAGACCACTTGAAGACCTGTGAAGCATTAAGATCAGAAGAAAGTACAGCTCAAAAGTATTGGAAAGCACGAATGCTAATGGCTTCATTGCCAGATGCAAGGCACTAGAAAACAACAACAACAACAACAACAATACTATACTGACTGACTACACTATACTGATTATATAATAGTTTCCGGTGGCAGCTGGAAGTGTTCAGTGAAACAAGGGGACCTATACAGCTGGGCTGCGAAAACCAACTAGGAGTATCTGGTAAGTTCAAAACTGTTTCTTAGTGAGCATACGCTTAAAGACGATAGTGACAGATTATTGTGATAAGAAAGATAAGGTTTAAATGTCGTGTTTGTAAGCATATTAGTTTTGTTTAAAGACTCAACCTACTTAAACCTTGGAATTTCTTTAATATGGAGGCATTTCAGTAACTAGAAGGAATAAAACAGACCTGTCATTAAATTTTATAGGCTTATTTATATCAAGCGTGTTAGTATGGTGTGTCATGTCTGTTGGTGAAAGTCGCGCTCAGGTTGGTACCGTTGTCATATTTTTTTCACTAAGCTCTTTGCGTTGCTAAGAAGGCAGTGTGCTGAATTTTAAAATAGGACACAACCAGATACAACCTATTTTTTAGGAACACCTGCTTTGACATGTGTCTCCTGGGTATATCTAATAAACTCAATAGTGATCATTTGTAAAGATAACAGTGGTGTTTTAGAGTGAGAAGGCAAAAGCAGATGGTAGAAGCAATTATGTGGTTGTTCAACAAAACATTCACTAAACATAGCCCAGGCAGCCTTAATTTTGCCATTATTTCTAGCCATAAGGCATCAATTGTTACATTTTCTTTTCAAAATTAATCAATGCTGCATTAACATCAAAATACAAAGGCTATCTGCAAACTATGATGACCAAGGACTAAATTTACTTAGCACGGATGAGCTTTAATGACTACTGGTGCTTGAAAAATAAAAAATGTAGAAAGCTTATCATCTGATGTGTATCTTAAAATGCTATATTAAGTATGTACGCGTTCCAATAGTTTCATTAAACAATTTTGATGTATTGCACTCATTACTTTTTCTACTCTTGTGCAAACTATTCTTACAAGCGCTTGCTTATTCCTCTATCTACTTCATGTTAATCTCGAAATAAACATATGTTGCCTCTGCAGTCTTATTTCTACATTTCTTGTAGATTCAATAGGAATGTGGGAATATGGTTGGCTTTAAACGATAGTCAAATTTTTTTAGGGCTGGTCATTGTGTGTTGGCTTTGAAATTCTGTTCTCATTGCATGGCTAAGAGATTAAAAACCGAACGTGATCCAATTTGGGAAAAATATAATGGAAAATACAAACAAATAATAATGAATATCTAGGAAATGGTTCACTCCAGAAATAAATTGTATTTGACATAAATTGTCATTCAATTAGATCTACATTTTCATGTACCAAGATATTGCTTATCTCTTACGATTTATTAGTTATGCAACATAAATTCAGTATGAAAAGAACTTTTGAGAACATATCCAGAAAAAAAATTCATTTGCCATAAAAATATATTAATGAAACTCGCTGGAGCCCTTTTTGAGAAAATGATGGTCAGCTAAGGAACACGGAAGCTATTTACTTAAAAATTGGCACAATTAGTACGCATGAATAAATAAATAAATGAATGACTGTGCAAATGCTCAGAACTCCAGCTCAAGTAGTTCCTCAGATAATGTAATCAAATATCTTAATTAGGGATAATCAGATGAAGAAGAAATGCAAATTTTTTAAAAAATTTACTTGCGCACTCACATTTTTCAGAGAAGTATAATAGTGGTATTTTTTATACTTTTGTAAAGTGAAAACAAATTGAAGTATGTAATTGAAGTTATGTTATTACTTGTCAAGAAATAACTCCTTTTATGAGGGTGTTGGTGTTTAAAATTCCTTTTTTTCAATATAAATTAATTTTTTGTGAGCCAATGAATAAAGCATTGTAAAATGCATATTTGAGGCTTTAGACAACATGTTTGAGATGGTGTATACAAATTTATATGCAAATGAAGGCAATGCTGAAATATAAGGAATAAAAGATAATACACATGAAAAACAGAAAAAATTAAGAAAAGAGAGGTGGGCATGTCCAGTAGGGTCACTTCAACATGTCACTGGGCTTTTAAAAATGGCGGGCCGAGATAAATCTTTGGCCATAGTTTCACAGGGGTCTATAGAATATTTATATCTTATATATTTAAATGAGCAATTCTTGTATGTATATATATATTTATTCTGCGCAACTTGGAAACGGCTCTAACGATTTCGATCAAATTTTGTATTCAGATAGGGTTTTGCTTTTTAAGTTCAGCTATATAGGTGTAATTCCCGAAAAAACGCGATTTTGCATAAAAAATAACATTTTTTATTCCCGCTTCTACTGTGCAATTCTTGTATATATATTCACGGTATTTCAGAAACGACTCCAAAGATTAGATTAAATTTTTGTATACGTGCATATTACCTTCACAGTGTTTTCTCTACTCACTTTTAGGTAACACATTCACATCTCTTTCTCTACTCAGTCTTCTATAAACAATTTTCCATAAAAAAACATGATTTTGTACCAAAAACATTTAATCTCCACTTTTAAAATAAGTCATACCATGTTCTGTATGTTTGAAACAGAAGCGCTATTACATTCACACTGTTTTCTCCTCTCACTTTTAGGTAACACATTCATATTTCTTTCTCTACTCACTCTTCTACAAATAAATACACAATTTTCTGTATGTTTGAAATAGAGATGCTGCATATTACTTTCACAGTGTTATCTCTACTTACTGTTAGGTAACACATTGACATTTCTTTCTGTACTCTCTCTTCTATAAACAATTTTCCCCCCAAAAAATGTGATTTTGCACCAAAAAACACTTTTATCCCCACTTTTAAAATAAGTCATACCATGTTCTGTATGTTTGAAATAGAAATTCTATTACATTTACATTGTTTTTTCCCCTCACTTTTAGGTAACACACTCACATCTCTTTCTCTACTCACTCTTCTACAAATAAGTCATGCAATTTTCTGTATGTTTGAAATAGAGATACCTACTACATATTACATTCACAGTGGTTTCTCTACTTACTTTTAGCTATCACATTCACATCTCTTTCTCTATTATATTCATACTGTTTTCTCTACTCACTTTCTGGTAAGACATTCACATCTCTCTCTACTCGCTCTTCTACAAACAAGTCATACAATTTCGTGCATGTTTGAAATAGAAATGCTACGCATTACATGCACACTGTTTTCTCTACTTGCTTTTTGGGAAATACATTCATAATTGTCTTCACAATTGCGACTAAAATTGTTATTTTGTTAACATTTTGACTTTCAGTTTATCTAAATAAGTATCTTCTCCCACAAAAAACAAGATTTCACAAAAATGCCGAGCAAAGCTCGGTCGCCCAGGTACTGATATATTTAAAACACCAACATTTTTTTCTCATTTTCAGTAAAAATTAAGTCCGAGGGTCGCTAACAGACAGCGCTGCTTGGCGAACAACAAAAGCAGTATATTGTTAGTAAACAAACATACGTACTTGTGGAACAACTTTTGTTTGGTGTCTTACGACATAACATAATGTAAATGTTAGTGGCGTGTTAGATATATGTGCCTAAATTCCTCATACCCCATAAATGCTAGTTTCCTTCAAACTACCTTTTGCATCTCCCTCTGCAGGGGTATATAATTGCCAATTATGTATTTGTTTTTACTAACATTCATGGCCGTCGGCAGACTTTTTTTCAGGGGGGGGGGGGGGGTGAGGGCGCATGCTGGGGGTTTGTAACCAGACAATATTAATTCATTATTCTGTTGTCAAAAACTGTAAAAGATAAGAGTGATAGTATTTGCTGTGGTTAACCGTATTAATTTGTACTAAATAAAGTTCATTCTTTACATCAAAACTAAAACAATAGTCTAATAGTAATTGACTGCACATCACATTCATTAACTTCAAATTCCGCGTCTCCCCCCTCCCCAACAACCCCTTCCTCTTTGTGATGCCCTTTCTGGCATTTTAAAATTTGGTATATGTTTAAAATGTCAGCTGTTAGATTTACTTGCCTAAATATCAACAAATTAACCTATACAAACTTAGAACTGATTCAAAACACGGATGTGCACTTCCACAGTATGGGGTTAGCGTGCCTGTCGCACATTCAAGTGGACCCGAGTTCGAATCTCGGTTAGGCTCACCTGGATAGGGTTTTCTCGGGGTTTTCCCTACCCTGAGAAGACAAATGGCTGGCAGTTCTAAGCTGCATGAACCCCGGGCCCATTTCAACCATTTTGCTCATTCACCATTCCATATGACCTACCTACCCGGTTAAACCTAGGGCAGAAAAACTAAAAGGATATACTATGTACACATAAAAGATGCCATTGACGTGACAAAAGAACAGTATTTCCATGGAAAGTTATTCAGAACCCATAATCATTTGCAGACAAAGAGTTTGTGTGACAAAGGTTCAGTTGGATAAGCATGACATAAATGTCCTTAAATCGCCATGCTGACATCATGAAACACCGTTGAATGGAAATAATGGAATGGAATGGAATGCATGTTTTATTCACGACAGAGGGACCAAGCATAAGAGGTTATAGCGGTGTCATCTCTCAGTATCTTTTTAGTATTATAGAAGCTCTGGTATAACAATTTTAGGGGGGGAGGCAGGGGATTTTTAGATATTTGTCTTGTCGTGCCCTCTCAAAGCCACCTCAAAAGCCCCACAAATGTTATACACTCAGTAATTACTAGTAAACTTGCTTCCCCTATCTGTTGATTATGTTTACTATTTTGTCATGATACGCATTTTCAGAAAAAGGTCGTTAATGTGTCCTTGTGAACAGCATAACTCCAAATCGAAAACTCGGTTAAATATAATGATATATTTTCGCGAATAGCAAATCGTTATTGATCTTCTTTATGCCCTGACCACACAAAGAAAATGTAATGTCAAAGTCATCACGTAACGACCAGCTCTCAAGTGATTTAACTATTGCTTAAGCCTACTGTATTATCACATTCTGACTGTACCTATAAGGAAGTTTGCAAACTACAAACGTTTATCTCGATTAACATGAGGTAGATTGAGGAATAAGCATTTTTAAAAGTATTAGTTGGAACAAGGGTGGACAGAGAAAGACGTATGAATGTAACATCAGATTTTTTTGTTTTACTTGAGCATTTAGATGTGCACAGAAAAGAGATTAAGGTGTAATTGTTATATATATTAGTTGGCATGTTTGTTGAATTAAGAAATTAATTTGCAATGGACCAAATGTATCCAAACCGACCTTGTGCTCATTTGGGAGCACCAGTCCCTAACATTTCAAGTGCTTCATGGTGTTAAAAAGGTGAACACACCAATGTTAAATGTATTCAATTTTAAATCATTATAGTTATAGTTACGAACAGCCAGATTTAATAGTTTAAAATTATCAGTACAATGCAAGATTTGTTAAAAATTCATACTGCCCTGTATCGACCTTTGAAGGACTGCTTATGAAGAAAGAGTGTAGGGAGAAGTGAAAGGCAAGTTGGAATGTGCAATTACCTTAGGTGATTTCACGGCCTCATACGTCCAAGAAGTTAAATTCACATACTGTGTTCGAAGGTATAAACACAAGAAAAAGCGTGTGATGCGATGATGTCTATTTGTTACCGTTAAAATGTTATACCATTGTGGAAATAAAGGATTAAATGAAATTAAAAATACTTCACATTAACAGCAAAATATTGAAGTCACAAAACAGAAAAGTGTATCCGTATTTAATTATGGAACCGTATTGGATGGAAACGAAATATGCTTATAACATTAGAAAAATCTATCTTAATTAACTCTCAGTGAATTCAGACAACGATGTATATTTTCAAATAGAAAACACTGAGGTGTCTAGATACATGTAACTATCTTCTGTCTGTCATGGTAGTGATTCCGGCATGTTAGCCGATGGCTTTTTGTGCGTCAGACCCTGGAAGGATGATATTAAATTACCCTATAGACAGCCAGAACTCATCACAGGCGGAACTACAACTATGGTGGGCCTATAACAGATGCAGGCAAGTTCTTCAGCCTGACAGAGTTCCAGGTCACTACAGAGCGCCCGCCACCAACCAGTTCCGGCTGTTCAATTAGTCCCCTTGGGATATGGGCCAGCTGACAACAGCGACTTCCCTCAGCCGAGCACCGTATTTCTAGAGCGCAAGCACCACTGAAGCGCAGCCGGCCGACGAATCGACTTACTCATGTAACCTGGAAAGACCGGATAGAGAGAATGAAATGAAAGAAAGTGAAACAGGGGATGTAAGATAAATCTCCTTCCCAGCAATCGCCTAAATAACCTGGGAAACCACCAAAAAACCCAGGGTCAGGAAGGTCGGCAGCAGGAATCGAACCCACAGAATCCCGAATGTGGGCCACAGACATTACCACCTGAGCCATCCCATTTGTTGATACATGTAGCTAATCTGTAATCTTTTTTCCTTTTTATCTTGAATATATTTAATTCATGTATTCATTCACGAAATGGTTGCAATAATGGAATAGCAATAGGTATACACTATTACTTGTTTTGATAAATACATAACTTTTGGGCATTTTTTAGGAAATAAGTGACACATTTTATTCCTCCCGCAAAGGGCTATTGTGCTAGGGGTTAGGGCTTATTGTTTTATTTATACAGCCATTTTAACTAAAATAGGTGGCTTTGAATTGAGTAATGCGTTTACACTGGCCTAAATGGCTAAATTACTTTAAACACTGAAACATTCATTTAGTCTAGCATGCGTACATACATACTCTCTGTCTCTGGGCACTATGGAGGGTAGTAAAGAATCCCCCGCCAGTGGCGTCCAGTCAGGACCCCTTCAACAAGCTAACATGATCACTTGACCATAGAGGCAGTTTGAACATATTTATAATCCATACATTTTTTATATGATATGAATTCCCAACATTTTAACGCTCAAATTTTAAATTTCTCATTAATTTTGTTCATTATAAGAATGGTTTACATTTTAATCTGCACTTTCTCATGCCACCACATTACCTTTGTACACTCAGGGGTTTCCATCTAGGGGATATGTGAATGGCGACCACAAGGTACCCAAGCCCAGCAGAACATTACTTCCACTTACTGGTGTTTTGCTCCTCACTGTAGCTTTTCTATCTGACCTTACCTGGGTCATCTCTTGTTCTCTTCCGACCCCGATGCTATTAGGGTTCCTGAGGGCTAGAAAGTCTTTATTTTTCCAACCTCTCCATTTCTCTAATTTCTCTATAAACTCTTAACCCCTAACATGTTGACCTCACATGGCATGTAATACGTCCTCTGATTGGTAATCAGAGCATATGGTCGGTGAATTTATTTTGATAATTCTCCTGGTCAGATCGGTGAGACCCATAAACCAACGACAGGTGTGGTTCTCCAGACATTCTGGGGGTTGTGAGAGAGCGATGTAACCACCTTACATTAAAATTAGGTGCTCTCTAAAAAGTGGTTACTATTACTGCTAAGTCTCTACAATATTTATGAAATATGACTCGAGGGGTAAAATGTTCCGGAGTTAAAATAGTCCCCCATTCAGATCTCCGGGAGGGGACTACTTCTCGAGAACCAAAACATTATATAAATAGGAGATTTAACATCAGAATTCTACAATGGAACGCAGGTGGCCTCACCCAAACAAAAAGAATAGAACTGAATAAAACTGTATTTGACTACAACATAGATATATTTGTCATACAAGAAGCAAATCTAACAAATGATCAACTTAAATACTTCAATTTTACTGGATTTTTACTACACCTACTACCCAAAATTTGACAGATAAGATAATTTGATAAGTAGTGGAATATTAGTTGGAGTCAAAAATGATATTAAATCCTCCTTTCAAATTGTTAAAGAAATGGATAACAAAGATAAAGCTGAATTAATAAAGCTAAATTTTTGGGATAACAAAACACATCTTCATTTATACAGTATTTACAATCCTCCCAGGAATGAACCAGGTCTCTCACTTATTGAACAATTAAATTAAACAATCATAATTGGGGATTTCAATGCCCATTCCAAAAGATGGGGTTATGAAAAAGTGGATTCTACAGGGAAGATAGTGGAAGAATTTTTGAATACCACAACCTTTGAACTGATTTATGATAAAGAAGATCCCAAAACCTTCATACATCACTCGGGAGCAGGCAGTAACCCAGACCTCTTGTTAGCTACAACAGATATTGTTTCAAAAATTAAAAAACAAGTTATAGAAGACCCAAGTTCTGGTCACAGAGCAGTAATTGCTGATATAAAACTAGATAATACAAATAACAGTCAAAATCACACAAATCTGTATTGGAACTTCAAAAAAGCAGATTGGAACAAATATAAAACTGAACTGGAACATAAATTTAAAAAACAAACAAACTCACAGCTGCATGACCACCCAGATCATATGAACAAAAATTTCTGTAAAGTCATCCTAGAAACTGCAAAAAAACATATTCCTCGTGGAAGAATAAAAAATTTCAAACCCTTTTGGAAGCCCCAGTTAGAAGAACTGAAAAAGCAAAGGGATATAGCTAGAAATATAGCTGAACAAACAAAAAACATATCAGATACACAAATACGGCGAAAGAAATGTGCCTCACTAAAACAAGAAATTAATACAGCTAAAAAGAATCACTTTAACAATTTTCTTAGAAAAAATGGATTATAGGACAGATGGCAACAAAGCCCATAAGTTCATAAAAAATGTCAAGGACAGGAGAGAAAGCAACAGCACACCTATCATACACAACAATAAAATATTAACAAATGATGCAGCCATAGCCAAAACATTCAATAAATATTATGCTAATTCCCATAAAGTAACAAGAAATAATAAAAAGGAACGTAAACAATTTAAGAAAGATTTGAAACAAGAAAGAGAATGTGATCCTAACACTCAATACAATATCTTTTATAAACATTTTAATATACAAGAACTGAACATTGCAATTAATAATCTAAAAAACAAAAAGTCTCCTGGACCTGATCACATACATCCAGAGTTCATAAAAAGCCTTGGAAAAACAGCAAAACTACAACTACTAAAACTCTACAATCTATCCTGGAACACCACTGTACCTGCCGAATGGCGATAAGCAATAATTGTCCCACTCTTGAAGAAAGATAAAAGAGCATCAGAAATAAAAAATTATAGACCAATAGCTCTTACCAGCATAATAGCAAAAGTGACAGAAAGAATGGTGTCAAACAGGTTAAATTGGTTTCTAGAATCCCAAAATTTAATTTCCCCATGTCAAGCTGGATTCATAGAGTTCCACTCTACAAATGAACAAGTCAAGAAATCAAAGACTCCTTCAATAGAAAAGAAGACAATTTATCAGTTTTTATTGATTTCTAAAGTGCATATTATTCTATATGCAGAACAAAACTGCTAAAGAAAATAAAACAAATAGGGATACAAGGTCCAATGTTTTCTTGGCTATGTCATTTCCTAACACAATGCTTTATTGCTACCAGACATGGAAGAAATATATCTAAATATAAACAAGTACACCGGGACTTACCACAACGCTCAGTGCTCAGCACTACACTTTTTAATGTATTTATCAATGATCTGCCACAACAAATACAAGAACCAAGTGTGAAGTGTGCACTATTTGCTGATGACTTAGTAATGTGAACTTCAAAACCAAAAAACAAAAGTACAGAACTAGTAAAAACCATGCAACAATCCTTAAACAACCTACAAAAGTGGACCAAGAAAATTTAATGACTTAATACAACAAAATCAAACTACCAAATCTTTTCACTAAGAAAAAAACCACTAAAAATAAAACTAAATTTTGAGGGTCAACAATTATCAGAAACAAAGGAAGCAAAGTATTTAGGAGTTACATTTGATACCAAACTTATATGGACCAAACAAATAGAAAATGTAATACAAAGAGCAGAGAGGCACCTTTCACTGTTAAAACGTCTAACAGGAATGAAGTGGGGATGTTCCAGAGAAACTCTTAACACAACATACAATGTATATATAAAGCCATTATTTACTTACTGCAACGAAATTCTTGTAACAGCAAACACAAAACTAATTCAAATCTTTCAAAACCAAAGTCTGAGACTAATTACAGGTGCTATCAAAACCACACCAATACCAACTATGGAAATACTAACCAACCAATACCCCATTGAATATGAAATAGAAAAAGCAGCTCTTATTCAACACGAAAAGTTGATCAGACTCCCATTCAATACATGGCAAAAGAGAAATTTTACACATACACTAAAGACTCAGGAGAGCTTTCTGTCCAAAATTCAAGACATCAAGAAGAATGTATACCTTCCTTGTTCAAAGGAAAACTTCATATCTAAAGTCAATCCGACGCAAACATTAGACATCACACATTATTTACACCTGACAGAAGAAGTTAAGAAAAGTGATACTCCAACTAGTGTTCTAAAATTATTGGCATTAGAGACAATCCATACTAGATTTCCAGAACATGAATGGCTCCATGTTTATACTGATGGATCATTGATATCAAACCAAGATGGAGCACGGGCTTGAGTCACATGTCACCTGTTTTCCTATTACAAATCTTTAAGTTATGGAACTACAAACTTTGATGGAGAAATTGCAGCAATTTGAATGGCCCTACAAAATCTTTTGTATAGAATTTCACATTTTCATCAAGCAGTTATTCTCTCAGATTCCAGGGCAGCAATTATAGCAATTACTTCCAAGTTGTCACCAAAAAACCAAACAATTATAGAATGTTGGAAAATCCTTACCCATCTAACCGCACTTCAAAAACACCTAGTCTTCCAATGGATACCAGCTCACTGTGGACTGAGTGGTAATGAGAAAGCTGATTTTCTTGCTAAAAAGGGTACCGGCAATGTACAGAAATCTATAGTTAATCTACCGTTTTATGCAGCTAAAAGATTAGTCAACTCTGAATTCAAAAAAATAATTGCAAAATATTACTATGAAATATCCAAAAATAAAAGATGGGACCTACCAAACATTCAAACAATTCCTGAGTATCCTTGAAAAACGGCAGTTGCAACCTTCAGGTTGATTACAGGACATGATTGTCTGGCAAAGCATTTAAACTGAATTGGGATATATTCTTCACCACTCTGTCCTCTATGTGATCTGCAAGAGAAAATGGACCGAGACCACCTTCAAATATGCCCGGCCACTTCTAGTGCCCTATCCATCAGTGAAAAATATTGGAGAGCAAGAGGATTAATGACTTCATTGTCAGAAATCCAGCATTAGCTAACAACATATAATAGTTTCCATATGTCTGGCCAATCAGTTATTACTAATTGGCCCGATATAAGGAAGCTGTTGTACTAACATATGCCCCACCTACATGGCTATCCCTACAAATGTTACTACATAATGTTGCCAAATCTTAAAGGCTGCTAATTTGTATCTGAACCTCTACTGTTACTATGTGCCATTCTAACATTTTGAGAATTTCCTTTCCTGTATAACTTTCAAAATTATATCTACAGGCATAGCAACTGCATCTCCCTTGTACAGAGATCTGATTTCCAGGTACACCTTGAGCTAATTGCTTGCATTGCCTAACTAACGATTGTAACTTATGCTTATGACATTATGCATTGATTTTAATACACAGAAATTATTTGTTGAAATTATTTCCCTCTCTTCCTATCATTTCTTTGTAAAATTATAAATCTTACCCATCAATAATCCCAGGATCATATGCAGTTCAGAGGTAACGGTTAACAAAAGCTGCTCATTCAGACTAAAAGAAATGTAAATGTGTATTGTTTTGCAAAAACTGTGAATGTTTTGTAATTCGTGTATCTAACAAATATTTTGCATTAATACCATGTATACTGCATTATCGCAAATGTGAAAAATAGAGATCCCTGTCCATGGGTGATCGACCTTTCCCTTAGGGACAATAACTTTCATGTATAGAAAACCATTGTATAATTTTTATTTTAGACCCTCATCCAAGCTTCATTATAAATGTTGACTAATCCTAGTTTATATTTAAAAATGTACATTTTTCATGCTATACAAGTAAACAGTAACATGTTTCATTCCAATCCTTATAACCTAAACACCAGTTAGGCAGGTTGGTGTTGCTTATTTGTGTTTAAAATTGTTTTGATGCATTTTCCAATCATTTATTATTTTTTGTCATTATGGAATGTTAAAAACAGAAATGCTAAATGAGGGTTAACCCTTAGTAAAGAAATACGTAACTAAAGTAACTTCTATTATCATTGTCAAAATCACCACCACTGCCACCGCCACCGCCACCGCCACCACCACTGCCACTGCCACCGCCACCACTGAACAGCTGGTGAAAAAGGCTCTGGTGAACCTCCCGGCAGGCTACGTGTCCCATGAAGCCCCCTACGCCGCTGACGAGTTACGCAGAGATGCATCAGCGTCTGATGCTTAGTGACTACAATACTATGACCTGAAGGCCGCGCTGAGAATGGAGTTGGCCAAGATAACAATAGTGGCAACCTCGAAACCAGGAGCCTCTGATATGATGCGGACAAAGGAACAACCCAAGGACAATATCAGAGATCTTGCAGTGCTGTGTGCTGCAGGTGTGGCCATCTAGGACATCTGATTAGGGACTGTCAACATGAGCAGCAAGCAGGCAGAAAACGAGCGAATACCGGTGTGATGAGGGGCATGCCAACCCCTGAAGTGGCGCTGGGCACCTTGTAAGGGAGGATGGACGACAGCCTCATTGAGGATGGATATGAGGGAGGCAGTACCGGATACTGGTGGACATGGGTGCAGCCATGACCGTGATCCAATGTGACTTGGCAGAGGACTTGCCAGCAAGGAATCCAGATCGGTCTTGCCAGATATGATGGCATCAGGCGACACCTTGCCTATGGAGAAGGAGGCATGGCTGGGGTTGAGCTCGGGGTGTAGCGTTATAAGTCTATGTGTGTTCTTTGTGAGGGTGGCTAAGGAAGTGATACTGGGACTGGACACTATCAGGAGCCACGAGGTGACGGCCAATGTTAGCAGGAGGGCCCTGTAAGTCAGATAAGAGCGAGATAACACTCTGAAGCTCCAACTAACATCTTGGGATCTGCAGAGTAACGCTGGCAGAAGTTGTGGTTAGGCCTGCCGAGAGCAAGGTGACCAAGGTGGCCTTTATGTTGTGCACAGGATGGCCTATCAACACACCCCGGTGGAGTGTGACCGGAAGAAGACCCATGGCGACGGGTGATACGTCAGCATAGGTTTCAAACAGGATGGCACATATCGCCCTACCAGACTGAGGGGCAGTGCCCATCAACCATGGCAGGGATCACACTATGAGGTGAAGAGGATAAACGACATACTCTACCGCATCTAGAGACCGTCCCAAAGAAAGATGCTGGTGGTACACTCAGGTGGTCTGGTCCACTACCACGGTGCGGTTTGGGCCCACCTCCGTAGCGTGATGGTTAGTGTGTCTGCCTCACGTTCAAGAGGTGGCGAGTTCAAATCTCGCTTAGTGTAAGTTATCTGGATAAGGTTTTTTCCAAGGTTTTCCCTTATCCTGAGAAGACGAATGTCGGGTAACTTAAAGCTCTATGGACCTTGGACTCATTTGAGCATCATTTCACCCATTTCAGTCATTCACTATCCGATATGACATTATATTGGAGGACGTTAACAAATAATAGTGCTGGTTGGGATGACCATTACTGAGGAGGGAGCAATATCATGGTGGCCGCACGCCTTAGAGAAGGATCAAGTGTCAGCTACCCCACACCACTGCCTTGGTAAGTGCCGGCACTACGCAACACACAACAATGTCGGCTCAGAAGAAATGCTGTTGCACACATTTTTAGAAGCTTTAGACATGCAAGACTTGTTTACGGCACAGACTGGGAAACTTCAATTTCCAGAAAAGTTGCCGGCAATTCGAAGACTATATAAGCCGTCAGCACAGAGCGAGGAGTCAGTCAGTCACTCAGTCAGTGCAGTGCAGTGCAGTTGTTTTGAGTGTGAAGAACAGTTAGATAGAACAGCTGAGAATTGCAAGGTCATGTATTGTGATTCAGTTTTAGAAGAAATAAAGTAACATAAAAAGTAAACATTCTCATTTGTCAGAATACTATTGAGGTGCAGTCTGATTTTTTTTTATTGAGAAAACTGTGCTGTACAATAGTTATACAATATAGTTGTGTTCATTTATAATATAAGAAATTAACTTGAAACATGTGTTTGGGTTGTTACTCACTGGTAATCCCATTGTATGTTTAGATTCATTGCATTAGGTCTATTGGTATTTTACTTTTCAATCTTCTGTTCATGTAATTAACTATAGAATTTGCCGGTATCTATAGTAGTGAAGGACTGATGTGTCATTGAAATGAGTTGTAAAGTCCCTGATAGCTATATTGTAGGACTGTAGAAACCTCCCAAATCTGCAGATCACTATGAAGAGTGGTGTTGCTCACGTACCAGGGTGCATCAGTTATAACTCAGAGAAATCGGTTCCTTCCACAGAGTTTGTATTCTTTAGATTTGTGACGATGAAGCTGAACCCCAGATTGCACAGCCATACTTCATATAGGCAGATGAGAAAGTTGTATTACAGTCTTTTGTACTGCAAAACAAGTGGTGATTACCTTAATATGAAGGGTTTCAGAAGATGAATACAATACCTGACTTTCTGAACTAGTTGGTGATGTGGTCACTCCATGTGCATCTTTTAGTTTATTATTATTGTAGATATTTACTTGTTACATTTGCAGCATATTAGATATTTCTTGTAATTATTGAAACTGAAATGTCAATGTCCTGTGTTGTCTCAATAGACATATAAAGTTATATTAAGTGTTCAAACATTGATGTCTACATGTTCAAATTAAAAGGATATTCTAACAATGAAGGAGAACAATTTGGATTTGTTCCATTTAGGAATACAGTAGTAATTATTATTTATTTATGCCAACAAACTTACTGTTGGTGTTTTTAAACACACAAGCCGTGTGTGTGTGTGTGTGTGTGTGTGTGTGTGTGTGTGTGTGTGTGTGTGTGTGTGTGTGTGTGTGTGTGTGTGTGGAAGGTCTATGGTTCAAATCCCAGTTGTGGCATTGAATTTTTAAATTCCAGTTCTACCTCTCAAACAGCAGTAATTGTTATTGGATAGTGATCAGAACTTAACTTGCACAACATGGAAGGCTTGAAGAAATTATAAGTGTATTTCTGTCAATAAAGAAATCTAAAACATTGGGTGTACCTCCTAGGTATGTAACTACTAGGTAGAAATTAGGTTTGACAGAAAATATAACCTCTATATCAAGTTGGTAAAGTGTTGTGAAGCATGATTCCTGTAGAATTTGAAGTATTGGAACACCATCTGGGATTCTCACTATTAAAGTCACCTCCATTTAAAAATATAAATCTCATTTCATATATAATTCCACAGAAGTCACTGTTGGTTATTTTGTTATACAAAAATATCCAATTTCAATTTTTCAATTAAGTGAATTTAGATATGCCCTTGCTAGTTTTTATTCTAGTTCATTTAGGAGTTATGTCATCATGCAGTAAGCATGTTCTAATAAAAGCTATTGAACTTATTTTCCTATTATTACTCGGGTGATCAGCTCTGTATATGCTATAACCGGACATATTGAAGTCTATATGAGGTGCTAATTTTGTCTCAGTAGCTAGTAAAACGTTGAATTCATATGCATTGAGAAAATAGAGTAATTCATAATATTTGTTACTTATTCCTTTGCAATACCAAGTGCAAATACAGATGTCAAATACCAACCATCACATTTCACACATTGAGATTGTTTATGGCATTAGTTTTGCTGTACCCATACTCTTGGCAATTACTGCACTGGATAATGTTACACTTTGGTGTAGGAGATTCAACTTCTATGCAGTAGAAGTTTTCGTTGTAAGGATGAGGTTTCAGATCAAGAAAGAACTATGGCAATGTTAATTTTGTTACAGGAATCACTTGAATTGGTTCATATCCTACAGAATTTAGTTCATCCATTATCATTTGGATGTCACAGGTAGGATGCAGTCCACCTATTTCAATTTTAAAATTGGTTCTTTTATAAAAAAAATTTGGGGAAATATACAACCAATTTAATCACTTCAAATTCTTTTTTTTTGGGTAGTTTTTAATACCCACTTTCACTACATATGACCGAGCGGGATGGCTCGGGCGGTAACGTCTGTGGCCCGCATTTGGGATGTCGCGGGTTCGATCCCCGTCTCAGCAAACTCTGATATAGGTTTTTCCGTGGTTTCCCCATGTCACTTAGGCGAATGCTAGGGTGCATTATTTCATACCACGGTTTCCTTTCCATCATTTCCTTTCATTCCATTTCCTTATCATCTTTCAGGTGATGCAGTTCCAGGCATGTAGTGTGGGCAGTGTCAGGCAGATGGCATGGATGATTGCGCACGGTAACTGCCATTCTTGGCACTGGGTGGCATCTGGTGGACCTTGACCTCTGTCGAGGGGGTGACAGGATGCTTCGTACAATACCGCCCTAGACTAGCATGTGATGCTGGCTGCTTGGCAGGGCCTAACGCCGGGATGAAGACATCTCAGCACTGGTTAGGGACTTCCATGTGTCTCTGGTGGGCCTGTCTAGCTGCGAGTCTGATAGCACCCCTTCGGTTCCCTCATTCATTCCCGCCTCCTGGGGGGTGGTAGCCACAATAGACCTGTGTAGGTCGACGTGAGCAAGGTGTCCCCCTGCATTCTTTACCCTTTACCCTTTACCCTTTACCTTTCACTACATACGGCACTGCAGGCAGTGACAGTGATGATTCATGGAATGAAGATGGAGCACTGATGGAATGAGATGGTGGGAGAAACTGGAGAACCAAGAGGAAACCCGTCCCAGTGCTGCTTCGTCCATGACAAATCCCACATGTGGTTGCCTGGGATCGAACCCGGGCTACTTTGGTAAGAAGCAAATGGTCTAACCACTCAACTATGGCACAGGCACTTCAAAATTTGTTTCCATGGTTATATAAATGCAAAAATATACTTATTCTGTCTGATTCTAAAGCTGCCCTCCAAGCCATTGGTTCTACTACTTGGCCCAAAATGATGAAGATCAAAAAAATACATGATTTGACTAAAACAAATACAGAACCTACATAAAAATATAGTGTTACAGGGATTCCTACACACCTTGGTGTTTTTGGAAATGAAATGGCTGATATTTTAACAAAGAAAGGATCTAAAATCAATTTAGTAGTAAAACAAAATTTTTCCTATGAATCAATTAAAAGAATTTTTAAAAGTTGGTGCTGTTTTTATAATATAATTACGTAGCAGCGGGAATATAGCAGCAGGAATAATGTTTTTACTGAAAGATGGAAAGTTTGATTGATATCAGACGCTACTCTTATCTACAGGGTCGATGGTTACAGAATGGAATGCATAAATCAACGTTCCTTTTATCACAACATATTTATTCGTTAATTTACACTTTTAGCACCATATTAATTAATCAACAATCTTCACAGTTTGATAGAATCTACACTGTATAAAGGTTTGGGTGAAAGTTACATGTTCACGCGCTATCAAAAAAAACACATCCTTTCAACTTGAGCTCACAGACGCCAATGAAAAAAGAGTCCCTGGCGTCGGTATGACGCAACACCGCCATTCTTTTGTATTCATCCGCGCAACAGTTCTCATTGGTTGAACTCAAAGTGACGAGAAAACATTGGCTATCTTGAATATTAAAAAAAAAATAAGTCCCTGATACACTCAAATTAAAAGAATTAGAAATTTACACACTCTTACAAAAATATTTACATGAACGACCCTCCATTGGTCAATATTCTGTCTCAAAGTAAAGTAACTTCAAATTATAATCAACAAATAACACTTTGAAATCAGCAGTCAAAATGGAAGAAAATGTTGGATGATCCATCAACAGTTCCCAATCTACACAGAAAATCCTCTGTTGCTGCATTTCGACTGATCACAGGACATGATTGCTTGAATAAACATCTCTTCAGAATAGGAATAGTGGCATCCCCAAATTGTTTATTGTGCTCCAAAGAAGAAGAAATGGACATGGAATATTTAAAAAAAATTGTGGATTCCTTATAACTTTTGAAACTCTAATGCCAAATATTGGAAAGTAAGAAGGAGGATGATTTCATTGTTAAGTCCTGAGTATTAGACACACACGCACGCACGCACGCACACACGCGCGCACACACACACACACACTACTTCTTCTTCTTCTTCTTCTTCTTCTTCTTCTTCTTCTTCTTCTTCTTCTTCTTCTTCTTCTTCTTCTTCTTTACCTGAATACCCTCTCCTTATGTAGGACTTACACCCCCTAGGACCGTGCCTAGGACCAGATGCCTGTCAAGGAGCAGAGGAACCTATGGACCAGACAGAGTGAAAACCTGGAAGTGGGTGGTCAGCCCAGCACCAGGAATGAGGATGATATGAAATGCAGGCAAAACGGATGATTGGAAAGGTGATGATGGAGTAATTTGTGGAATGAGTGGCAAAGAACCCAGAGAACCCAGAGAAAACCCACCCACATGCCACTTCGTCCACCATGAATATCACATGCAGGTCCCTGGTATCAAACCCGGGCAGCCTAGGTGATAGGCAAATGGTCTAACCACTCAGCCATGGTGCCGCCATGATACACACACTTTAAAATTGCATTCATATTTAATTTGGTAGGTATAATACTCAGCTTTGTGAGTCTCTGAGTAGTGTATGGCTCCTCTGTAGCTTTCTATTGTATCAAAACAGAATTTGACTATGATTTTCTGCTGTGATATGCTTAAAAGATCCAATATTTTCTGTTTCAAGTCCATGTATTATAAAGTTTATATTGCTAATATTACTTACATATATCAGAGGTGGTCTAATTGGTTTGTTCACTGGACCTGTCTGCTGACTTAAGTTTTCCTGTTCATCTTTTGTTAAATTGATGTAAATGGGTTATTACAAGTTACAACTTGTGATGGTATTTTTGCTGATCCTGCCCTGTTTTGTTTTGTCTGTGGCCATAATGTACTGGAATTAATAACAGTGACAAAGTTGTGTTAAATAACACTTACAAGGTAAATTAATTCCTCTTGATAACATTTTTACAAAAACAGTAGACACCAATAATAACAAATAAATTAAAATAAACTAAGTTAACGTTATACGAACCTCAATTCTGATATTTGTTCACTACCATACATGATTCTGCCCTACAGTATGATGAACACTCTTTATATTGCTACATTTGTGTAGTCACCCCTAATCACTCTGGTCATACTAGTAGCTGTGCCTTTTGAAGCAATTCCTCATGAACTCGCTGAATGCAATCCAATCCAATCCAATCCAATCCAATCCATGTTGTTCAGTTATAGGTGTTGAATTTTTAGCATTGGGTTTTAGTTCTGTTATTACCCAACATACTCACATGCATACCCACACTCATATTTTTTTTGCTCCCCAGATGATAGGAATTCTAATAAAAGAAAAATTTGCTGGATATCTGAAATAAGAAATGCATGCACAAAAATTGACCGCAAAGGGAGTAAGGATATATCTTCTACCCGTTTTTTTTTTTTCTTCCAATTAGAAAATATTCTTGTGTGGGGCAACTTGTAATTCTAATAGCAACTTTTGATACAATAGCTCCAAACAAGCAGAGATCAGATTGCTGCATACTCTGCCTTCATTCACATTGGACATTACATGCATTGGCAGGCATGGCATATGATCTTCCCAAAATTCTTTACATAGATCTGTGTTACTACCTAGAATTGAATATGGTCAGCACTGCCACATTGCTACAAGCTTAAGAGAGGAGAAGTCAATATTATTTCACCTTGTTATAAATTGTTTTAAAGTATTTTATTGCAACTGTTTCAGGTGGGATACTTAGGAAAATTGGTCATGTGCATGCCATGTCGCTTGTGCTATTTACTTTTGGTATTCGTTTTGTCTTGTATTCAATACTTGTAAATCCTTGGTGGTGTCTTCCCCTTGAACTGTTCCAAGGAATTACTTTTGGAATATTCTATACAACAATGACATCTCATGCCAGTCTGGTTGCACCTGCTGGAACAGAAGCTACTGTACAGGGACTTATGGGTGCTCTGTTTGATGGAGTGGGTAAGTATCCAAAACAGTGAATAAGGTTTAGTTATTCTTGAATTGATTTTTGACACTATATTACTTAATTTTTAAAAAATCTGATTTGTTGCACTCACATGACTTTCTCTACTCTTGTACTAACCATTCTAACAAACTCTTATTCCTATATCTCCATGTTAGTTAAGATAAACATTCGTACAAGTTATCTTACTGCTTATGTCCTTGTAGGTGCAAGGGGAATATTAGAATACAGAAGGATTTGTGAGACAGTCAAATCTTTTTGACCTTTGAGATTCCGTTCTCTTTGCACGATTAACATATAAAAAAATGAACAACGTTGTTGCATTTCGCTAAAGTTCAAGTTTTCTGAAACTCACACACATAACAAGGAATATCTCTGAAATGGTTCACCCTACAAGGAAATTTATTGAGACATAAATTGTGTATTTTAGCAAGATCTACATTTTTGTATAGTATGATTTGGTCTATCTCTAACGGTTTACCAGTTATGTAAAAATCGTCCAGAGTAAATACGACTACAGGGGCTATAGCCAGAAAATTTAAGATATACATTTCATTTGTCATAAAAATATCTCAAACATATGACATTTTAATCAAAATCGTTAGAGCCATTTTCAAGAAAATCAAAATTTTCGAAAAATTTTCCATGTAAAGGGTAGTTTAGAGTAGGGCTATTTTCTTCAAAATCTTTGTGTCACATCCTTGAGAGACATTAAACTTAAATACGAACTTTGGTTTTTAACCGACTTTTCGTTTTTGAGTTATGCTGTCCACAGACTGACAGACTGACTGACACACAGACACACACACACACACACACACACACACACACACACAGACCTTTTTCTAAAAATGCTTTTTTGGATTCAGGGGGCCTCAAAACATGTATTTCCGGTGAAATCTCGACATTGAATTTTTGAGTGGAATGCAATACTTCCCCTACTTACCAGTAGAGAAAGTAAAAAGGAAAACATGCTTCAGAAGCTTTTGCTCTCATCCTCAGTTCCTTGTCGACTACCTGCATCATTCATTATGGTGGTTGGTGTTGTCTCTGGTAATTGTTAGATGAACCTCTGCATGAGTATGTCGCTTGGTGAGGTTTCAAAATTGAAAATGTGTCTTCTGTTTTTCCTTATAAAAATGCTTTCCCAAACTGTCAGTTCTGTTTTGCCCGAAATGCTCTTTGGTATTATCAGGTTTCTGTTTGTGGTGTATATGTCTCTCCAAAAATACCAAGCTACTGCTGATTTGCCCTCCTGTTTTACTTTATGTTCCTGCTGTGCTCTTTTATTCCTGTTTTTATATTTCTTTTAATTTTCCTAATGTAGATTTTTTTCAGTCGTTACAGCTAATCTGGTATAGTCCTGGTTTGTTCTTCTGTGAGATATTACCTTTTAATTTAGAATTTAATATGTTTTTGGTGGAGTAACTGCCTTTTGGGGCCAAAATGTTGCTATACTGCTTAAAGGTTTTCTAAAATTTGTAAAATGCTATAGTGGTATGTGAATTTTTTGACGATCTTTTCTTCTTCCTTAGGGATAAATGTGATGATTTCTTTTAATCTCTTTCTATTTTTGCTCTGTTTATCTTCTTATATACCATTTGCTTGTGGAATTCATCTCAAAAAATTCTTCAAATATTGACATACCACCCAATAGCATTCTTAAATTTCAGAAAACCTTCAAGTAGCAGATCATTTTGACCCCAAAAAACAGTTACTCCATCAAAAACATATTACATTCTAAATTAAAAGATGATATCCCACAGGAGATGAAACCAGAAATATACCAGATTAGCTGTAATGACTGTGAAAAATCTACATTGGGAAAACTAAAAGAAACAAGAACAAAAGAACATGTCAGGAACATAAAGCAAAAATAGGAAGACAAATGAACAGTAGTTTGGAATTTTTGGAGAGACCAACAGAAATCCAATAATACTAAAGAACATTTTAGGAGAAACAGTGCTCACAGTTTGGGAAAACATTTACATTTGGAAAAACAGAAAATGTGTTTCCAATTTTAAAATCCCACCAAGTAACACACTTATGCAGAGGTTCATTCAAACACCAACAGAGACAATGCCAACCATAATGAATGATACTGGTAGTTGACAAGGAACTGAGTATGAGAGTGAAAGCTCCAGAAACATGATTTCCTTTTTTAAAAAGGAAGTGATGCGCTGTCAAAAATTGACTCAAGAATAACTAATTGTTAATGCAGATTAGTGTCACCAAGTCCAAAAAAACAGATGTCAATTGTAATTTAAATAAGGTGAATAAGGTTACTGATTTTGCTATTCATAGTTCTATTACTTATTGTACACAGTATGAGGCAAGCATATTACAAAGCTAACAAGAAACAATTGTCATTAAAGTTCAGGAGAAGTATTAAAGACAATGGTGTGTTGATAAATTTATAAAGATGTGTTGGAATTTGTAACACTAAACACCACTAAATAAAGAATACCTGTTCATGTTCCAAGGATAACTTGTCCCCATCCTCAACAGACATGGTGTCTAGTCCAAATTCCGACTAATTCTTTATAAAATTAAGAAATAATTATGTTTGCTTTTGGCTTTAATATAAAAGAATAGAAAAGTTAACTCCACAAATTACTTTCAGAACTTTTATTGGGAGAACACACTCTGACTCACATGATTAAGTTGGGTCACTGTAATGTTTCCAATTTAATTTATAATATTTTATTTTAGTTCTTCCAATGTATGAGGATTTGTCTCATAAACCTTATTTTTCAGGTTACCCCACAAGTGAAAATTACACTCTGTTAGATCAGGGAAGCGAGAAGGCCATACACCAGCAGTAATCACTCTATCTTCAAACACTTCCCTAATTTTATTCATGGGCTCCTCTGCTGTATTGGCAGTAGCAGAATCTTGTTGCAACCATCCATATGATTTCCCTTCAGTCAGTTCATGATAAAATGGGGTCAAAATGTTATTTTTATACCTCTCTACATTTACAGTCTGCTCATAGAATATTGAACCAATTAAGCATCTAGCGCTAACAACACACCAAACTCTAAATCTCTGATCATAATAAGGAATTTCTTGAATGCGATGTGGATTTTCAGAGGCCCAGTACCGAATTAGCCATGTGCATAATGGCAGCCGATATCAGGGGAATCCAGCAAGGTCCCAGGAGGGGCGAAACACCATGTGCTCCATTAGGTTTTAAATGAAGAACCCTGTATTTTTCAACTGTAATGATTACAGTTGAATAATGCAAAATGGACATTGACTTTCTGCTTTTCATTTCTAACTGTATATACATGACTTTGAAGGAGTTACTAGAATTTAACTCACTTAAATGTAAAAATTGATAGATTTAAAAATAAAAGAAAGAAAAGAAAAAGGAGGAGGGAGAAGGGAATACAGTGAGGAATGTAAGGTTCATTGTCCTCAGTTACTTTAGTTTATTTTGCAATTCATAAAGATGTGTTGCAGTTGGAGCAGTCAAAACAGCTTTCATTTGATATTGATGCAGTAAATTTAATGGTTATATTGGTTTTTGCCTTGCATTAAAACTATATTCAGATCATAGATGTAAACATATGGTCTGGAAACAGAAATTGGCCTTGAAGATGTCATAGTTTAATAATCAATGAAGTTAAATATGTGCATTGTACAGTTATTAATTGCTTGGTTTATTTGTAATGTGTATTGCCTATCATGATTGTTCTTCATTAGATTATGTTTGCTGAAATGTAACTATGGTTTTTAAAATTGCACTGATATGCTGAAGCATAATAGCAATTTGAATTTGAATTCTTTTTAGTTGAGTGTATGAATAAATATATACATATAAAACTCAAACATGTTATTCAGTTATTACAACATTTTTTCCTACTCTGATTTATCGTAGCATCTTTCTTTTGTTTCTCTTTAATGAAAATTATAATAAATGGTTTGCAAGATTAAATAGCAATTATTTGCAATACTCACAGTATATTGGCAATAAGAAAAACTTGATGCACTGCACTTACATAACTTTCTCTACTCTTGAACAAACTCAAACAAATCGTGCTATCGCTAATTTTCTTGATGGTCCAAGGCGAATATGGGAATACTGTAGGCTTTAAGCCAGGCATCCCCAAGTCAAGACAAGGTCACTTGAGGGTGCATGGGGCTGAACATTACACTCACTATGGGCCGCACAGTCCAATGTATCATAGCAGTGGTGGTGTAATGCTACATATTAGTACTGCGGTGTACTACTTACGATGGCTGCGACAATTGTGCAAAGAATTCGAACCTAGATTCCAGGACGTTGCATCACTTGAGAAACTATTTAAGTTATTTGCAACACCATTTTCAGTGGATATCCTCAATAGTCCTGTTGAACTGCAGTTGGAAGTAATAGATTTGAAAAATGACATTGCGTTAAAACATAAATATCAAAATAGAAAAAGTATAAATCTTTTCTACACCTCTGTAAAATGCTAAAGACTTCCTAAATTCCACAATCTAGCAGGAATCATTTTGTGCATGTTCGGGACTACCTATGTTTGCGAATCACTGTTTTCCTTAATGAATTGTACAAAGTCACATCACAGAAGTCAATTAAGTGATGAACACTTGAAAGCATGTTTGCAATTGGGTAGCTTGCAAACAATAGTCCAACAGTTGAACAGCCAGTGGAAAACAGACAACTGCAAAAATCATGGCGATTTTTGGATGGCTAAGAAAGGGTAGTTTTCATAGAGACCTTTATTTGAAGAATACTTTTTTTTATTTGTATTGTTTACTTCATTGAATTGCATAGTACCAACAAGAAGAAAGCTTTATGTCATACTACATTATTTATTTAGTTTATTAGTTTTATACGAGTGCTTGTATTGCATTAATTGAATTTCCTGCCAATAAGATTTTATTTTGTATTATATTAGCTATCAGTATTAAAGTATATAAAATACTGCTATAATTATTATGTAATTGACAGTGAAAGTTAATTTACACAATCCTAGTTCTGCCACTGTAGCACCTCCATTTCTTGCCTGCAACCAGATCGTCAGGGCTTGAGGGCTTTTACTTCCGCCTGAGTGGGCAGCCTGTTGGGGACGCCTGCTTTAAGCAATAATCAAATATTTTAAGAGCACAGCTGGTTGCTATGTGATACCTTTGAAGTTCCACTTTCTTTGCATAGCCAAAAGATAAAATAATGAATAATGATTTCCCATTTGAGGAAAGTATTGGAAAATTCAGACAAATAACAAGGAGTAACCCAGAAATGGTTCACTTCACAATAGAAATATGTTGTTGTTGTTTTCTAGTGCCTTGCATCTGGCAATGAAGCCATTAGCATTCGTGCTTTCCAATACTTTTGAACCGTAGTTTCTTCTGATCTTAATGCTTCACAGGTCTTCAAGTGGTCTTCGTTCATTTCTGCTGGATCGTTACACAGGACACATATTGGTGAAGCTGAGATACCTATTCTGTAGAGATGACTTGCTAAGCAGTCGTGATTTCTCAGTAGTCGGAAGGCTGCAACCGCTGTTTTCCTTGGTCTCTGGGGGATTATATCTGGGTTGGAAAGTAGTGTAATCCATTTTTTATCTTTGGCATTTGTTTCTATTTCTTGTAGGTATGAATGAGAAAAATTTTTAATGATCAAGCGCTTTATTGAGGAATATGAGAAATTGAATTTAGACTTTTGTTTTATTGTTGTGCCTTTCTTTGCAAGTGAGTCTGCAGCTTCATTCCCCATGACTCCACAGTGTGCTGGAATCCATTGGAGATGAACAGTATTATTAACTTTTTGGAGTTGTGTTAACATTTTGCAGCATTCTCTAATTTTTGTTGACTTCTTTGTAGTATTTGAACATATTCCCTGAATTGCAGCTTTAGAATCTGAAAGAATTACTGCCTTGTTAAATTTATTTAAGGGAAGATTTAATAATTGTCGGAGAGCAATGTATATAGCCTCTATTTCTCCATCATAATTTGTTGTGTCTCTGCCAACAGAATGATAAAAGGAAAAATGTGAACACGTAACTCCAGCTCCAGTAAGGTTTTCCTTGGAGGATCCATCAGTATATATGTGAAGCCATTCTTCTGTGGGATACCTAGTATTGATTGTTTCCAGAGCTAGAAGTTTTTTTATTTCTTTTGGTGTGTCTGATTTACTTATTTCCTCTATTAATTCCAAATTGAAGGTAGGTTGCAATAATTCCAATGGATTTTCTCTTATAAGTAGATTTTCTCTGGTGTTAGGAATGTTCAATTTGGATTTAATCTGTGTTACCTTTTCTAGGAAACTACTATGAGTTTTAAGGATTGAAGGGGGGAAGTTCTCTTCTGTCCATTTAGAGTTTGGCAGTCGTAACATTTTCTCGTGTTGGAGCAATGCTTGTTCTTCTATTTTTGTTGTTATTGATGGGGTCCGTGTTAAGGCAAGCATGGCATCAATAGGTGTGGATTTAACTGCTCCAGTGATTAGGTGAAGAGCCTGATTTTGTATTTGTTCAAGTTTATTGATGTTAGCATTTGTTGCTGTTATTAAAGCTTCAGAACAGTACAAGAGGTTTGGTTTAACATACATTTTGTATGTTGTGTTAAGGACTCTCCTTGAGCAGCCCCATTTAGCACCAGCTAACCTTTTCAGGATTTGCAGTTTCTTTTCAACCTTTTCGGAGATGTTTGTTATATGTTTTTTCCAACTTAGCTTCCTGTCGAAAGTGATGCCTAAGTATTTGGCATCATCAACTGCTTTGAGTGGTTTACCATTATAATTTATGTTAATATTAACTGGTTTGTATTTTAGTGTAAATAATTCATAATTTGTTTTTTCCACATTGATAGTCATGAGGTTTTTGGAGCTCCATTCCTGTACTTTGTTTAGGGCTGTTTCTATTCTGTCTTTAATTAATTCAGGTTTTTTTGGAGAGCCTGAAGTCCAAATGACTACATCGTCAGCAAATAAAGCAATTTTGGTTTCTAAGGTTTTTATTATTGATGGAAGGTCATTTATATATATGTTAAAGAGTGTTGTGCTCAGAACAGCACCTTGTGGAAGTCCTCTGTGTGTTTGTTTATATTTGGAAATGTATGTATTATATTTTGTGGCACAAAATCTTTGTGAAATAAACTGAGTTATCCACTTAAGCATGTTACTTTTCACACCTATTGATTGCAACTTCTCAATTAATTTGTTTCTCCAGACTGAGTCATATACTGATTTAAAATCAATGAATACTACCAAGGTATCCTCCTTTCTATTGAAAGCTTCCTTTATGTCTTGGCTTAGTAGGAGTACATTTTCACTTGTACTATGATTCTGTCTGAAGCCGGTCTGTGAACTATTAATTAAGTTGTAATATTCTAGGAACCAGTTAAGTCTAGATGCCAAAATTCTTTAGATCACTTTTGCAATAACACTGGTCAAAGATGTTGGTCTGAAACTATTAATATTGTTTGAGGGTTTGTTTTTCTTTAAAATCGGGATGATAATGGCTTTTTTCCAGTCAGAAGGTACAGTCATTCTCCAACACGTGTTATACAGTTTAAGTAGGATTTCTTTTCCTTTCCTGCCAAGGTGTTTAAAAAACTCTGGGTGGATCTTGTCAGGTCCAGGAGATTTTTTGTTCTGTAATTGTTCTATTGCTAAATCCAGTTCTGTTTCATTAAAATCCTGAGTAAAAATATCATTTTGTATATCTTTTGGCTTACTAGTTTCTCTGATATTTTTTTGGATAGCCTTATCTTGTTTTTTATACGCTTGGGGTATTCTTTGTGACTGAGCATAAAACTTTTTAAGGGATTCTGCTATTTCCCTATCTGTAGTTAAGCTTTTGTTATTATATTTTAATGGTTCAGTTGTATTTTTTGATAATTTTGTTTTATTAAGGAATTTGTATATTTTATTTCCATCTTTCCTATAGTCCATATGTTCTACAAAATTTGTGAAACTGGCCCTCTTTGCTGTAATTAATTCTTTCTTAAAAATGGCTGCTTTTCTTCTCCAGTTTTGTACGTCTTCTGGACACTTGGTTCTTTCGGCTTTGACTCTTGCTATATTTCTTTCGTGTTTTAACTTAGATAAAGATGGAGACCAAAAGTAGCTATATTTCTTTAACTTTCCTTTGGGGATATGTGTTTTGGCTGCTGTCAATAATATTTCACATTTTTTTTTATTCATTTCATCTGTTGACTTGAACTCTGATTCTAACAGTATATTACACTTCCCTTCTATCTCATTTTGGAAACTGGACCAGTCTGCTTTTTTAAAATTCCAAGAAGTTTTAACTTTTGGATTGTTACCTTTATTTATTAGACCTCTTATGGAGTTTATGGTGATTCTGTGGCCAGAACCTGGGTCTTCTATTATTTCTCTTTTTGTATTGTCAATTATGTCAGATGACACCATCAGAAGGTCAGGATTTGTACCCGAACCATTATAATGAAGGTAAGTGGGTGGATCATTTGGATTAAATATTAATTCCATTGTTGACGAGTTTAATAGGTCTTCTATGACTCTTCCTGCTGAATTTATATCTCTGTAGCCCCACCTAGGGGATTGTGCATTAAAATCACCTATTAAAATACTTTTGGATTCCATGGGAATAGAATTTAGATCTAGTGTATTGTCTGGAGGATTGTAGATACTGTAAATTCTATAGTGGTAGTTACTTTTCCATACTTCAATTTTAACTATTTCTGATTTATCTTGTTCTTCCATTGTTTTTTGGATTTGGATAGTAGCTTTCATATTTCTTTTAATTCCTGTAAGAATACCACTTGCTATTTGATGAGCCTTTGGAAGTATATGTGTAGTGTACTGATCCATTTCAAAGTATATTTCCTGTTCTTCTGATATATTGGCTTCTTGTACTGTGAAGACATCTATATCTTGGTCTTCTAATATTTTCATTAGCTCTTGTTTTTTAGGCTGGGACATGCCTCCTGCATTCCATTGTAGAATTCTTAAAGTATTGGAATTGTGATGAAATTTGCCTAAAGATGTCCCCACCCGGAGATCCGATTGGGGGACAGTTTTAACTCCGGAATGTTTATCTTTAGGACTCATATTCATGTATGTGGCTTTCATGTAACTGTTTTCTTAACGGGCACCAGTTTTACAATGTGGCAGTTACATCACCCGACTTAAACCCCCATTTTGCAAGGGGGACCACACCTATCGTTGGTCAACGGGTCCATCGGACCTAGCCGGGAGGACTAAATAGGTGGTATTTAGATCCACCAACACACGTCTGCATGCACACACGGATGCACGCACATAAACACACACACACACACACACACACATACACACACACAGAGACCTTTTTCTAAAAATGCCTTTTTGGATTCAGAGGACCTCAAAAATTGTATTTCCATTGAAATTTTGGCATTTAATTTTTAAGTGGAATGCAATAGCTTCCCTACCTGTTATGTATGTGGTAGAGAAAGTAATATTAGTTCTTTAAAATAAATAAACAAGCAACTTTAAATATCTTTAACTCAGTATCATAATACTACATTACAGAACATAAAAATCTGATTAAAGAAATCTGCTGTGTGCACACACATGGCTTTCTCTACTTGCTGTTGTACAAACTACTCTCAAAAACATTTATTTTTCTACCTCCTTCATGTTAATTTAGATAAACGTCTGTAGAAATTACATATTTCCTTATGAGTAGGTGCAATGGAAAAAGAAGGGTGCAGTAGGGCAAAGCGATAAACAGATATTTTAAGAGCTTGTCACTATATCAAGGCTTTGACATTCCATTCTCTTTACATGGTCAGCACATAAACGAATGAGACTTTTGCATACCAAAACTGATTATGAGCTATAACCCAAAGGGTGGAAGAAATGTTCGTAGACCAAACACAAGGTGGGCTCAATAGTGTTAACAGAATGAGACTGAAACAAGCCTTACTAAATTTAGTGGTGGCGGTGGCGGTGGCGGTGGCGGTGGCGGTGGCGGTGGCGGTGGCGGTGGCGGTGGCGGTGGCGGTGGCGGTGGCGGTGGCGGTGGCGGTGGCGGTGGCGGTGGCGGTGGCGGTGGCGGTGGCGGTGGCGGTGGCGGTGGCGGTGGCGGTGGCGGTGGCGGTGGCGGTGGCGGTGGCGGTGGCGGTGGCGGTGGCGGTGGCGGTGGCGGTGGCGGTGGCGGTGGCGGTGGCGGTGGCGGTGGCGGTGGCGGTGGCGGTGGCGGTGGCGGTGGCGGTGGCGGTGGCGGTGGCGGTGGCGGTGGCGGTGGCGGTGGCGGTGGCGGTGGCGGTGGCGGTGGCGGTGGCGGTGGCGGTGGCGGTGGCGGTGGCGGTGGCGGTGGCGGTGGCGGTGGCGGTGGCGGTGGCGGTGGCGGTGGCGGTGGCGGTGGCGGTGGCGGTGGCGGTGGCGGTGGCGGTGGCGGTGGCGGTGGCGGTGGCGGTGGCGGTGGCGGTGGCGGTGGCGGTGGCGGTGGCGGTGGCGGTGGCGGTGGCGGTGGCGGTGGCGGTGGCGGTGGCGGTGGCGGTGGCGGTGGCGGTGGCGGTGGCGGTGGCGGTGGCGGTGGCGGTGGCGGTGGCGGTGGCGGTGGCGGTGGCGGTGGCGGTGGCGGTGGCGGTGGCGGTGGCGGTGGCGGTGGCGGTGGCGGTGGCGGTGGCGGTGGCGGTGGCGGTGGCGGTGGCGGTGGCGGTGGCGGTGGCGGTGGCGGTGGTGGTTGGTGGTGGTGATGACGACAATGCTGATGATAAGTATGAAAATTTCAACCAATAACAAGGAATATCTAGAATATCTGGATTCAGGAACCTCAAAACATTACCAAGAAAATCTTGGTGTCAAATTTTTGGGTGGAATCCCATACCTTCTCTACCTACTGTATGTGGTAGAGAAAGTAAAAGGCAATCAGTCAAAATGACTGATAATGTTCCTTCTAGGTATTTAGAAAGGACAATACTAAGGAAAACAAAATAATACGTTATGACATGTGATTTCACTTGTATGAATTTATGTTCTGCTTCTCTATCTTCCATGTCTTATGAGTTACAAACAAATCAAAATTTCCAGTTGAAATTTTTTAGGAGACAATAAGTTTCTTTCTTTTTTTCACCTAGGTGTTTCACTGGGTAGTTTTATTGGAGGCATAACATATGATAAATATGGAGGAGCTGCAACATTTCGAGGATTTGGTATTGCAGCATTTGTAGCTTTTTTCCTCCATGTTATTGCTCAACATCTTGTAGTACCAACTATTAAAAAGCAACAACAGAATAAAGGTAAATGCATCACTGTTACAGTTAATGAGCTTAATGAGTCTCAGTTTATTGTTAAGTTGCTAAATATTTGACTCCTGAAACTCAAAAAGTATTAATATTTCATTTTGTTAAAATTTTCTCTTTACAGGTAAAGGGGAGTATGCTTCACCAACTAATGCTCTTTCAGCAGTAGAAGGATGATGTCAATATTTTGGATTCAAAAAGGCCTACTTAATAAACACACCTTAGCTTTATTTCATTGCACTATTTATTTACTGGAAAAAAATATCAGTTCAGAAATCACATCTTTATCAGACATAAATTAAAATAGGTACATAATATTTACAATAATACCACATATGAGAGGATACATAAAATGAGAGTGGAATGCATGTATGTGAATAGGGGCATTGTATCTTAAAGAACTTAGCAAGAAAAATAGTAAAGTATATGGTATGTATGAGGAAGAAGAAGAAATGCATCACTGATGATGTGCAAGGAAACAATTGGAGAGTTTCCATATATTAGGACAATCAGTAATAATAACACACACACACACACACACATGCACGTGCACACGCACACGCCCACGCACACACACACGCACATGCACACACACACACCATGTGCAGGGCAACTTTGAAAGTAAATCAGAACAGAAAAATTCAATGCCATAGCCATGATTTGAACCATGGAACTTCGCTCTATGCATGGCTACTCTTAACCGCTGTGCTACCATTGCTGATACGTGTTAAGAGCAGCTACACATAGAGTGGAAGATCCATGGTTCATATCCCAGTTATGGCATTGAATTTTTCAAATCTGATTCTACCTTTCAAAATTTCCCTATACACTGTTTTTATGTGTTAGAGCAATCAATTATCATTGATTGACCTTTATACAGAAACTGTAATAAAAACTTTAAACACTGGGACTTGAGTACTTACAATTATAATTTACCATTGAGATATGTGGTCTTGAAGCTGCATGAAGATCGGAAGATCCATGGTTCAAATTCTGGCTATGGCATTGAATTTTTCAGTTCTGGTTCTAACTTTCAAAATCGGCGAGAGGCTCTTTGGGAATCTAAAATTGAATAAGATGGGAAAGAAGTATGTAGGATTACATGTCAATATTCAGGAAGAGTAAAAAGGAAGTAGAAAAGATATGCAAGAATTGAATTGAATTTATGGACTTCATTTGGTTACACAGACATTTACATAATATTACAACATTCCTCTGTTCAGAGTAGATACTTTAAATTTATCCAAAGTTCCCATACAGCCAGACACCATGGTTTTATTGTGTATGGTAACCCTTTCCCAATCTCCAGTATCAAGTTCTGAGCACTTGCTTCTTACCTTTTTGCTAAGCTTACTCTGCCCCCTCCCACCCCTTTTAGTTTTATTTTCTAATTTATTTTATCTCCTGACTTTATTCACTTTCCCTTTTTCTCCACTTCTCTCATTAGCTTCACTCTTATGACTCTTATTAATCTATTTTCATTACAGGTGCACCCAGGGTTTTTGTTGGGAAATTAAAACTACCGGTACTCAACTAACTCTTTGAATGTTTCTAGGCTAACTCAAAGGGATGTTCTCTGTAGTCACTTTTGTTTTATGACAGGAGATTCATTTTGCTTATTGCATCCCATTGAGACCAAGAATGTCACATAATATGGCATTGGATCAAATTCAGAAAGTGGAGATACAGTTAGATCAATGAGTTAATGATTTCAAGCTTGCCCGACATTGGTTATTGATGATAGCTTCTCGGGCTAACAGTCAGGTCAAATTTGGGTAACTGCCCAAGCTTTCACTGACTAACTCTGCTGCCATCCTCAGGGGAACTGAAGCTAGATCTTTTTTTTATTTATTTAAACTTAACTAAAATATAGGTTGATTCTGTGGTGTCTCTATTTTTGTTTCTGGGTTAGTTTTTGTCCGGTACCGCCAAAGCAACCGGAAAGTTGTGAGTTCATGATTGTGAATAGAAGTGTAGGGTGGGTCATCTGTCATGGCCAATGCCCTGACACTGACCTCCGACTTGAAGTAAGCTGTGTAAGACAGCTGATGTCTTTGGAGATCATTTGATCCTCATCTGGATCTTGGTATTGTAATGTATGTAGTCCTGTGATTGGGAAGTAGAGGTTTGGGATGTACAGGGGAATGAGGTGGTGGCAGGGAGGGTGAGTGTGATGTGCTGGTGGTAGGTGTGGAAGGTGAGGTTGTGCCGGATTGGGAGTGTAGATCCAAGCATTCTTCCTGACTGATTATGGCAATGATTATGGCATTGGTGTGCCCACTAAGCATCTCGTTGAGCTGCTTATGGATGGCGTAGATCCTGGTGCTATTGATGTACTTGACTGTCTTTTCTAGTTTCATTTTGAGGTATGTCTTGGTGTCCGTTTATGCAGTCTGCTGGGTTTCCTGAAGTCAAGCAGCCTCTTCCATGGTGTGGCGAAGGGCCTCCTCTGACCTCACTATCCTTTCAGCAAGGTCTTGCAAAGTTCTATTGATGTCTTGTAGAGTTATGGCTGGTGTAACGTCCTGCTATCTGGTGATAACTGGTTGTGCAGCTGGTTTGGTGGTGATCTGGGTGATCTGAGAGGGGCATGGCTGTTTGGCATTGTGAGGTCCTCTTAGGCTCTTAGGACACAAAGATTGCCTGGTGTAGTGACCCATGCAGTCACAGGTTGCACAATACACTAGGCGATGTGCAGTTGTTCATCAGTGTAGTGGTGCCACAGTAGTGGCACTGGGCAGTAGCAGTGCAGGTTGCTGTTAACTGACCATACTGGCAGCAGCGCTGGCATGGCATAGGACGGTCACCCCGACTTGGCTCCACTTTGAGCATCTGCCCTAGGACATTTAACCCATCCGAAAGAGCAGCGTGGTAGTGTGCCTCGTCCAGCATCTCCGGCCTGTCCAGCGGCGATGGCCCCCTAGCTGTGTGAATGCATTCCACACTGGTTGCAGAAAGCCAAAGCTGTTGTGCGGCACTGAATAGCAGTAAGTCCGGAATTTCTCTGTGTACTCCCAGACTACTGCGCTGAAGCACTGTAGGGTGTGGCTGTGATTCTCTTGTAGTGTAGGCTGTTGCAGCTGATGAGAAGTGTGTGTGGGTTTGGCGATGGTGGTGGCTAGCTGTAATGTGGCTGGCAATGGCTGGGACACTGGTGAGGGCAATGTCGTCTTGTTCGGTGTAGGCGATGGCAATTTCTCTCCTATCTACTCTTCTTTTACAGCACTTGCTGTCAAAGTTGCAGAGTCAGTGCCGTTAGCATCCAGTGATTTTTCCCTCAGAGACTTGGTGGCTCCTGCTGCTCTCTTCTTGCTACACTTACCCATGTTGACTCAGTGACAGCTGTGAGACAACTGACATATAACATATAACAACTAAGAGTTAGACTACTGATGTTGCAATATTTATACCTAGCCATTGGCAGACAAGATCTGCCTACTTTCTTCCCATTGGTTGAACTCCGGCTGAAGGAGACACAAGTATGAAACCAATCAGGTGACTGCTGATGTTTCTTTGCACTGTAGTGGAGAGATATACTGAATGACTGGTATCCATGCTCTGCTGATTTGGACTTCATCCCTGTTGAAGTTGTTTTTATTAGCTTTAATGTACAGATCTTCTTTAATCAACCTGTCGTAGTACTTAGAGGATTTTTCTAGTATTTTTGAAGAGGCCAAGTTGATTTTGTGATCTGTATTATATGTGTGCTCTGCTACTGCTGATTTTTCTGGGTGAGCTAGCCTTAATACAAAGTAGATGTTCTTTGATGTGATCATCTACAGTTCTACTGGTCTGTACTATATAAGCTTTGCCGCAATTGCATGGGATTTTATAAATATCTGGTGCATGTTAGACCCAGATCATCTTTAGCAAAACCTAAAAGCTGTTTTATTTTGGTCAGAGGCTTGAACATGGTTTTATTTCATACTTTGTGAGTAATCTCCCAATTTTCCCTGACAGGATGCCACAGTAAAGAACTACTACTAAGCCTGCATGTTCTTTCTTTGTGTTGGGCTCATGGTTGCGTTTAGAGCACATTTTGTTAAAAGTTATGTTTATTTCCTGGTTAGTGTATTGATTCTGCCTGAAAACTGCAAAGGTGTTGTATTTCTTGTGGTAGATTTTCAAGATCAGAAATGGCAGTAATGATGTATGAGTGTTGAGAGGACTATCTGCTTCTACACTGGGTGATGACAACTGACGCTATTAAGGTATAGATAAGTGTGAGTTTATTTCCCATACACCTTGTGGCCCAGGTAGCCATCGTTTTTTCTATAAGTAATTGTCGGTCTGGGTGGCTCAGTTGGTTAGATGCTGGCTTACTGATCCCAAGGTCGCGGGTTCAAACCCGGCCCAGGCTGATGGTTTTTAAGTGTGCTTAAAAACGACAGCTCCATGTCAGTAGATTTACTGGCATGTAAAAGAACTCCTGCGGGACAAAATTCCGGCACACCGGCGACGCTGATGTGATCCTGGCAATTGACAGCGTCGTTAAACAACAAAATAATTTAATTTCTATAAGTAAGTCCAAAAAAGGTAAGCCATCTTGGTGTTCAGTCTCCATGGTAAACCTGATTTTGGGATGGATGCTGTTGAAAAATTCATGGAATGCTGTCAGGGCATCTTTTCCGTGTGGCCATACCACAAACATATCATCCACATAGTGGCAGAACTGAGTAGGAGCTAGGGGTGCAGTTTGGAGTGCCACATGTTCAAATTCCTACATGTAGATCCCCCAGGGGGACGTACTGCGGTGGGTCCGGGTTTGGCGCACCCGGGGCCCCAAGCCGCTCACCGTCATTTCACCCCTACCATGCCCATCAACTGCGTCACTTAATAGCTGCTTCTGTTGCTATTATTCATCACCCTCTTACCCTTCTAGATTTATTATGATTATTAGTAAGGCATTAGTTTTATAACTCCTGCCTCACGAGCAGGGATCCTTCCTATCTCCGTGGTCCTGCCCCACGGTTTTCAGCGCGGCCCCCGAATTGTGTACTCTTCAGAAGTCTAAGGCGCGAAGGTTGGGTGGACCCTTCACATTGCCCCCATGTGTAGCCTTAGGTGCGGAGCCCGTCCACACATCATGCACATTCACGTAGCTCCTTGAGGGTACGGCCTGTGTTAATTTCCCGACGGCCACTCCGTTGAGGCAGCGTGGCCTAAAGCGGGGAGCCACAGGCGATTATTCCTGTGGTGAGGGAATAAAACCGGGGTGCGCGTGGTGAACGGTTTACCCATGCGGACAAGCAGTGGAGATCGGAGGGTAGCCTCTCTGAAGTACGCCTTGAGGTCAGTCATGGAGTGGTCTCCATGGCGGCACAGACCATGGAGATTTTGGTGTCTTTTATCCTTTGACCCCCGGATGGCAGCATGACGCCGACGGTTCCGGAAGGGGGTCCAAACCAATCATGCATCCGCGCAAAACCCCCTTTACTGATGTTTTTTGGTGATGACCTTGGCATGTTAAGGGAAAACGATGAAGAACCTAAGCCCGTTCTATATTAAACGCGAAGTCTACAGGATATGTGGCTCAGTAAAAAAACGCAGCGCGACTGAGAGACGGTACGCTTTTGCTCGAGACGTCCAATGCTGAACAGTCCCTAAAGTTACTGAAAGCGAGTTTGTTGGGCTCCTACCCAGTCCGGGTATCCCCACACAAATAATTAAACTCGTGTAGGAAAGTTGTTACTACCTCCGGCTTGGACGATCTGTCAACGGAGGATATTGTCACCTGCCTCTCCGATCAAAGGGTCATTCAAGCGTATCGCCATCCGTCCATCCATCCATTCATCAAGCAGGATGGAAAAGAAGCTCCCTTAAAAACGGCGTTCCTCACCTTCAAGGGAACTACTTTACCCGAATACATCTTCTGTGGGTATGAGCGCGCTGCAGTACGCCCGTATGTCCCGAACCCCATGCGCTGTTTTCAGTGCCAGAGGTTCAGGCATACTAGGAGCTCGTGCACGCATCCTGCGATATGTGATCGTTGCAGTTTAGCAGCAAATGAGGACACTGCCTGTACTCGGGACCCCTGCTGCGCGAACTGTGGAGGGAAACATCCATCAAGCGCTCGTTAGTGTCCGCAGTTTTGCGATGAAAAGAGCATACAGGAGTTGCGCGTTAAGGAGCGCCTAACCTTTCTTAAAGCGTGGTGGCGCTTTGAGCAGCTTAAACCTGCTAACACCATAGGATATGCGTCAGCTACACGCCGCCCTCCTGTAGCCACTGTTGGTTTACAACACGTGGCCGTATCGCATGCCTCCACGCAAACCCACTGGCCGACGAACATCCCTCCACAACGTCCTACTACGCCTACAGCGACGATATCAATCGCAGTGCAGAGGCTAGCTCCCGAACCGTCCACGAGTGCCACAACTCCTGTTGACCGCCCACGTTCCAGGCATACTGTTCGAGCGAGTAGCCTCACGTCTTCGATGAAGTCCTGCTCACGCTCCGCGAGCCAAAGGGGAACTTCAGACTCCCGTACATTAGAGGAGTCGCCTGAGAACGGCGAAAATCGGGTATATGGTCCCAAGTGCGCCACAGTAAAAATGAATAAAAAAATAAAGACTGGCCACTAATCTCTTTTTATATGGAAATAATGCAGTGGAATGTTAATGGGTTCCGGGCACGTGCTCCGGACATACAGCACTTAGTCTTTCAACGTTCTTCATCAATCGCCTGTCTACAGGAAACCCATTTAGAACCTAATCACGCATTACATCTTCGTGGTTTTTCGGCATTTAGACATGACTCTGTAGCTAACCGACGAGCAAGCGGTGGTGTTGCTATCCTGGTGGCACATAACATCTCTGCCATCAGCATTCCGCTTAACACACCGTTGCAAGCTGTAGCGTTGCGAGTACAGCTGCAGGGCCTGAGCCTGTCTATTTGCAATATTTATCTGCCACCTGTCAGTGTCGTACAACAAAACGATCTTCGGGCTCTTTTGGCACAGATACCACCCTCCAGTGGCGGTTATTCAAGTGAAGCAGGTTAAGAGGTTTTCACCTGAAAATAGCAGTATTCTATTTTCGTTAATGTTGGCATTATTACTGCCATTCTAACAGTTTAGTCACAAATTTCAACTGCTAGGAGCCGTAGCAGGGTCAGTGACCAACCCTTCTTTTGTTTGGAACTTACAGCCTGGCAGCCGGCAGGGAAAATTGGTGGGAGGGCACCCTCAGATCGGTTCCAAGGACAAGTGCATCAGTCAGAATTATGAAAGAAACTGCTGCACTAAACAGCTTGGTTGCCATGGCAACATGACGTCATGAAACGATGAACTACGGGGAAATAACACGGGCATGCACATGTTTCAGGCAAGCAAGAAATATTTTCACTTGGGTAGAGGCACACAACACGGTAGAGGGGATGGTTTCTGTTTTCGCGCGCTTAGGAGATAGTAGTCGTTTACCTCGAGGAAGAGCTGGTGGTAAACTTAAAACGTGGTGTTTTACATAACTGTGAACGGTAGGTATAATTTACGAGTTTGCTAGACTCCAGTGCTTTTAATATTTAAATTACGGAATATAAGTGTTTTGTTATGAATCCAGTGAACGATATAGTTTGCAATTTGCTAGAAAACCCATTTTCCAGGTGGAAAGATGAAGACAAGAAGGATGTTTTAAACTTTTGGTGGCCCACTGATACCATTGATATAGCCCTTAAAAGAGAGGATAAGAAAATAGGGAAGACTTATAACATTAAATTCAAAAGCTCTTGGCTCGATAACTCTTTTTGGTTATACAGTAGCCGTAGTTTGCATTCGCTATTCTGCTGGCCTTGTTTACCTTTAAGCAACAAAAGTAATGTGTGGGACAAAGAGAGATTCACAGATTTCATTAATATAACTCGTTCCCTTTACAAAATCAATGATCCCGCGGGACATTTAAAATGTAAATTACAACTAAACGCTTTTGAAAGAAGAAGAAAAAAACAGAAACACAATAGCTGACGCTCTTCAAGAAAACAGCAGACTTTTTCATGCGCGTTTCAAGGAAACGTGACATTAGATAGGCTTTTCCTGCAGTTGATCACTAAACCAACATTGTATTTAGGTAAACAAGAGCTTGCATTCTGAGGACATGTTGAGAGTGCGCTTTCGCTATGTCGGGGAAATTTCAAGGAGCTTGTGTACTAAGTCTATTAGAAATCCAAAACCACTATAATAAAATTAAAAGTATATTCAGCGGTGATTCTAAATCTATACAAAATGAGGTGATTGGTTGAATTTCGGAATACTTACAGACCTGAAATTAATGTTTCAGATTTTTTCTGTTGAAGTTGACGACACTACAGATATTTGTCAACAGTCTCAGTGCTCTATCATCGTAAGATACGTGAATACAGAGAGCACATTGGTTGAACGATTTTTCGGATTTCATGATGTGAGTGTTGACAGGTCCGCAGAAACATTGTTCATTTTGCTGCATGGTGCTCTTAAATAATTTAATTATGAACGTAAATTAGTTGCACAATGTTACGATGGAGCAAGTGTTATGTCAGGACATTTGAATGGACTTCAAAAAAGAATCAGGAACAATCCTCCTTCGGCAGTTTTTGTACATTGTTTGGCTCACCGTTTAAATTTAATTTTAAAACAAATCTGTATATATTTGCATCCGCCATGTTTATTTCTCTCGCTTACTACGCGATCTGTCATATGTATTGGACCAAAATGAATCATAGTGTGACAGTTTCTTTTGTGTCCAGCTCCATTGGATACAAAAAGTTTGGTAAAAAATGTTGGACCGTGGTACACCGGCTTTGCATTGTATTTTCAGCATGCTTAAGTGAACTTCTTCACCTATTTTGTAAGGCACGAGCCGCCACTGCCTCCCTCGTTCCTCCTTCTAGGCGATCTTAACGCCAAAAATACCATTTGGGGCTCCGACACTGACGACGCTCGTGGGTGCCTTGTAGCAGACGTTTGCGATATGTCCGGCTTACTTTTGTTAGATACTGATGCCCCTACCTTTCTATCATCTGCCTATGGTACACACTCCGCGCTAGACGTTTCTTTTTGTAGTCCGTCGTTGGTACCTCTACTTGATTTGTTGGTCCTTTCCAACTTATTTGGCAGTGATCACTACCCAATTAACATTCACCTATCCGGCCAACATCCTGCGGCAACACGACATCCTCACTGGATTATTTCCAAGGCTGATTCGGGGAAATTTCGTTCCCTCATTCACCTTTGCGACAATGCTTTTGACACCATTGATGAAACGGTGGAATATTTTATAAGCTATATCTTGCTTGCAGCGGACTCCAGCATTCCTCGAGGTTCATCTACTCCACGACACGTTCCTGTGCCTTGGTGGTCCGAGCAGTACCGTTTGGCTATTAAAGCATGCAAACGTGCTCTGCGTGTGTTTACTGTACACTCAACAGAAGAAAATTTTATCGCTTTTAAACGCTCTCGCGCTAGAGCACGGTATGTACTTCGCAGTGCAAAAAGTCGATCTTGGGAAGCCTACACCTCTTCCCTTTCCCGTGGTACTTTGGCTCAACAAGTCTGGGTTGCTGTTCGGCGCATGTACGGCAAGTGTCGCTGGACGGTCATTCCCGGTCTTCTCTTCAACGGCTCGCATTGCACCAGCGAGAAGGGTATAGACGACACCCTTGCCGATTGTTTTGCTGATACTAGCCAGACGATTAGCTACGATAGAGGATTTATACCTATCAAGGAATCTGCCGAGCGGATAGTTCTCGATTTTAACAGTGACAGCAGTGAAGCGTACAACGTATCTTTTACCGTTGCAGAGCTAGAGCATTCTTTATCTCTCGCCCACGACTCTTCTCCTGGTCCTGATGATATCCACCGACAAATGCTGCTTCATCTTCCACCTGCACCTTTCTCCTTCCTTTTGAGCGTTTATAACCGCATCTGGCGTGAGCAGGTTTTCCCGTCCTCCTGGCGCGAGAGTATTGTCACCCCTATCCCTCATCCCGGAAAAGACCGGACACTTCCCTCTAGCTACCTCCCTATTTGCTTAACGAGTGTTGTCTGTAAGACCTTAGAACGTATGATTAACACTCGCTTGGTGAGGTGGCTAGAGAAGAATAACCTGCTGAACAATCCTCAGTGTGGTTTTCGCCACCATCGCTCCAGTGTAGACAATCTCACACGCCTGGAAAGTTACATCCAAAATGCCTTTCTGATGAAGCAGTATGTCGTGGGTGTCTTCTTTGATCTGGAGAAGGCCTACGACACTACATGGCGTTATGGTATCCTTCGTACTCTGCACGGTTATGGTTTGCGCGGTCACTTAGCCGTTTTTCTTTTTAACTTCTTATTAATTCGCAGTTTTCGTGTCCGAATAGGCAACACGCTCTTTCAAGAGAAGATCCAGGAGAATGGTGTGCCCCAGGGGTCGATTCTGAGTGTCACGCTTTTCGCCGTTGCGATTAATGGCATCACTAGTGTTGTTCTTAGCGAAATCCCGATGTCCCTGTATGTTGACGATTTTGCGGTATATTATCGCTCGTATAATCTTCAGCATATTGAACGTCAACTGCAGCTGATCATAACATCCATTGCCGAGTGGGCGTTTCGCATAGACTTTAAGTTCTCCCCTACGAAAACACAGTGTGTCCACTTCCATCGGCTTCGTGGCGTACACCCTCCCCCTGATCTTTATTTGCGTGGCACACGTTTACCGTTTGTTCCGCACCTGAAGTTCTTGGGCCCACACCTCGTCATTGACAATTGGAAATGAAGAATGAAGATCCAGATCTCTTGGAGAATCTGATGACTGGTGATGAATCATGGCATCACTACCATACACCTGATAAGAAAGCCCAATCCATGCAATGGAAACATCCTGCGAGTCCTCAGCCCAAGAAATTTTGGCTGCTCCATCTACAGGTAAGTAGAAGATCTCCAATTTTTGGGACACTTGTGGCATACAGCTAATGGACAGGCTTCCATATGGATAACTGGCACAATTCCAACCCTTTTTGGGAACTTCTGGAAAAAATTTAAACTTCCAACCACCAACATAAGGAAAATCGTTAACGCCAATATAGGTGGCTCCATAAACATCCTTAGATCACACTTATTTGGATCTTAAAAGTGCATCAGGATTTTTTTTGTTTTGTTTTAGAATCTGTATTCAAAAAAATTTTTAATTCCATAAAACTATATCATTATTAATGCTATCACCATATTATGACCCTGTTAAACCTAAACTCCAATATTTATCTAATGACTTAATAATATTGTTGTTCGTCTTTTTGTTTACTTTGCCAAATTGGCAACCCACAAATGTGGGAAGTTGTTTATGTATTTCAATAAAATATATACTGTGACACCCATATAACTTAAATGCATGATTCAGCAACAGTGACAGGGAAAGTGGTCAAAAGGAGCACTCCTCCAGCACGACAACATGTGACCCCACACCTGCAATGCTACGACTGCATCAATAGGGTTAATTTTTGTGCCACACCCAACCTATTCACCAGATCTTGCTCCATGTTATTATGTTTTATTTGGCATGAAGGATGTGCTGCGAGATTCCACAACAACAATAACAACAAGGAATTGCAGGCAGCTGTTCATAAGTGCGTGTTCATAAGGGCATAGTTTTACTAAATATTCTTTCACAAGTTTCCTAAATTTTTTTCCCTCTCTGATGTTTAATATTTTCAGGTAGATTGTCAAAAAATTTTAAACCTATGGCCATGGTTGATCTGCTTTACTTGGACAGATTATTTTTTAGTGTTACATATATATGCATGTTGTAGTTTAATATAAGAAACATTCATCATGACATTCCCCATTAGAATTACAATCAGTGGTATTACTTTATACTCATTCAGTCAAACTTAAAAAACACACACAATATACTGTAAAAATTTCGAAATGTTTAAAAAAGTCTTTGTTTGAACTTCTAGGTGCTATTTTAAAAATGCAACGTAAGATGCACTTTTGAATCACAAATATATTTTGTATTTGAGGACAAGCTCCCCAAAAGCAAATGTCATAACTTAATCTGTACCTATCTGAAATTAGCATAATAAAAAGACAACAGTGTTTCATAATCAATAATACCCTTAATTGACAACCAACCACATTTTGTTTAGAAATTAGACAAAATAGTGTTGATTCCAATTCATACATTAATCAAATGTTACATCTAAGAATCTGACATCACACCGTCTTAATCTGTGCCTCATTTATTTTTACTTTTTCTACTGGTAAGTTGAAGGAAGTATTGTATTCCACCGAAAACTTCGATGTCAAGATTTTACCGGAAATATAGAAAAAGGTCTGCGAGTGCGCACGCGCGTGTGTGTGTGTGTGTGTCTGTGTGTATTTTTAGGTTAATGTCCTCCAACATTGTGTCATATCGGATGGTGAATGAATGAAATGGGTGAAATGATGCTCAAATGAGCCCGAGGTCCATGGAGCTTTAAGTTATCCAACATTCGTCTTCTCAGGATAAGGGAAAATCTCGGAAAAACCCTTACCCAGATAACTTACCCTAAGTGAGATTTAAACTCGCGACCTCTTGAACATGAGGCAGACATACTAACCAGGAGAATACTGAATATCAAGGCAACTAGAATAGTGAGGTTAGGTGGGTTAGGCCCACAGATTATACCAGATGATCGACACTGTGTTAGAGGATGATGTCACAAATGGCGCTAATGTCGCTATGTTTCACCCCGGCACCGGTACGAACTAACAATTCCGCCGATAATGCAGTACGCCTCTATATCGACCAAGCAGCGCTACTTCCGCTTCTCCCCATCCCTCCGTCCGTATTCCTCGCCGAATTTCTTTGGAAATCAACTCGCGCACTCACGAATAGTTCACCGCACATTTCAAAATTTCACATATTAGCGTAATACGCGTTACAAGAACTACATGGAAGCCATATGCGGTAAACGATTCTTATCCACGTAGCTGATGTATCGCATATTACGCTAATATGTGAATACTGGAAATGTGCCGTAAACTGTTCATGAGTGTGCGAGATGCGACTTCGAAAGAAGTTCGGCAAGAAGAACCCACTTCTAAACTTGACACTTTCCCCCCCTACAAGTAATAGTTGTCTTCAATTAATCATAATAACTTTAGTAACCAGATGGAGAGTGTCAGATCACAATTTGTTGAGATTGTTCAATACATTTTTATTCCCTTTCCCTCAAGAATTTCAAATAATGGCTACAGCAATTATAACTTCACATTGAGTTAGTGGCAGAGGAAAGGATACCACAAGGTTATCTGTAATGCAATTTTCTTGTACACAGTGAATTAGTAATCATGTTAAAAAAAATGTTTAAGATAACCTTTGTGACCAAGAAATGAAAAACTAAATAGACACATGTAAATTCTAAATGAAGATATACCAACAACTATGTACAAAAAAACAGCACTATCTGTTTCAAACAGAAAACAAACAAGTCATATTAATGCTTATGTTTAATAAGATTCTGAAAAAGCAATTACACTTTAAAATATATGAAATTTGAAATTGTCTCATATGCCATTCATAATTTAACAAAACATTTAAAATTAGTACATGAGACAGTGTCAGTAATCAAGCGAGCCTTTAAGGCAGGCTCACACTTGGACGCGCAGAGGAGAAGCGCAGCGCACCGAAAAATATCTTTTCCATGTTAATAAATGGAACGACTCTCACCTAAGCGCGGCGCGACGCGTAGAATTTCAGGCATCCACTGGCTTCCGCTCGCAGAGAATACTTCTTCCGCGAGTGTGGTTTCACAATCGGTATCAATCGTGTCTCTGTCGGGAGGTGGTCGGGAGTCTTCGTGCTAATCAAGGTCATCCAGGGTTGCCAACCCGTACGATAATTATGGGGGTGTACGATAATTTGAATGTATGATAGTTCGATATCGGCGAAATATAATTTTCACTGGTTTGTCACTCCAGCGAAGTGAAACTAATTACAAATAACACCACTTTTGTCCTCATTGTCTGTCTCCACACCATAGCTACTAAGCCTACTACCCTTTATCCCCTTATTGCCAGTGTGGCCAGGTCTGATAATCTCAATGAAGAAGGCACTGTTCAGAAAATTAACGATCAATGTAGAAAACTCGGAATACGTGCTATTCCGTGTGAAATAAAGAACATGCCTGAACCTGACAGTTTCTGGTGCTGTTAAACACATGCCACCTTGGTGGAAATACTGATTTCAAAGAACTAGCGGCCTTTGCATTATCAGAGGTTTCCTTACCCTACAGAAGCACTTCTTGTGAAAGAGGTCCCCCCCCCCCTTTTTTCCCCCCTTTTTTTTTTTCTTTTTTTTTTTTTTTTTTTTTCCCCTTCCTCAACTGGGTCATTTGTACCGCAGTGCAATGATTCTGCGGCAGTGACGTAGCAATGCAGAAGCACTGCCGCAATGCAGAGAACATGCCCAGTCAATCAGGGCTCACTATTCACCCACCTTTCACCTGCCTGCCGGTATATAAGTTGACAAGCTCACGGTTACCACCCAATACAATGGAAGTGCGCACACATACTACTATTCGAGAAATCAGGAAAAGACAAAACGGACCATAGGAATTACAGACCGATATCCCTTATCTCTACCTTTTCCAAGGCTTTCGAAAAGATTGTAGCGTACAGACTGACAAACATAACCACACAGAAAAAGCTCATACCATCGACACAAGCTGGCTGTAGAAGCGACATTACTATACAGGACCAACTCGTACGTGTACTTTCGAACTTACAAGACTCATACAATAGACCCCTAGATCCATAATCTTTTCTACTTAGAATAAAGCGAACAGTGCTTGGTAGGATTTCCTTCCTGAAATGATCATTAACATTTGCAGAAAATGCAGACGCTGTCAATTTAGCATCTTTTTTGACCATTTCTATCAGAATGTTTTTTTCTTCTTTGTGACAGCTTCTGTGGTTAACTCTTGTTTTACTATTAATGAGAGTATTTCTTTCTCTATATTGCGTTATTATCGTCTGCACAGTTCTCCTACGCTCGTTCAATAAATTCAGGAATTTCTTAAAATGGTTTTCCCCCTTTGATATTGGGAGATAAATATTTATCTTTTCGCCACAGTTGTTTCTTAACTTTTGCATCCTGTTTTCTGTTGCACAGCATTCACCACATATTAGAATGAACACGAAAGAGGCGCAGCTTGCCAATGAAGGCGTTCCGTGCTACAAACAGTTCGTTATGGTGGTTTCTATGTTTACATTTCTAGTGGTGTATGAATACTTTATTCACTGTCAAAATTAAATGGCACCAGAACTGGGATATTGCTAATTTTGTTGAATATTTATCTAATAATCGAGACTGTTACCAATATAGGTACTGTATATACTGGTGTAGTCTTCTTGTCAACATCTTAGCGCTTTTATTTAATTTAATAGGTTTATAAATATCAGTGACCAATTTTAATTGTGGTACTATGTAGAAGTGAGGAAGGCAGGAAGAAAGAGACGCTGAAAACAAATTTACAAACACGCTTTGTAGAACTTCATCCTTACAAAACTGTTGATGTTTGAAGTGTTATATGTCCTTATTTTTTCACGGTTTATTTTAATTTTCACAGAGGTTGTACGCTGTTCATAAATTTTGAATCGGAACAAACCTGCAGAAAAATTAGTACAATCAAGTGCGATCCTAGCACTGTTTCAACATTCGAGCTTCGGTTGAACCTGAAACAGGACAGCGTTTCTTGGCATTCGCTAATACCTCAGTTTCTCAGGTAAGTAACATTAGTTTAGCGTTAATTTTGACAATGTGACACTTGATGGTACGTGGTGGTGCTGTTTTTAAAAATATTATTACGTAGCAGCAGGAATAATGTTCTTACTGAAAGATGAAATACTGTGATAGCAGACGCGATTCCTATTTTCAGGGTCGTGGTTACAGAATGGAATGCATAAATCAATGTTCCTTTATCACAACATATTTATTCGTTAACACTTCGTTATTTTACACTCTCAGCACCATATTAATTAATCAAAGACTTTCACAATCATGATTTAGTAGAATCTACACCGGATAAAAGTTTGGTGAAAGTTCCATGTTCACACGCTACCAGAAAACACGTCCTTTCATCTTGAGCACACAGACGCTAATGAAAATAGTCCTGGGCGTCTCTCTGACGCAACACCGCCATTTTTTTGTATTCATCCGCGCAAATAGTTTTTATTGGTTGAACACAAAGTGACAAGAAAACATTGGCTATCCTGAATATTAAAAATAAGTCCCTGATACACCCAAACAAGAACTAGAAATTTATACACTTTTAAAAAACATTTATATGAACGATTTTCTATTGGTCAATATTCTGTCTCATATGCCCCTTGTTTTGTTTTTCAAGTTGTCACCTGTATTTACAATCTTGAAACACAACACAATACTTCTCCCTACTCCTCTGATTCAATCACTTTGTACAATATTTTTTTTTTTCTTTACAGTCTTCTTCACTGTTTGTCTTTGTCTTTTGTTTTGGCATGATACAGCATGTCTTTATAAATTTCACATATTCAATTACTACACAATACATTCAGTTATTATACAATACATATTCAGTTATTGTACAACACATTTGGTTACTACACAACATGTCCAATTATTATACAATACATATTCAGTTATTGTACAATATATCCAGCTATCATACCACATGTTCTGCTATTATACAATACATATTCAGTTATTACACAATACACATTCAGTTTTTTGCATAACACATTTAGTTATTACTCAACATATTCAGTTATTACACAATATATCCAGTTATCATACAATACATATTCAGTTATTGTACAACACATATTCAGTTCTTATACAACACATACTCAGTTATTGTACAACACATTTAGTTATTACTCGATATATCTAGTTATTAGACAATATATCCAGTTATTATATGATACATATTCAGTTATTGTACAACACATATTCGGTTCTCATACAACACATACTCAGTTATTGTACATTTGACATTGACACAAATATAATTTAAGTGTATCATGGTTTATTATGTGGTTTTTGACTTGTATTCATTGCTATGAGGAGAGAAAAACAGGATACAAATTTTGAGCTAATGATTATGATCATGTTTATGGCAATATTTTATTCAGTTCTTTGCCTTCTTTGTCTTGTAAGTTTATTATGTATAGCCAGGTTGTTGAGTCGGTTCTTAAACTCTGATGTTACTAATGGTACTATTTTTCTTAATTGGGTTATTATTTATTGTTGTTAGGTTCAACCTTTCTTCGAGCTTAGCATTGGCTATATCCATCTTAATTCATGGGCATTGTTTTTCTGATTATGGTTTTCCTCACTTCACTAATTGTCACTTCTTTGTCTCTTATTTCTGTAAGAGAAAACTTTTATACTTATAATTATTCTGCAATTGTATTATTTTTCTTCTCAATTTACCCTCGACATCTTTGTGTCGAAATATTATATCTTTGTCATCGTAATTGATTCCTTTTTATTTTTGTTCCTGACATCCTTATGTCAAAAACATATTATCTTCCGTCGCTATGATTCATTTCTTTAATGACAATCAGTGTCCTCATCTGTCTTTGTTGACAATGCTCTTTGTGGTCGATATAGCCAATGACTGTATTGGTTTTCTTCCTTGTTGTAATTCCTAATCTGAACATAATTTTCTATAAGTAACCCATTAAAAATTGTTATCTTCCTTCATCTCTACTACTCCTGCCTTACACATTTGTTGGCAAAGACTATTTGGTCCTTTCTTTGTATGGCTTTAATTTATTTTTATGGTATCTTCCTACCAACTTGCCATTTGTATTGTGTAGCTCATACGTGTGGTCACCCAGCTGTTTTGTTATGACCAGTGGTTCCATCTTTCTCTCTGTGTAGCCATCATGGTGTCGATGTCAATTGTAAGTTGCTTAGATTTGTGTTGTTGGTCATCCAGCCAGTTGGGATGGACTTAGTTGTTGTAATTTCCCTGAGTGTTGGTGGTGGTGGTTGTTTCTGTATTCTGTGCAGCATCTGCCCTATTTGGCACATTTTCATCTACTTCCCGCTGTCTTATGTTGTTAGTGTACCATTGGTCTCTGCCCCTTTGGCGTGAACCTCTGTCATATGACGGTCTGTGGTTGTTCAAGTGTTCCCTACTGAATCGTATGTGATTCACTTGATGGGTATGGTCTCCTGGTCTTCCATGGTCATATGTATATGTTCTGTATCTCGATTCACCATTCGGTATTGTGTCGTGGTACCGCTGTCTTGTGTTCTCCATCCTCTCGCCATGATTATGTGGTTGTGGGAAATGGTATGCCCCTCTCCCCCTTTCATGGGTGCTCCTAGTATTTCTATGTTCTCCCTCACTCTGGTTGTTCATAGCCGTGTTCCGGTTTAGGATGGGTGAGTTTGGGTGACCGTTCCTATGTCTATGCTCATTAGGCCAACCATTTTGTGTTTCGAAGGCTGTCAGCAATTCTATCATATCTGCAAAATCTACTGGCCTCGCAACAATTAACCCTGTTCTCACTGTGTCTGGGAAATGTCTTGTTATGCTGGTAATTAGTTCTGCCTCCGACAAGTTGGGGTCTAATAGCTTTCCTTTGTTGGCTACTTTCATAAAATAATCGACTAGCGACAACCCTTTGGTTGGATCGTATCTACCTGTCGCTAGCTCTACCCTAGTTTGGTTTTGTTTAGCTGGGCCCCAATACCTTGATAGTGTGATTACACCTTTCATTTTAGGTACAAAAGTAAAACGACAGTCATTTGTTTAAAAACTGGTTGCTATGTGCTGGTCTTGAAACTCCACAAGATTTTTATGAAATCACAAGAAATGACTAAAAAGTGAGTGTTCAAAAATAAACTATTGAAACAATTGAACAAATAATAATGGATATCTCCAAAATGACTGATGGCACAACAGAAGTTATTTGAAATAAACTGTGTGTGTTGAAGATGTCTACATTCTTTGGATAGTAAACTTTGTCTCTCTTATGGTTTACCAGTTATACAACATTTCCTGAATGAAGAGGTCTTTACAGCTATTCTCAAAGGACTACGTTGAGTGTCGTTAAAAATACATCATTCCCAGGAAATGGAAGAAGTGTGTTTTGTCATGCAAATATCTTAAATACTTCCCCTTCAATGAATTACACCCTCTTTTAGGACTTGCACACACACTCACAGAGAGGGGGGAGAGAGAGAAATAGAGAGAGGGGGAGGGAAGGGGGGGGGGAGAGGCAGTGTGTGCTCTAAACAGGTGATTTTTTTTTCAGATTTAGGGGACCTCAAAGCATGTATTTCTGGTGAAATATCTTTTTTGGATAGTTTACAATACTTCCTCTACCTACTAGGTATGCAGTAGACAAAGAAAAAAATCAGAAAATAAATATTGGGATGGTGCATTTTTCCTCCTAATTCTATAAAGAAAAATTGTTGGTTCCTTAAGTAAACACCCAAAACAAAAAAATTGGTTACATGTTGCAAGTTTTAATACAAGGTTTTAAAACCTAGGGCATAGGTAATTTTTGGAAATTGTAAGGTAGTCTACAATTTTCACTGATTCCTACAATGTAATTGTACAAATTTCTATATATATTGGGCAAGCAGTAAAAAAGTCTGAACAGGGCATTAACAATAAAGATAAATGTAGTTTTTCAAAATCATGGGGTAGGCTATAATTTTTAGCGTTGTCCAAGCATGTGTCCAATGTTCTTTTCAGATTGGTCAAATGGTACACTTTTATGTAAGGGAGTTGAAAATATGAATGGTACATTTTTGAGTTTGGGATGGCCAATAATTTTCATTGAGTTGACAAGGATATTAGTTTACAAACTTGTCTCAATTAGCAAACTAATATAGTTTTGTGTATTAAAGACTGAAAACAAAGGCAAGAGTAGTTTTTTGAAAATGTCCAGGTAGTGAATGAATCAAAATGAAGATTTTCTTAGTTTTTGGAAGTAGGTAGTAAGGTAACACAATTTTTGCCAAGTTTTATGGCATAAGTGTGCAGTATTATGTCTAAAGAGATTAAATGATAGTTACACCTAAATAAAGGCTGGGAAATGTGGTACAATTAGATTTTGAATGTTATACAGTTATTATTTCTGTTGTCCTATAGCTTTGTCTATGTAACTCAGATGTAGTAATTGTTATTTTTTTATGCCAGCCAACTTGCTGCTAAACACACAAGTCCTGTGTGGTAAATGTTTAAGAGGTACAATCAGGACTGAAAAATCCTGACTAATCCTGGCTGTGGCTTAGAATCAGGACTGAAAAATTCAACCTCTCAAAGATTGCCCACACATGGCTTGTGTGTTTAAAACCATAAGCAGCAAGTTGGTTGGCATAAAAGAAATAAGTTATCATCTAAAGGTTATTTAAACCCGGGAGAAAAAGAACTTAAGATCGTAAGTTGGCCATGGTACCTCAGTGGTTAGAGCAGCCGCATATGTAGCATAAGGTCCGTGGTTCAGATCCCTACTATAGTATTGAATTTTTCAGTTCTGATTCTACCTCTTAAACTTAGAGTTAATTTGTGTGTAAGGATATGAAGATACTGAAACTCCAGAATTTATTTTCTTTTACAGATTTTATAACCTAAATGTACACAATTTATCATAATCATACGAAACATATTCCCTGATAACAATGTTCAATAAAATAAGAGAAATTAGGTGATATGAACATCATAGAAAACTACCAACTCCAATTATTCTATTTTTGAGAGTTGATGTCTCTCAGCTTATCCCTTTGTACTGAAAATTATTAAAATTTGCAAAGTTCTCAAGAAGGACCAAAAAATATGTCACTATTCATACCTACATGACGGAACGGGGTTGATATGGGATGGCAAGAATATGGAATCCCCTTCCTATCTACAATTTTAATATATTTTTAAAAATATATTGCAATTTGCAGCCTTTGTCTTGCAGGTTTTTATTGATGAAAGGATTATCAATGAGTTATTCTCAACACTTAGGTAATTATGCAGTTCCTCGCTTGTCATGCTTTCATAATTAGTATAAGTGATACATTAGTGGGTAATTAAATTGAAACAGGAAGCAAGTTTTATGAAACGAAGACTTGAAGCCACCAAAATTGTGGTTGAATGGCTTAATGCTCCTAAATTGCTGGGTTGGCAGTTCAGTGAGTGATCCCAAATATCAATTATAGTTTTTTTTATTATTAATGAGTTGTATAGTATTCAATGTTGATGATAATCTCTCTCACATCTCAATTCCTTTAAGTGTATCACAAATATTGATTTTCTTTCTTAGCAGCCATAAAAATTTAAAGTGGTATAAATTACTCCTAATCTTTGCAAAATTTGTTACACAGAAATATATATTCTAAATTTTTTTTGTCTTTTGTTAACATCCTCCAAAGTAATGTCATATTGGACGGTGAATGAATGAAATGGGTGAAATGATGCTCAAATGAGCCTGAGGTCCATACAGCATGGTCAGAACAGTAAAGAAAAGAGAGACAGTTGAGCTTCCAAATATGGTTTGAAATGGGTGACTTGTCATTACACCAATCAGCTATTTTGAACATTTCAAGACCTAGTTGACGATGGACCCTTAAACACCATTCACTTGAACATTTCAATAATTAGGCATTTTAATGTGGTGTCCAAATGGCACAAGTTACAGCATGGAAGTTACATAGACCCCCATCTTTTAAACTGATAAGAGAAATAGTTGAAAAGAATGTAAACAGTGCAACAATCACTCGTCCATTTCCAATCATTTGTCTAAAAAAATGTCTGCTGTATTATATTCATAATATATAGGACTGTGATACCATTAAGCACAGAAATAACGAGTTGAACTAATGCTCCATTAATTGATAGCATTTACCAAGAACGCATTATGTTAGATTTGATTTTGGTTTAAAGATGTTCTACTACTTGGTGATCAGTGCCCTTCTATCAGTAATTCCTTACATTAGCTAAGATTGATTGTTTGATTTTGATTTAAGGGAATCCGATAGCTCCATGTCAGTAGATTTACTGGCACATAAAAGAACTCCTGCAGGACAAAATTCCGGCACACCGGCAATGCTGATGTGATCCTGGCAATTGACAGCATTGTTAAACAAAATATTTAAAAAAAAAAATTGGGGAACACTGGTGACAATTGAGGTGCCTCTCTGTGACCTGATGAACTTGAAACTTGGGTTGTCATTTTGGCAGTAACGTACACAAGATTTTCTTATTTTAGACTTCGTATTCTTCAAATACTTCTGCACTATTAGGAATATCCTCTACAATTGTTTTCCCCTTCAGAGGAATTATATCCAACAATGTTCCTGGATTGATCCCGTAAGTAAGAGTAGATATGTGCAGTATCAGTAGTATATAGTCATTAATTGCCACGGAAAAAGCATTGTATGTAATTTCAGCAATTTAATTTCACTTGGTCGTCAATATAGTCCTACATGCATTTCACTCATATTTTCATGGTATGCCTGGAAAACCTCATCTTTGAAGCCTACTTTCTATCGGGGCGTAACTTTTTAGCAGTTATCGTAGGTTTTGTAAATTCTCCATTGTTGAGAAATTTGGGGGAAAGTGCAATTGTCATTCAACTGGCAATCATTACACTTTCAACCTATCAAGTTTATAATTTCAGGATATGTTTATGAAGGTATTTTGTGTGAGTATTGCATTCTTTAATCCTCATATAGTGTAGTGGATTCCAGGACAACATTGAACAAAGTTGCAATATAGGTGGGGCTAGAGGAAGGGTAACCATGCTCAAGACTTTAACAAACCTCATATAGGTTACTAAGTGACATGACTGCACCTACTGTATTTATTTTTGTGCGGCTTTTAATAATTTCAATTTTTAAACCGAAACTTTTATATAACCTACTCCACACAGGAAACTCAATTCATAACTACACAAACCACCACTGAATTCAACACATGCTTTTCCCACCTATGCTGCTTAGTAAATGTTTAAAGAATCAATTAGAAGCTTGCATGGGAAGGGATTGTTTTGAAATGAACTTCAATCCACAGTATACCTTGAGGCGTGCACGAATGCACACATGCACACACCCACATACGAACGATTACTTTTTGGTACAAGAAATATTTTCTGCCTTTAATGAATTTTTCAAGAACATAATTCCATATGAATGAAATACCTGAGCTAATTCAAATTACAATTAGAGCTACCTTTAGAATAGCTTCTGACAAGAGAAAGTGGAAATATTATTCTGTAGTACACACATACTTTTGGCATCATTTTAGAAAGTTGTAATTCCCCTGCATCAGTTGGTCACTGAAATTCAAAGAATTTGTTTCATATTACTTTGTACTATGGGTTATTCTACAATTTCATCTCTTCTCTTCAGTAGTCAGATGGCTTCTCATTCTTCCCTTAAATTTGACTAATTTTTAAAATGTATCTGTGTATGAGCAAGTGTAATTGGAAATTTCATTAAAAAGTCATGCCTTAAATTTGCTGCAAGGACCTGGATAACATATGCAGAACATTATGAAAACTATAGTAAAGCACTAAAACACATCAAATAGTTTGAGGCCATGTATCATATACAACACGTCTTAAGGTTCTCTATGCACCAGGGGTATATATGCGACTTTGCTCTTGAGCAGTACTGAACTCAGGACTGATAAGGCCTGTATTTACTTCAAGGCCATACCTTAACTATCATCCTTAAAAGCAATTGGAGCCTGATCCGAAGAGAATAACTCTAAAATAGCTGTATTGATGCAAAAGTCACACAAAGGTGCAAATTATGACAGAGGAAGCTGAGGGTATCTGTCAGTGGTTCGCCCACCATTGCCATGAACGGGAATACAAACTAAGGACATGTTATAGTCGGCGCAGCTTATTGAGATACCCCAAAAAGCAACTTTGACATTTTTCCCCCATTATGGTGCAGTCTGGTTATATTTGGTGATATCCCATCCGTTGGGTTGCATTAGTGCCACCAACTGTTTGTAACATATAACCATGGTAAAACTGTGGCCATAGTTGGTGTTATTGCATCTGTTATGTTGCCAGTTTATGAACGTGTTGCAGAGAGGCCAACCGATAGATTTTAAAACAAGATTCTGTTTAGACGCCGTATTAATTAATCAATCAGTGGACGTAACACTCGTTTTTGCATGATTTTGTTTTGAATTGTTTTAGAACAGTATATGAAATTATAGTTAGTGTTGTTATTTTTGTATTCGCTACACAGTAGTACATCTCCTATATATTACGATATTTAGCGCTTGGAAGTAATTTTATCCAAAAATGTTATTGCAGAACAAGATTTGCCGAAGGTGAGTAGGTTCATCATGTGTTGTGTGGTAACGATGTTCAAGCATTATTATCGTTTGAAAGCATGTTACTTTAACACTGATATTTGAGGTTAGAAATGGCTTTATTATGTACGTCGGCAGAACTGCTTTTTGTGATACTTCCGTCAGCTGTTTAGTGTAATGTCAGCCATTTTGAACTCCTGGGGACTGCCGATAAACTGTGCCAACTATACTTTATGCACTTTGTTCATTGGAGTACACATATGATGAACTAATTTCTAAGTTAAAGTTAAAGGAGAAAAATAAGGGGTATCTGAGGGATTGTACAAGGAGAGCAAAAAAGTTCTGAATGGTCTGTGTGGTGTTTTGCTTCTCTGTCTTATTAGCACTCACTGCAGTCTGCCACTATCATAGAAAGGTGCGGATGAAACCATACAACATTTTTAAAACTTCTTTTAAAGTCTTAACTTACCAGCATTATGAGAGGAGATGCTGAAACTGCCCATCGTTGTTGTCCATATATTTTTGGCACTTCTTTAGAATACTATCCATTATTTGCCATAGTTCACGTTGAGAAAGGCTGGCAATTTTCTGGCAAATATTTTGTTTTAATTCTTCCAGGCCGTGTGGGTTTGTCTTGTACACTTTAAGTCACCCCAGAGATAAGAATCACAGGGGATTAGGTCGGGGTTCAGAGGGGGCCACAAATCTCTACCACTAATTCTGTCCCGAAACCTATTTTCAGTTGTTCTCTTTGAAGGACTGGCTGTATGAGCTGTTGCAGATTCTTGTTGAAAAAGAGACAAAAATCACGCTCCTTGTCTGTTGGGGCAAAATTGTATTCACTTATGTATGGGCGTCAGTTGTTGCCTCGAAAAAAATTGGCCCTGTAACTCAGAACCTAAATTGTTCATGAACTACCCCTTCATGATGAAAGAATTGGTATATGGTGCGCCATTAGCAGAGAAAGGTTTCTCAGAGCTCCAGCAAAGTCATTTCTATCTCTGGGGTAACTTAAAACATAGTGTACAAGACAAACCCACATACCCTGGAAGAATTAAAACAAAATACCTTCTGGAAAATTGTCAACATTTCCCTACACAAACGACAGTGAATGATAGATAGTTTCCTAGAGGTCCCAAAAATACATGGACAATGGCCAGTCCCAGCATCTTCTTTCATAAAGTTGGTAAGTAAAGCCTTTAAAAGTAGTTTTAAAAATGTTGTATGGTTTCATCTGCGCTTTTCAATGATAGCAGGAGATGGCCATGAGTGCAGAGAGGCAAAACACTGCACAACCCATTTGGAACTTTCTTGCTGTCCCCATATTTTAAAACAAGTGTGGTTTTTCCCTGTATTAAAATAAACTAATTTTATGAGCAAGTTTTCCTATGCTTGTAGTACAACCAAGAAATGTTAGAATTATGTTACTAATATACCAGGAATAACAGTAACCTAATGACTTAATGTTGAACAATATTTACTGAATAGTGCCTATAATGGTTAACTGCACACAGTATCTATACACACTTTCATAAGCTAGAACATTTCTGTATTTACCTCTGTTTCAAAAGCTAAATTCTAATAACTGAATGCACAGAAGCAATGCTATTCTGGCATTATTATAATAGAATAAATTTGTTACAGGAATTTAAGAGGAGGTGGTAAGATAATGATGAGCCAGTCTTTTACATTGCACAAGAAGAAACTATACCGTAGTTACCTGGAATAAACTAGGTCTCACTGGTCATCTGGAAAGCACGACCAACAACTATTAATTTAGTACTCTGTGCCATGTTCTTTGTTACATGACTGGACTACACCAATTTGTTTTATAAACACTGCTTGAATGAGTTATGGTTTGTATGGTGATGTTGAATTATGCTTTGGATGTGATTATAATTAGTGTAACATGAGTATGTACCTGTTATACAGATAAACTTGTTTTGAACATATTTTAATGAAGGGCTGCAAGTCAGTGTCTGTGATTTGAGTATAAATAATTTAGATTTATGTTGGTGGTGATGTTTGAAAAAATTCAACATTTTCATATTCTGAGTTAGTAGGTGATTACATTTTGTGATTTTAAATATGTCCCTTACAAGAAATTACATTAAAGATTGTTGCTTGAAACATACTCTCTTCAATGTGATACCGAAATTTAGATTTCCGATCGAATGGGCTTTTGAAAAAGACACGTTTTAATTTAATTGCCGGATGTGAGATTTGCGATAAGTGTTGAGTAATAACATACATAGATAATAGAGCAGGAAGTGTTGTAAGGTGAGCAAGACATGAGTAAATAATAGTCGTTAAATTTGTAGGATAAACACATTATTGGTTTGAAATTAGCGAGTCATGACGTCATACTACATAGTTTAAATACACGTTCGAAAGTCAGTTCTACAAACCTTAAAAGTCGCGCGATATATTTAATAAAATATAAAGTAAACATCGTTTAATCCTAAAAAGGTAATTATATATTCGAAATTCATAAAAGAACATGTTATAATAGAAAGGGACATTTCTAAATTGCGGGAAAAGGAAATAGCATTTTGGATACGAGGCTTTCTTGGATGACGTCATGACATTCAAATTGAAGAACGGTTTTTTTTAGCGTGGGTAAGAGAGAAAGCGTCACTACTCAACCAGAGACCAGTACGGCAGGTCGTGCTGCGCGGATGTGAGTGCGATTCCTCTACATATATAGGGTCGGCATAACTCACGAAATGTGGCGTCGAGAAACAAATAAAGTATAAACAAACAGCATTAATTTTTCCGCCACAAATGGCGATCCGACGTGAACGAGAACCCAACGAGAAATAAAGTATCAATCATCAACGACTTTTAGCTTCAAATGGCGCCCAACGTGGGGCGTCGAAAGAATGGACCAACCCCAAGACGACCAAGCCAGCATAGAACCAGCAAACAAGAAGGTGATCCAACGTGTGGCGTCGAAAGAATGGACCAACCCCAAGACGACCAGATCAGCATCGAGCCAGCAGACAAGAAGGTGCCCAGCGTGTGAACATCTGTGAAACGTGTAGTGAACAAGTTTAAGTGCAGTTAAAAAAAAAGAAAAGTGAAAATTTTGGTGAGTAGAAAAACACATGTAAATAGCTTAGAAATGGAAGACAGTAATAGCGATTTTCTAGGTTTTAAGAGTCCGGAAATTGAGAAAAGTGTAAGTAGGATGGAAGAATTTAATCAGAATGTAATTGGTAGCAGAATATGCCAAGAAGTAGAAGATCAGAACGTTAGAGAAACACCTAGAGGTAGTTCAGAAATGTTTAGTAATTCAGAAAGGCCAGCAATTATGTCAGAAATAGAGAATATGTTTCAAAAGATAATGAAAAAGATGAGTACAGAGTTAAGTCAAAAGATAGATGAAAATAGTAAAGAATTAAGAACAGAGTTAAGTCAAAAGATGAGTAAGATAGATGAAACTAGTATAGAGTTAGGACAGAAATTAGAAAAAGGACAACAGGAATTGGGAATGCAATTGGAGAATCAGAGGAGAGTTTTCGAAACCTTTAGGGAAGAAGTTAGGGAGGAAATTAATAAAGTTAGTAGTGAAGTAAAAGAAAATAGAGAACAGGTTAAGGGAGAATTAGAGACAATAAGGCAAGAAGTAAAGAATTCTGAAAAGAAATTAGGTCAACAAGTGAGTGAAAAATTAGATAAAGAAAGGGAAAAAGTAACATATAGATTAGACAAACAAAGGGAAGAAATTAGAGAAGAGTTACAGGGGTGTAAAGTTAGAATAGAAAGATTTGATGTAGAAAGTGAAAGGCAGGCTAGAAATTTGGAGGATGTTACAGACCAAATAAAAGGAGTAGTAACAGAAATTACTCAGGTAAAAGAGGCCTTAGAAAATTTGAAATTAAATGAAAATACATGTAATCACAACAATCTTAGTAATGAAGTTGCAAGAAACGAGGCAATACCAGGTGTATTAGCTGACATTTCGATGCAAAATAGGGGTAACAGTAATTCCCATTCTGATCTCGGAAATAGCTCAGGGATAGGTGACAATTCAAATTTACATTGGCCTAACCATGTCTTAAATGAAATGACACCTCCAGTTTTTGAAAATGAAGATTCAGATGATCCTAAAGCCTTTTTAGAAGGGTTACAAGAGTACTTCACGGTGAAACGTATACCAGAGGGGTACAAGATGGTGATAGTAAGAAAATGCCTAAAGGGTAATGCTGCTAATTGGCTAGGCCTTTCTATGGGTAACAATAATGATTACAGGACCTTTAGGAACATCTTTTTAACCAGATATTGGGGAGCTAGTAGGCAGGCTAATATTAGAGTTGAATTAAGCAATGGAAAATTTAATCCTAGATCGGAGGAATCGATGGTAAACTATTTTATGAGAATAGCGAGAAAATCGAAGATGTTGGATCCTCCCTTAGCTGAAAAAGATCTAATAAATATAGTTACTCCACATTTTCCGGAAACGCTTCAACACTACCTAATCATAGCCCGACCCGATAGCATTGCAGCTATGATCGAATTATTATCAGCCTTAGAAGTCAATAAGCCAAAACACGCATTTGGAAATAAATATGAAGAAAAAGAAACTGTAAATTCTTTCGGGCAAGGGGCACAGTATTATCAGAATAGAAGTGAGGTTAGGGAAAGATATAAAGGACCAGTACCAAGGATGGAATCGTTCCGGTGGGAAAATCAAGGTAGATATAACCAGGAAGGGCATCACCAAAATAGAAATGGTAATCTAAGGGGAAGAAATATAAGGGTGAATTATATGAATACAAATAGATTTGATAGAGGTAGACGGGGACGTTATTTTGGACATAGTAGAAATTCAAATGATGGGTATTGGACAAACGGAGATAATGAGTTTAGACCGAGGTCACCAAGACAGGAAGAAAGGTATTCTAATGGACGAAATTCCCCCGAAAATGCGGAAATGGTTGAGGCCATTAACACGGTCAAAAACATGGTAGGAAGTAACCCCGATTTAATGCAGGAAAACAGAAGTAACAATTCGGGAAATAGTACAGGAGCAATACATAAAAATCAGGGAAACGCCAGACCCGGTCAAACGCGCCTTCAGTGAGAACTGGGTATCCTAGTAATGATTGTGATAAGTACTCGGAAATAAATAGTCCTGGAAGGCAAATGATGATACAAAAGAAAAGAGAATGTAAAAATAGAATCGACGAAAACGAAAAAGTAGGAGATCCACCTAAAATCAAAATTGGAGTAAATGGAAAACAATACAATGCAATTATAGATACGGGATCAAATAGCACAGTATGCTCACAAAATTTTTATGATAATTTACAAAGTAGTGGTTTTAAAGTAATGTCTTTACCAGTTAATGGGATATATTGCTCGCTAGCTGTGGGAAAACGAAAAGAGAGAGTAAAATTTCAAGCAATGATAAATATTGAAATAAATGGGAGAATACTAGGAATTTTATTTCTGATTGTAGGAAGACTTGTGACAGATATTATAATAGGTTGTGATTGTCTTTATGCCTGGGAAGCTGTGGTGAATTTTAAAAACATGATTCTAGAAATGAAAGTTGAAGATGAGACCATTATAGTGCCTTTTGTGGAAGATAGTAGTTCAGAAACTATTGTAAGAGAAAAAGAGGAAGAAGAAATCCAAGGGGATACATTCTTTGTAGAATATGTTAAAGTAGGAGCTATGGAATTAACTGAAGTAAATGTCAAAGAGTACAGTGTCGATAATAAAGAAAATGTAGAATGGGATAAAAATGATTTCATAGACAATTTGAGATTTTCTGATGCAACTAGGTACTATGATAGGGAGAGTAGTGAAGACTTAGAAGAATTGTTGAGGGAAAAAGTAACTCAGGCTGATCAACTAAATGAACAACAGAGGGATAAACTGTTTGAAATATTAATCCGAAATAAAGAAGTATTCTCTGAGAAACCTGGTAAATGTAATATTTATACTCATTCGTTTGAGATGACACCTATCAAACCTTTTACACATAAAGCGAGAGCTATCCCTAGTACAATAAGAGAAGAGGTAGATGCAGTTATAAAGTCAATGTTAGAAGATGAGGTTATTGAGATTTCGAATTCAGAATTTGTGAATCCCCTATGTATTGTGAATAAGGCCAATGGAAGATTAGGGTGACATTAGACTCGAGGAAACTAAATCATTGTTCCTCATACTTTCCATCAGGGAATCCAACAGAACGTGTCCTCCGAGATATAGGAATTTATTTACGTGTACTTACACATCATAATCACAAGGATTGGGTGAAATATTGTCCATTGATAGAAAAGATTATCAATCACACCATTAATGTAACTACTGGGTTTGCACCAATAAAATTAATGTTAGGAATTGAACCAGAACCAATATTGATCGGGGAACCAAAAACACTGAAAATTAATGACATTCAGTTAAGTGAAGAAGAAAGAGCGAAAATTGCTTTTGAACGAATCAAGAAAAAGGCAGAGAAGCGAAAATTAAAGAAAAAGAGTAGAAAACATAAATGGGAACCTAAGATAGGTGATTGGGTACTAGTTAAAGACCATAAGTTATCAAGTGCGTTGCGAGGTAGGAACAAAAGGATGGAATTGTTATATAAAGGTCCTGCAGAAATTATATCAAAATTTGGTTATCATACTTATGAATTAAAAGATGTTAAAAATGAAAAATGTCTGGGAAGATGGCATAAACAACTCCTTCGACCATACAAGAAACCGTGTGGTACCTTGGAACCTTGATTTCATGTAAAAAAAAAAAAATTCGAAGTGTCATTGTATATTGGCGCCCAATCAGCTTTGAGATAAAATGTAAATGTTAGCTTACTTGAAAACCATATATTGGTCAGGTACTTACATATTCATGAAAAATGCAGAATGTGAATTGCTATCTACTACAAAGAGCTTAAAAATATATTGTATAGAGCTCACAATAACAGCTTCAGAAAGATTGTTAAATGTTCATCTCCGCATAGAGAGAAAACAGAATATTTACTTTGTAAACATTTGTTAAAATATTTAGATGTATAGATAGTTATCACAGAAAGACAAAGAAAGAACTTGTCTGAAGAATGTAATGGATTTATATAAATATACGTACATTTTAGTGCTTAAAGGATATAGTACAGATATGTGTTACAATAACAAAAGTGAAAAATCACAGTGCAAGTGATAGTGAGAGCGAAGTGAGCAAACATGAACTAAAAGAAGGAAGTATAAAGAAAGACTCTTGAAATTTAACCTTTATATAAAAGCTTCACAGAAGAAACCATAACATATTGTAATTAGTATTTAAGGATTAATGTTTAGTCAAGTGTACAATTGTTTGTCATGTTAAAAAGATTAATGAGAAAATGTGTTAATAACCAATTTCAAAAAAAAAAACAGTGTAATTGAAAATTGTATATAATGGGAGTGTTGCCGATTATTCAAAATACAGGAGTAATTTTTAATTTTTCTTTCGGGCAAGACATTTACATTAGTTTATTATGAAATAATAAAATAACATAAATGGGGGCATTTGATACCGAAATTTAGATTTCCGATCGAATGGGCTTTTGAAAAAGACACGTTTTAATTTAATTGCCGGATGTGAGATTTGCGATAAGTGTTGAGTAATAACATACATAGATAATAGAGCAGGAAGTGTTGTAAGGTGAGCAAGACATGAGTAAATAATAGTCGTTAAATTTGTAGGATAAACACATTATTGGTTTGAAATTAGCGAGTCATGACGTCATACTACATAGTTTAAATACACGTTCGAAAGTCAGTTCTACAAACCTTAAAAGTCGCGCGATATATTTAATAAAATATAAAGTAAACATCGTTTAATCCTAAAAAGGTAATTATATATTCGAAATTCATAAAAGAACATGTTATAATAGAAAGGGACATTTCTAAATTGCGGGAAAAGGAAATAGCATTTTGGATACGAGGCTTTCTTGGATGACGTCATGACATTCAAATTGAAGAACAGTTTTTTTAGCGTGGGTAAGAGAGAAAGCGTCACTACTCAACCAGAGAGCAGTACGGCAGGTCGTGCTGCGCGGATGTGAGTGCGATTCCTCTACATATATGGGGTCGGCATAACTCACGAAATGTGGCGTCGAGAAACAAATAAAGTATAAACAAACAGCATTAATTTTTCCGCCACAAATGGCGATCCGACGTGAACGAGAACCCAACGAGAAATAAAGTATCAATCATCAACGACTTTTAGCTTCAAATGGAGCTATTATAAAGTTATGTAAGAAGAAAGGAAATACTAAAGCATACATAGAATAACATTTGCAAATAAGTTGGTTGCTTGCCTTTTTGAGTCCACAAGTTGGGGAAGAAGGAAAAAAAAAAAAACTTCTGTCTAAACAGGAATGATTACAAAACTTTTCTCAAAGAGAAAAGGGATTGAGTAAGTCCATTGTTGAATATTATTATTAAAGCTCAGTAAAGTTCTATGGATTGTTAGTGGATAAATATAAAATATAAGTTATCCATGCTTAAAGGCTTAAACAATACAATTGTTTATATTAGGAGTATTGTGACGCATTAGCAGATAAACCTTAGAGACTTGAAAGGTACTAATTTATTTAAAAAAATGGCACTTGCAGAAATGTGGTATGGGTAAACTAGGAAATAATCCTCTATCGGCTGAACAAAATTCAAGTGAATTATGCCAAACACTGTTCTTTTATTATGAAAGACTGGAAGACCATCTGAAATGTGATTAAATATACATAGTGCCTACTTTTGGATATATTTGTGTTTCCTGTCTCTGCAGATAACCTTTTTGCTTTTATAAATGATAAACATGCTATGTATATATTATGTTATCAAATATTTTTTGTTCAACAGCATTTCTTCCATAATTTCATTGGAATTTTATACACCATTGTCAATGATAGAATTTATAATATTGAAATCTTGTAATGTACTGCAAGTTTTTTTTCTTCTCTGTATATATGTAACTTTGTACATATAAATGCTTGGTGATATAGTGCCTGGATTAGCAAGTTTAAGATTTTTTTTTTGAACATGAAACTGGTTATCCAAAACAAGAATAAGCTGAATGCTACCTATATCTATAAGAAGAATGGAAGTCTTCGTCCGATATGACACAATGTTGGAGGACGTTAATTAAAAAAAAAAAAAAAAATGGAAGTTGGTGTAAAATGAGCTTATTTACTTATATTGTGTAATGATCTATGGTGGGATGGCTCTTTTCATTTGCGATGGGCTTGTAATTTTCAGAGTGTATGGAGTTTAGATAAAATAACTGAGAGCAAGGTTTCTTTTAAATAAATATTCAATTTTAAAGTAGAATAATTTTATTTAATCAAACAAGTGTAATGAATTTGCCACCTAGCAACAGTTTATGAAAACGTCCAAAACTATTTTATTTTGGTCTGTTTGTAGAAGTAATACTCAACATGGTTTAAGGTCACAAGACATATATATATATGTGTATGAACCTTTGAGAGACAAATTTTTATCGTTCATAGATAAGATTTACTTAGTGATCATATTTATGCAACCATGTTTCCTGGCATGTTTTATTCTGTTTAAGGTTATAGTTCTGGACATTTGTAAAACATTCAAGTATGACTGCAGTATACAAGATTAACACAAATAACTTTTCAATCAATATAATGCAAGCAACTATCAACCATATTCAAACAATCATTAATAATTATAAACATTTTGGGGTTGTGTATGCTGCTACAAGGCAATGCATCATTGTACATTTTTTGCATTTTAATTATAGGTACTTATATCTTATACTTTCATGCTACACAATTGGCTTTTTTAACATCAAACATTTTAAAGACACAAATGGCTGTTTATTTGGTTCTTCACCATTTAGTAAAGCACTGTTTTTCATTTACAGGATGAACATAAATACCTGAAAGTTAAAAAAGCCTTTTTAAATTGAAATTACATTACTGTGTTAATAAACATTCTGCTTATTTGAGAGAACAAAATAATGGCACTTATACGTAATATTGGAAGCACAGCAATGATCACTTGTGGGATAGAAAACCGAAATCGATGATGACGTGTATATGGACTGACAGAGCTGAGTAGAACTTAGACATGTGGAGAAAATCCTGAAACTGAAGAGTGATACAGTGGAGTTCCTTTAAGTAGAATCCTGTATCTGAAACAATATCACCATTTAAATGAAGCTACATATTTATATGGTAGGTAACACAGTGTTCCCAACCCCTTCTATCTATAGAAAATTACAGGTTGCAGTAAATATCAATTGTTAAAGTATATATTTTATTTATTTCTTAAAAATAATTCAATTTGATGGGAAATTAACTAAGGTGGACTTTTCATAAATGTCTTTCTATGCTGCCTTGAAGAGTAGCAATTTTGCTATCCTTCCAGCAGTTCCTAAAACCTTTTTCACAGAGAAGGCATGCAATATTTAAAATAACCTATCTAATGAACTTAGTTGAAAAACTATGTCAACATTTACAAAAACGCATTCTGCTCCAACTTGTAATATTTAAAACAGTACTAGTTTTGGAGAAAACATATTTAAATGTTGACATAGTTTTTCAACTGTTTATTAATATGCTCCACTGTTTTAAACACTTCATTATCAACTTTAAACCTATCAAATATTTATGAATGAACATAGAGAGTTGACAATTGCAATTTCATGCACTAGCATATTTGCTTTTGGTTCACTGAAGTGGTAAGTTATAACTACACTAAACTATAACCTTGAACCAACAAGACTATGACTGTAAGAATTGCTCTGGCCAAAAAGCCTTTAGGTATGTTATTAATTATCACAGAACTAATCTGCTAGATCACTTGATTTTAAACAGCTGAATAAAAAGGAGTTTAACTGCTTGTTCGAAAATTATTCCTGGGAGGCACTAAAATTGGAAGTTACAATAGATGGCATACATATTGCATTACCTGCTATAACTACAAATTATGGAAATGTATCCTAGGAATTTCAATAGTACTATAACATAAATTTGTCTCTGATGTGAGACTCCCCTTGTGGTCTACCAGGAAAAATACAATGTCCTACTGGCAAGTTATCACAGTAGTTCAGTGGTTAGAGCAGCCACATGTGAAGCAGGAGTTCTGTGGTTCAAATACCGACTGTGGCATTGAATTTTTCAGTTCTGACTCAAAACATATAAGTATTAAGAGTAAAAAATTATAAAATAAGACATAATCTGGCACATAGTTAAGGTAACCATTGGTGAAGTGTTCTACATCTGCAATTCTTTCTCAATATTCTTAAATTCTGGTAGTCTGTAGATCTAGAGTGAAAACAACATTCTCAATTTGAGCTGTGTACCCAGTATCTTTGAAAATCTTCATTTTTACCGCTTGTGTCATAGTTTTTCTAAAACTAGCTCAAATTATTTTAATTACTTTTAAGAACACAGAAAAACCTTGTTTCCAAATAGGTCAGGCATGAGGAAGAGGGGTGACAGGAATGCAATTGAATATTTACCCTCTCCATTTACACCATCACCAAATTCAGGCCACCTCTTTTCCCATTCTGTTTGTTTACGGAGACACACATCTCCACAAACAGGGCAAGTTTCAAGGCATGCAGTGGCAGAATGAAATACAAACATGATATATTGGTTTTGTGATTGTGATTAAGTTATGTACATAAATTTTCTTATAGCATAGCAAACACAAAGCTTTATTTTTGCTAGGAATACAAAAGTACTTTCGTTCCCATTTGACTTTGAAGTATTTTTTACTTTGTTATGCAACATGATTCCACCACTGGCACAATCTGAGGGACTGACTGGTTTTCTGACATAGCTAACAGGTGTGTAGCAGAGTGGATGGGGTTAAAATTACAATGTGTCAGTTCTCCCCATCTATGAAATAGGGCATATAATATAAGCTTCATTCATTTAAAAAGCAATGTTTCATTCTGAAAACAAATACAAAAGTATAAATTTACCACACATGATAAAAAAAGAAATCTGAAGAAATTTCTGACATACAAATAGAAAAGTCTACAGTAGCAATTCATTTTTTGGAAATAGAATCATGACTTCAAAACAGATATTTAATTACTAAAACCAGAAAGAACTGGTCACTTACATAGTGTAGATCTGCGGGACATAGAAGAACATCAAGCCTAATAAAGAGGCCTCTGAGCAAAATTAAGCTGCCTTTCACGCCTGATATAAAATGATACACTGAGAACCACAGCAGTTAAAGAGTGTCCATAAACAAAACTATTTCAATTTCAGTGAACATTTAGTTTATCTCTTTGTAGAGACCAGTTGCATTTTTTTCTTAACTCTACTTAAAAAGTGACTTCCTAAATGCTGTTCTTCTGTCACCCTTCTCCCATTTCTGCCCCAGAAATTCTTTCCTCCACAAGTCCGTTTCTTGGCACTCAAAGAATACATGCTACAGATCTTCCTTCCCTCCACAAATGGGACAATGACTCTGAGAGATGTCCTCTCGACTTCGGAACACCAGTTCTTAGCCATGCTATTGCCTCCCTTTGTTCATTATTTACCTTATCAACATATGTCTCCCTTTCCCATGTTTCCTTCATTAATATGTAGTCTACAGAGACCTCTTTTCCATCATTCCACCAAACAGTTTTTGGATTTCTGTTTTCAAACCTCTTTCTTGATATTTTCCAGAATTTGTGATTACTTCCCCCATCCCTTTTACTTCCAGGCTTTTTGGGATACTACTCGTCCATCCAGATTCTGTAAAACTCTTTTCCTGGTACTCTACACAGTGCCATAGCAAGTTATTTTCATCTAAATTCAAGGTCCTAAACCAAAATGTCAGAGCTCTTTCTATAATCATACTCTTCCTTGACACCCTTCCCATCTCCATCTGCACACTTCTCTTGCCATGGTACTTGGAAGACCTAAAACTTTGTATGAATTGTATCTATGGGTTCCTCCCCTCCATTCAGCCCCATATTTCTATACCACATAGCATTTTTGGTTCCACCACCATATTATAAATTTTATCCAACCATTTGACTCCAATATTCAGTACTCTGTACTTACAACTTCTTATTGCTGACATGGCTCCTTTCCCCTCTGTCAGAGCTAATTTCTTTTGTTTTTCCCACCCCCCACTCCCTTCTAATTTTACTCCTCAGTAAATATATTCTTGTACTACTTTATACTCCTTATTTCCCTTTTTCCACTTTTCATATTTACCTAATTTTGTGCCCTTCTTAAATACCACTATTTGCATTTTCTCGTGATTTACAGTTAAGTTCCATTCATTGCAGTATTTATCTCCTGCTGCACTTGCTTCAGACCATTTACTGTAACTGATCCTGCTACCAGATCAACAAACAGTAGCCCAGGGATCACAATATTATTTATTGCAGGCATACAACTATTGTTCTTGCTTATCCCTAATAGAATGTTGTCGATAAATAAGTTAAATAATATAGGGCTTAATTTACACCCTTGGCTTAGCCCTTTTCCTTGTGCTATTTCCCAAGAGACTACTCCTTCCACCACTCTCACACAGAAAGTGTTCTCTTTATACAGTACCATCAAGATCTTTACCATGTGTTGACTCCATCTTTTGTGTAGTAATCTGTGTCATAGTAGTTATAGCTCTACCTTATCATAAGCTTTCTCTAGGTCTATGAAGGCCATGTAAAGTTTTCTCCTTTTTTCTTTAAGGTATTTATCCACTAGTGTTTTTATTATAAGGATATTATCTACAGTGCTCCTCCCAGATTTAAAACCCATATAAAATTCCGACAAGATATTGTTTTCTTCTACCCAGTTCTATATTCTGTTTGCCAAAATTCTAGTAAAGATTTTTCCTAAATTAGACAGCTGTGCAATCCCGCGATATCTATTTGGTTTGGATGTACTGCCTTTCCCTTGATAGATTGGGTGCATAATTGCCTTTCTCCAATTCACTGGTACATATCCCTTTTGTTTTATTGAATTAAACAACCCTGTTAATTTCTTGACTCTATGTCATTGCACCATTCTTTGAACATTTAGTTGAAAATCTATATTAACAAATATGAATTATTGCTATGGCTGATAAATTTTGACATATCCGAGTAGTTCATTGAATGCCTAGAGCCTTTCAATTCCAAAACAAATAGTTACATGCAGTCCATGTAGCTGACCATGTGGGTCAATGCCTATGAAGCATGTTTTAAGCAAAAACATAAGCGAGGCTAGCAGGAGTTTGTAATTCAATGGAGAATTGAGTCCATTATGCACTCTTAAGGGTCTCACTCATCACATTTTAATGCAATAACTGTTTCTTGTGTTAACTACTCTTCTGCATACAACTGATGGCTGAGTATCTAAATCTCGCATGGTTGGACAGTTTCCATGGTAGCAATATTATGACCCTTTTTTTTTTAAATGAGGAATTTGGATGTACAATGACCGCCAAAGAAAATCTCTCTACACCTCTGGTCCATGTCACATTATTTATCATTGTACGATGCCATAGCCATTCCGTGGCTGTTTTAGGCCACAGTGCAAGGGTAAATTTCCTAAAACAACACATGTACAACGATAAATATTTGACATACACCGGAGGTGCAGAGGGATTTTCTTTGGCGGTCATTGTACTACAGGGCCAAAATTAACAATAACAAAAGCATTGTTATATTGGTAAAAATATTGAAGTGATAATTACTTTGTGGTAAGTTGAACCTACCTCAACAGCTACATAATTGCCTGGACTGATGCTCTTCAGGTCAGATGAATTTGGTGATACAGGGATGTTACAGAATGGAATGATTACTTTTGTGTGACCATCATTTCTGCCAACTAAATGTTCTGTAGAACGCTTACTGGGCTGTAACAGAAAATGCATCCGTAACATAATACTACTGACCTTAGAACCAGAAACCTGTGTGGTACATTAAGACATTATTAGCTTAAAAAAATGGTTTTTCTGCTTTCCGAAATTTACAATTGTCCCTTCTGTCTGTTGTATGCTTACAATAGAAATACCATGTTATGGTTGGCTGCATTTAGAGGTTAAAATAATGCAATGTCTGCTTAACCCCTTCACTATTATGGACAGAATGGTTCTGCCACAGATGCCCTTCACCTGACATGAAAGGGATGGTTTCGTGTGCAGATTACAACTATGTTAACCCTCAACTTGTGATGTACCTTTTTTGGGACATAGTTTGAGAGACAAGGTCTATCAGACTGCTTTACTTTATTACTTTCTCTACTATGGAGAGTAAGTAAGGGAAGTATTGTATTCGATCCACAATTTCAATGTCAATATTTCACCAGAAATGTGTATTTTGAGCCCCCCTGAATCCAAAAATAACATTTTTAGAAAAAGGTCCATATGTGTGAGAGTGTCTGTCTGTGAACAGCATAACTCAAAAATGAAAGTTGGTATTTAAGTTTAATACCTTTTAAGGATGCGACATGAAGATTTTGAAAAAAATTCCTTGAACCCAAACTACCCTTTACATAACACATTTTTCAAAAATTTTGATTTTTCTCAAAAATGGCTAACAATTTTGATTAAAGTGTCATATGCTATGCATATTTTGAATTTTCTGGCAATAGTCTATGTAGTCGGTTTATTCTTAATGAGCTTTTGCATAACTGGTAAACTGCAAGAGATAGACCAATCTTACTGTACAGAAAATGTAGATCTCATTAAAATACACTAGTTTTGTCCAAATCAATTTTTTTGTGGACCTAAACATTTTGAAAATATTCCTTGTTATTTGTGCAAGTTTTGCAATACTTAAACTTTTCTCAAATAGAAGGTTGTTCACTTTTTTTAATCTCTTGGCCATGCAACGAGAACAGAGTTTCAGAGGCTTCATATATTGACCACCTTTAAAAGATTTGACTATTGCTCAAAGCCTACTGCAGTTACCTTGCACCGCTGAGAAAATCGGCAATAGGATAATTTCTGCAACCATTTATCTGGACTAACATGAAGATAGATAAATAAGGGTTTGTGAGAACAGTACACAAGCAGAGAAAGTCATGTGAGTGCAACATATCAGACTTTTTTTCTTCTCAGATTTAGAAATGTCTCATATCTGATGTCCTGATTATACAAGATAATATTAGTGACCAATAGTAACTAGTAAAATGCTATATGTTGACGAAACTCTATACATGTATATGCTTTATACAACTTGTATTAATTCAACTAAAAAATTACAGATACTGATTCCAACTGTTGAACTAACCAGATTAATAAAAAAAAATAATTTATTGCATATTCCAAAATGAAAGAGTGTAACTGAACAATGGAAAACAAGATATGTGACAATATAGTCTGTTTTTCACATTTTTACAGAGAGAATTTGTTATTGATCATGTCTCAAATGTGATGCTCTGGAAAGAAAAAAATGTGTTTATTATCCTGCTTCTTGGATAAAAAGTTCACATGACCACTTGAACCAGTTTCTTCTGTAATAAATCTTACCATTTACATTGCTTATTGCCACATACAAAAGTATTGGAAAGCACGAATGCTAATGGCTTCATTGCCAGATGCAAGGCACTAGAAAACAACAACATTGTTTATTACAACATCTTTCCTATCATCCTTCGAGATTTCAGAATCAGAAACTGAATTATCATCATATACCTCCATGCAGAAGTCTTCCTCACATTCACCAACATCATTGCATCATTTAGTCATGTTGTGTTACAGAATCAGTCTGAATTACTTAGAATGAACGCTGCTAAGCATGGATTTAACTGCACTCAACGTAACATCACACAGACCGCATGTGCTAATAATAATGCTATACTTTTCATTCATAAACAGCTGGAGATAAAGTGAAACCTTAACAATGCTCAAGGACATTATTGCATAAGGTAACCAGAGGTGGGTGGCACCAAATACCAAAAAGATGCCAAAATAAAGGTTTAGAAATATCGATCAGTATGGGAGACCGCACCTCACAAGTTAAGGGTTAATTTAAATGAAATAATATTTTGTAATAAGTTTCTTTTTTAAATTAATGTCCTCCAAAGTAATGTCATATTGGATGGTGAATGAATGAAACGGGTGAAATGATGCTCAAATGAGCCCAAGGTCCATGGAGCTTTAAGTTACCTGACATTCGTCTTCTCAGGATAAGGGAAAACCTCGGAAAAAAAACCTTACCTGGATAGCTTACCCTAAGCGAGATTCGAACTCGCGACCCCTTAAACGTGAGGCAGACAAGCTAACCATCACGCTACTGAGGTGGGCTTCTAATTAAGTTGTGGATAATGTTAATCTGATGTTGAGGAATGGATGGCTTGCCTATATGGTGAAAATCCAGTGTCTTGTTTTGACCTGCGCGAAATTCTTTGACGCATCATGCATTCTCATCACAGGCTTCACATCAGAGGTGCCCATCCCCTACAAAAGGTTATGGGGCGTTCCCCCCAAAATATTATCCTTTCCCAACCTTTATTGAGACCTCAATTTCAACTATATAGTTCCTTTTTATGCAGCTGGGAACCTTTGCAAAGGGCTTTCTTAATGGGTATTTTAGAAACTATGGCACATTAAATGCTTTAACAAATAATTGGAAAGTAAAAAGTAATAAAATATAGCACCATTTACGTGAAAAATATAAATAAAAAATGTTGGGCAATTGGTATATTTTATTACTTTGTACTTCAATGTGTCCAATTGTATCTGAATAGATAATAGTAAATGTAACAATGCTACACATTCTGAATATATGATTTCTAAAAATTATCTCATCTGATACATCAGATTATACAATAGTGTAAATTGTACTTCTAATTACTCTTTTTTTTTTTTTTGGTACAGGAAAAATTGTAATAAATTACTTAGATTATGTTCTATTGTTACAACAGTGTAACATTAATTAAATTAAAATTATAAACATGAACACAATACAAAAGAAAATACACATGAATGAGTATGACTCTGTTTAAATCATTTTGGGTTCATAATAGTAACTTCATAATAAAAAGTAGCTAAATGAACATATACATAGTAATGCATTATTGGGAAATGGAAATGTTCTTTTCTACTGGATTTGCATATTTAAACATGGGTGTATCATATATTATTTTGCCAGGAGCTGGATTTACAACTAAAATTAGTAAAAATAATGAAAATACAAAGGTAAATTTATTACATGCATAGCCAGTGGTTGTATTTTAGCATTGTCAAAGTGAGCTGTGTACAGCATTTGTCAAGGTTATAATAGAACAGAACACCTGTGAGTTACAAAGTCACAATATACATCATGCCATTCTATGTTGTACATTAAAGTGATTTATATATGGACTCACCCCTTCAACTAAAATAAGTTGTTCTTTCCCTATTTCAGCCTTGTTAAGTTCTTCTGCTATTTTCCGATGTAATGCTATCATCCTTGCTAGTCTATCCTGTTTCACTTCTGGTGGTACATCATCAGCAAATCTCCGGTGTGCTGTAGTCTTCTGTAAAGCATATACAAAATTAATTTAATTTATAGGCTTGGAAAGTAAAATATACTCCTATGTTTCTATATCCTCTTTTTAATTGCTTAGATTTATTTACCCGAAAAAGGAGATGTGGTGACTCATTGGACAACCTTACTGTATATTTACAATGTTTGATTGTAATTTTGTATTAGCTGTATATCGTAAGAGCAAAACAGCTCCAAACCGGCTGTGCAGTGTTTTGCCTATCTGCTTCCTTGGCACTTGTTGCCGTCAGACGCTATCATTGAACAGCACGTATGAAACCATACAACATTTTTAAAACTACTTTTAAAGGCTTTACTTACCAACTTTATGAAAGGAGATGCTGAAACTGGCCACTGTTGTCCATACATTTTGGCACCTCTTTAGGAAACTATCCATCACTCACTGTACTTCACATAGAAATGCTGGAAATTACCCTTTCAGTACAATTTCAATTGTCCTCACTGTAAGACTGACCGTATGAGCTGTTGCAGATTCTTGTTTAAAAAAAGGCAAAATCACGCTCCCTGTCCGTTAATTCTCTAAAAAAAATTAGCCCTATAACTTAGAACCTAATATTGTTAATGAAATAACCCTTCATGACGAAAAATTTAGTGTATGGTGTGCCATTAGTGGAGAAAGGTTTCTCAGAGCTCCAATAAGAGATTTCTGTCTCTGAGGTAACTTAAAATACAAAGTGTACATGGTAAATGCACACACCCTGGAAGAATTAAAACAAAATATCTGCCAGGAAATTGCCAGCATTTCTCAACTTGAACTACAGCAAGCGATGGACAGTTTCCTAAAGAGGTGCCAAAAATGTATGTATGGACGATGGTGACTAGTTTCAGCATCTTCTTGCAAAAAGTTGGTCAGTAAAGCCTTTAAAGGTAGTTTTAAAAATGTTGTATGGTTTCATCTGCACCTGTCTATGATAGCGGTAGATCGCAATGAGTGCCGAGGATGCAGACAAGCAAAACACTGCTTAGCCGGTTTGTTGGTTTCTTGCTCTCCCGGTATATTGGTTTGACTATGATAGCAATATAGTTAAATAACATATTCAGTTGTTTCCATTCTTTCTTATTATTTCTCATCATTCTGTTCCTCCAAATTGAATATTGCCATTATTGCTAATATCCACTGTAGTTAGAAGCCCTGAAGTCATTTGAATTCAAGAATTTGTAGGATGAACTATGGAATAAAAACAAAGACAGTTGTTTACTTCAAAATAAAGATTTATACAGGCAAATGTTATTTATGGTACACATTCCTTAAAGGAAAATAAAGATGGAAATATACTTGAAGTCACAGTAGGAAAAGATGTAGAACATGAAACACTGTAACAGCAACTAGAATTTGGATGTGTTGATGATAAATACTATGAATTTCATCACAAACATTTTGAAATTAAGTTAAAATCCTGGAACTATAATGAAGCAGTTAAATACACTAGGCATGAATTGATTAAAACATCAACTATCCACCAGAGCCACAAGGGAAGGTTGACACATCCAGGAGGTCCAGCAATGATCAAGTAGCTGAGGAGGTGAACAATGGCCTAGACCTGTACTATAATAGCAGATCATAAGTGAAGCTATGAGTAATTATTATTTATTTATGCCAACAAACTTACTGTTGGTGTTTTTAAACACACAAGCCGTGTGTGGGCAAAGTTTGAGAGGTAGAACTGGAACTTAAAAATTCAATGCCATAACTGGGATTTGAACCACAGACCTTCCGCTTACCACTGAGCTATTGTGACAAACTGCCAGAATGGCATTAAATTCTCAAACCAGTTCATGTTTCTCCTGGTAAACCACAAAGGCAGTCTCACATCAGAGACAAATTACCCCAATGGTGACTTACTATTGTAAGTACTTTATATCCCAGGATTAAATAACCTTCAGATGGTAATTATTATTTATTTATGCCAACAAACTTACTGTTGGTGTTTTTAAACACACAAGCCGTGTGTGGGCAAAGTTTGAGAGGTAGAACTGGAACTTAAAAATGCAATGCCACAACTGGGATTTGAACCACAGACCTTCCGCTTACCGGGCGGATGCTCTAACCACTGAGCTATTGTGACAAACTGCCAGAATGGCATTAAATTCTCAAACCAGTTCGTATTTCTCCTGGTAAACCACAAAGGCAGTCTCACATCAGGAGAAATACGAACTGGTTTGAGAATTTAATGCCATTCTGGCAGTTTGTCACAATAGCTCAGTGGTTAGAGCATCCGCCCGGTAAGCGGAAGGTCTGTGGTTCAAATCCCAGTTGTGGCATTGCATTTTTAAGTTCCAGTTCTACCTCTCAAACTTTGCCCACACACGGCTTGTGTGTTTAAAAACACCAACAGTAAGTTTGTTGGCATAAATAAATAATAATTACCATCTGAAGGTTATTTAATCCTGGGATATAAAGTACTTACAATAGTAAGTCACCATTGGGGTAATTTGTCTCTGATGTGAGACTGCCTTTGTGGTTTACCAGGGGAAATACGAACTGGTTTGAGAATTTAATGCCATTCTGGCAGTTTGTCACAATAGCTCAGTGGTTAGAGCGTCCGCCCGGTAAGCGGAAGGTCTGTGGCTCAAATCCCAGTTGTGGCATTGAATTTTTAAGTTCCAGTTCTACCCCTCAATCTGAAGCTATGAGTGCTTTAGTCATCTCATATACAATTTTGAACAATCCTTTTAAAGGCACAAACATTAGCAAAGCCTTTTGTGTGCAACAACAGCAGGTGGAAAGGACCAAACAAAGGTAATTCAGAATCAAGAATTAGCCAACACAAATTCAGGCAATGATGAATTTATAACGTTGAACATTGCAACATCTGATCACACATAATGAAGGTTTTACAGATGTTAATAAAAATCACTATTTAATACCAGCATTTGGTGAAACTTGTGCACTAATTAAAAGTTACAGCCACATGAATAAAATTTGGTAAGAGCATGACAAATGACAAGACTTAAAGTTCATCATGTAAATGCAAAGTTAAATTTACAGTTTACATTACTTGGTACCTTTGTAGAGCTCAGATCAAGAATTCATGAGCTGAGCTAACAAGTAATATTAATGCAACAGTCACTTGATTCAGAAATAACTCTTTCTTACCTATTACTTCCTCAGTTATTTCTGGATAAAGTGCATACAACTATAAGAAGGCATTGGGAAAGCTCACTGTATGTAAAATGGCTTCCAAGACCAGTAATTTACAACAATTCCATGATCTGAGGATAACATGTCTGTCTTTGAACCTAGAGGGTTCCAGTTTGAATGTCTGTTGGGATAAGTTTCCTGGATAATGTTTTTTACTCACATTTTACCTTTTCCTTATGGGAAAAATGTTGGGTAACACTCAGTTCTGTGGATCCCAGATTCTTTTAATTTTGCTCCACCTGCTTCATGAAATCACTCTTTTTTGTTTGTAATCTCTGGATTAAAAGGCCTTAACAGTCAGATATAAATGCATTACAGAAATCAGCCCTCATGTTTTGCTAATATTTCAACCTCCTGTTGAGGGAAATTTTCTCACTGAAATCACTATTTGGCATTTTAATTCAGAGCGCAAGTTAAGTAGGTCAACAGTTTCACATATAGTGAGTCTGTCACAGAGAACTATAGTAATTCCTTCATAAGAAAGTAGAGATCAGTGGCTGGATACTCTCTGATAGATTATAAAACAAATGAAGAAATAAGACGAGAATTGAACACATTTAACTTAATAGAAGGGATCAAACAGAATAAAGAAAACTGGAGGCAACATGTACAGAGGATGAACAAGGAACAAGGACAGATTCCCTAGAATAGTGACCAACTATGTTCCAATTGGTAAAAGAGACATACGAAGACTGAGGAAGAGATGATAATGACTGATGCAGATGGAATGGATCTATGGGTCCAAACCTTGAATGATGATGATGATGATGATGATGATGATGATGATGATGATGATGATGATGATGATGATGATGATGATGATGATGATGATGATGATGGCGGCGGCGGTGTCAGTCGTGGTGATGGTGATGAAAGCAGAGCTTCAAGCAGAACCTTTTGTAGACAGCTTCATAATACCTTCAACCTCTTCTAAAATCCACCCCACTGTGGGGTGGGGTAGCGGGAATAACCTTCCACTCAATTTTCCTAACCTAATGTATTGTAAAATACGATCCCAGTCAAGTAGCTCGAGCTCATTCAAAATTCCAGTAAAATTACTCCCATTATGAGAGATATTATTGCTGGTTTCCTAAGTCAGGCAATAAATTGTCTAAGTTTTGGCACAACATTTTCTGAAGACACTGAGGAAACAACTGATGTGTTCTCCAGTAGATAAACTAACATGGACTTTAGCACTACCTTTCAGCAAACAAATTGATGTCTATTACTTCAAATACAGCTAAATCCTAGTTTCAGTCCACTCACACAGATGCCTTTATAGGCATTTAAGTTACATTCTACCTGGCTCAACTAATAATTCATTTTAACAGTACATTTTAAATGATTTTCCTGGCTTTAAATATTCAATAATATTGCCTCAAAATGTAAGGTAGATATGTTAGAAGCACATATGTGAATTCCTTTAATAATTCTGTAGTAATTCATAAGGAATAGCTACAATACATGATGAGAAGAAGGCAGAGTGATAAATGAAAAAATACTCATCTTACCAAATGACTAATGTCATATTTAACTCAAAAATTCCTTCCTCATCCTTAAATACCTCCAAGTTACTGAAACTTTCACTGCCTTCTGAGATGAAAGATTTTTCTTATATGAGCCATATTAGTAATTCTTTTAGCGAAGTGAATTTCTTCATATGATGATTCTGCACTTCTTATTGCTTTTATTACAGTTCAAAAAAATAACTCTGTACCAACTAAGACCATGGTATTTTTTAATTAATTTAGTAATCAATTAATTAATCTTAAACTCTATACCGGGTGTTAATGAACTACACCGAAATAATTTCAGCGATTGTAGATGTGACTAATATAAGCAAGTTGAGATAGGAAATGCATGGTCTGCGGCTTAACATAACGCAGTTAATTGTGTTAAACCTAATTGGCATTAGATGCTGATAAGTTGGTGTTTAAACAAGGTGGGTGAGATTATTGGATTAGAATGTCTTTAAAACTGCTTCCCGAGTATAGAAATATCAAAACTTAATAGCTCGTTATTGGCGTTCTTAAGATTTAATGCCTCAAAGATATCTCAAATCTCAAACTAATCACCTGCCAGTGCGACACTGAACAGCGATTAACTGTCTTCTTGCATCAATAGCCTACTCTAGTAGTATTTGTATAACTGTTCTGGTGGCCCAATCCGTAACGCAGAAAACTGTTGTTCCAGAGGTCATTAGTTCGGTTACTGTCATGTGGTTAATTTTTTTTTCTTCGTCATAAATTACCATAGGCAGTTCCTTTAAACCTGACGTAAAGAGTTGCATTTACCTTTCATTTGATGTAACTTCGTTCACCCTTTAAACCTCCTCCCATTTAGACGTACAGCATGTGAGAGTATTAAGCAGGATTCAACCTTTGTTAGGTGGATACACCTAAAATTGAGGTAGTCATAAATAACCAAAGGTGTCATGCAATCATTGATACAGGGGCTAATAGCATGGTTTGTTCACAGAATTTTTATGAGTTAAAAGGGAATGGATTGAAAATAATGACACTACCAGTGAGTGGAGTAAATTGTTCTTTAGCCATCGGTAAGAGAAAAGAATGGGTAAGGTTACAAGCGATGCTAAATATAGAAATTAAAGGGAAAACAACCCAAATCTTATCTCTTGTTGTAATGAGGTTAGTGACTGACATAATCATACAGTGTGATTACTTGTACAGGTGGGATGCTCTTATAAATTTTGAATATTGATTTTTGGAGCTACCAAATAAAGGTGAAGTGATAACTGTACCATTTGTGGAAGATAGCAATTCTCAGATAGTAATTATAGATGATGCAGAGGCAGAAGTTAAAAATGAAGCATTCTTTGTCAAACATATTAAGATAGGAGCTATGGAAATAGCCAAAATAAATAATATACAATATTATGTAGATGAAATAGATAGGGGATACGACGACAATATAGAAATAAATAAAGAGAAATAAATAGATGTTGCCCAAGAAAATCCCTTAAGAATTATGAATTGCACAAACACAAATAGGTACAATTTTAGAAGATTTGTTTTAAGAGAGAAAGTAGATCAAGTAACCCTATTGAACCAAAACCAGAAAGATCAACTATACAAAATCCTTGTCAAAAATAAAGAGATATTTTCAGAGAAACCTGGTAGATGTAACCAATATACTCATTCTTTTGAAATGACACCAATAAGACCTTTTAATTATAAAGCAAGACCCATTCCACGTGCTATTAGAGAAGAAGTAGATGAGACCATAAAATCTATGCTACAAAATGAAGTAATCGAAATTTCACATTCTGAATTTCTAAATCCCCTGTGCATTGTTAGTAAAACTGACACTATTTTAGGATATATCATTTCAAGTAAAAGTATATAATTGCTAATTATATTTATTCTCTGGGAATCCCACAGAACATGTTCTTAGAGATATTGGCATATTTTTCCGGATACTGACCCACAAAAATCACAGAGATTGGGTAAAATATTGTGCCCTTATTGAAATGATAATGCCATAAACCTGACAACAGGATTTCCGCCCGTAACATTAATGTTAAGAGTTAGGCCTGAACCAATTTTCCAGGGAATAGCAGGGACCATAGAAAGTAAAGATGAACTGTATGAGGAACAAGAGGCTAATATTGCATTTGAGAATATAAAAGAGAGGGCAGGGAAAAGAAAATTGAAAAAGAAGGTTTGTAAGCATAGATGGGAGCCTAAATTAGGGGATTATGTCCTTGTGAAAGACCATAAATTATCCAGTGCATTAAAAAGTAGGAATAAAATAATGGAATTAATATATAAAGGCCCTATGGAAATTATTGCCAAATTTGGAGACCACATATTTGAACTAAGGGAAGTAAAGAGTTCAAAACTTGTAGGTAGATGGCATAAGCAACTCCTAAGACCATATAAAAAGCTTTGAGAATACTCTGAGGTAACCAAACAAGAAACAAATTATACCTAAGAAAAATATGAATAGAAATGTTACTGAAAATAATAAAATTGTGGATAAATTAAAATAGGTAAAAATATAAACGAGAAAGAAAGAAGGAAGACAAAGATGTAATTTTCCTGGAACATATGTTCTAATCAGGTGATTTTAAATGGTAAACAGAGTAGATAGAGTTGAAGGCCAATGGCAAGTCCACAGATGATGAGTGAAGTCTGGAATGATAAATGAATGGCCAGAGATGATGATCAAATCCCATATTATGAAACAACAACAAAGTGATTGATGTTGAGCACTTTAAGAATAAAGAATCTATATTGAACTGTCATGGGAGATTGACTAAATAAAGTAATTTTAAAAATTTATATAGGCAATATGGCATAGAATGTAAAATAATCAGTTCTTTAAAATATTATGGTACAATTAATACAGAAGCTGATGTTGATCTACTAATTAAGATAGTTTTTATTCAGTTTACCAGCTAGTATGTGCAAGGGATAATGAAAATATATACATAATAAAAAAAAAGTTTAAAAAATGTACTATCATATGTTGTATATTGGAAGTAATGTTATTAGAACAATAAGAATAATCCTTGAGATTGTCAAGATATTGTAGAGGTAAAAACAAAACTTAAGAGTAATGTTAGAAAATTGTAATGATACGTATGAATGAGAGTGGCATAAGAATGTAAGTGTGAAATAAGATGTGAGTGCGCTCTTATAAAAAGAACATAAATTTCATGTAAGTGTGTGGCAATGACATCACAAGTGACCAGAAGCAAATGTGTTAAGTGAAATGTTATGGAAAGAAAGACGAGAAATAATATTAGAAAGGAAGGACTTTTGAAAACAAGAATATTATATAGAACAAGAAGAAATAAGAACGCTTTTGTAAATCAGTGCAAGTGCGAGTGTGAAATAGTAACATGATTAGGATTTATATTTTTGTTAGATTATAAGAGTGTTTGAACAAACTTCATTTTTAAGAATTGCAAAAGAAAGAATATATATTCAGAAAATGAGAGTTGCCGATCGAGATTGACATCAAAATTTTAAAAAGAAAAATAATTAAAGTGGGAATATTTTATTTTTTGGGCAATAACATTATGTTACATTATCATAAATAATAATGTAAAATAATGTGGGGCATTTGAAACAGAAATTCAGTGTACACGAACCAGGATCACATGCTGGCCACGAGGTTAACAGCCCAGCTTCATGTGATCAACGGTCGAACATTTAAAACCCAGGTGGCGCATGAGTATGGTAATGGCAGTATGTCATGAGAGACCGTTGCAACAGTACAATGAAAACCGGTGAGAGGGGTTGTTGGAAGGTAATCGTGGTTGGCTCCCCTTGATGGTGAAAATAAGGAATGCATCGAATAAACATTTGAAAACGAAGTTTGGGCTATTCCTTTAATACCCACAAAGTACCCTGGGAACTTCAAGTTCATGCTCTACCAAGTTAAGCTGAGGTAATGGCACCAAGAACACCTTAAAGCATCCAGTGGACCCTCTTGCAATCAGTAGAATATTTAACATCCTATACACTACAAATTGGCTACATCAACATGAGATCATTAGCTACAATTAGGCATCCACAACAGGTCACTTCAGCTACAACAATCTTCAAGAATGGAGCTCAAGAAATGGCTTTCATTTCTCAACTGAGAAGTCAACCTGCATTAATTTCTGGTGCTGTAGGAGATGAATGCTACCTTCACTCTGTTTTGGACCAGATTTACTTTCATTCACAAATGAGAGGCATTTCCTGAGGATGATGTTCAATAGGAAGTTCAGCTGGTCTTTGCATATAGCACAGCTAAAACCATGATGTGACTGTTCCTTGGAATCTTGCACATACTAAATGGCAAATCGTGGGAAATGGATTGGACAGTTTTGCTGAAAATGTATTGTGCACTGATCTGTTGCTAACTAGATTATAGGTGTTTATTCCTCAGCATGACCATCTGTACTAAGATGATTAGACACAGTCCATAATTGGAGCATTCAGATAGTAATAGGAGCTTTTCCAGCTAGCCCAGTTGTGAACCTTTACGCCGAATTGGCAGAACCTCTTCTACAATAACGGCGTGAGGTCTTCTTAGGAAATTATGGTTCTGCACTTAGATGTATGCCTATGTACCCAACATTCATTTTGTTTTTCAACACCATGCTAGCCTCACTCTATAGCATGGTGGTAGTGTGTCTGCCTCATTTCCAAGAGGTCAGGAGTTCAGATCTTGCTTAAATTGAGTTATCTGGATAAATTTCTTTCCAAGGTCCTCCCTTATCCTGAGAAGATGAGTGTCATGTAGCTTAAAGCTCTATGGACCTCAGGCTCATTTGAGCACCATTTTACCCATTTCATTCATTCATCTTCCGATATGACACTACATTGCAGGACGTTAATTTAAAAAAAAAACACCATGCTAAGTGAATGATATAGCAATAGCTCCCTTAGTCCAATGCCAGCAGGTTTTTGTTTCCAGGAGCTTCTTAAGAAGCTTTCCATTGAAATGCCAAACATGTTTCTGAGGGAAGAGAGGCTCTACACGCCCGCCCCCTCCCCCCCCCCCACCCCCACACCACCTCCCATGGTTGCATGCCACATGCAATGTAGATCTTGGGATGCCTATTTAATGGAAATCCAATTGTTTTTTACAGTTTTTGTCAGGCTGCACTGACAGTATTTTATTTGCATTGATGGATCTAAGAGCATCAATGGTGTTGGATGTGCTTATGTTTATGGAACCGAACCACATATGTTCAGATTTTATAGTACACTTCCTTTATAATGCAGAGCTGCATGCTATATACCGAAACGTTTTATGTGTGCACTATCACAAATTGGATGACTCCCTAATTTTGAGTGACTCTCTTAATGCACTTGAGAGCCTTCGTGAGCTGTACAAATACCATCCTATTGTACATCATAGCCAGGATGCTTTCCATGTTCTATATGCTTCTGGTGTTAATGTGGTGTGTGCATGGATTCCTAGCCATGTAGGTTTGCTGGGGAATGAAATGATGGATTTAGCAGCAAAGGTGGCAACCACAGAACACAGCAGTACCATCTCTGGTATTACTTTAGAAGAGTTTAGGCTTGAAGTGCAGGGAGTGGTGCTGTCATGCTGGCACAAAGAATGGTCAGCTCTTCACAGTAATAAGCTTAGAACAGTGAAAGAAATTCTGATGAACTAGGTAACCCCTTCTCGCATATCTTGTCATGAGGAGGTTAATTTGGCTTGATTGTGCATTGGCTACTGCAATTTTATGTATGATTATCTTTTTCAGGGGGATCCTGCCCCTCTTTATTCGTTGGGTGACAAACTTCTGTCTGTCCATCACATGCTGCTAGAGTGTTTCCCTAGTGCACCTTTGAAACTCTGCAATTAACCTTTTATAACTTTGTTTTAATTTTGGCTTTTGCCTCATTTGTTTGGAGTCTTTATCTGTATTCTTGCTTTTACCAGTCTTTTGCCATGATCCATTTTATAAAGACGCTGATGATAATGTAGTTGAGCACCCTTAAACCTACATCATCATCATCATCGCCACCATCACCGTCACCGCCGCCATTGCCACCACCACCATCATCGTCGTCATCGTCATCATCATCATCATTTAGAATAAAATAAAAAGAAATAAAAAACTAACAAAAAAGGTAAAAGATATTACTTCATTAAACTTAACTGCAACAATTACTGTTCCAACACACTTGGAATGGATCCTCACATAAACATTGCTGGTTGTATCACTCAACCAACAAACACATGATACTTTTCTCTGCACTCAGCTATTTAAGTTTCACTCAACGTTATTGTAACCATAATGCCTTACACTACAGCTGTATGGGGGTTAGAACCGCACTTAGCTCATACTAAACAAAATTCGGTAATGGGTGAACAAAATGAGATTTAACTTTATGAGCAAAATTTTACGTTAATCTGAGTGGTTAGACAGAGGTACCTACCTATCTATGGTTGGAGGCTCAATGTTTAAGAAGATGTAATGCACCAAGTGAATGGCACTTTTAAGAAAATCATCCATTTGCACTAAAATACTAAATGCCCTTTCCCTCTTCTTTTTATGGGGTTTTCAATCCCTGTTTGTTTAATTTCTGTTATCACTTTGAAAATAATGTTCACAGATACACCAGTTGCTTTTGACATCAATTTGATTATATCTTTCACCACCAGGGTGTCATAATGTTGAAAGGAAAGGTTAAATACATTTACTACAATTGCCTTTTCACCACTTCTTAGAGACCTGTTGCTTTTATGTTTGTGCACATTACTCAGATCTGAGTATGCTGCCATAATGACTGCATGTGTACACACACATCACTGAGAGGATGTACATCAAAACATTCCTTCACTGCAGTAAATAACATAATCTGGGAACTACTGCCTACCACATGATAATACATACAAGTCAAATATTTAAGCTGATGTTTAAAAGCTTTGAAAGTTGGTTTACAGTACTTATTTAGCAGTTCATTACTTGAATGTATCAAATAAGCAATAATATATTAATATAGTAACAAACTGTTTTCACTCACACCAAGAGTTGTGCTGCAGTGCAATGTTGACATCCAGACCCATTCTAAGGCTGGAGTAGGTCTAAGTATATCATAATAGGAGGTAGTCACATATACCTGCTTTATCAGTACTAGATTAATGAGTGGGTATTTAATTTTTAATTAGGAATCTAATTAAAAATTATGATGCTGTTAACCAGTTTAGCAATATTATAAAGTGATTAATTATGAGGGTTGTCCATAAAATAAGGTTCTCAATTTTTTTGTACAGTGAAAAACATATTTATTGACATTGAATGATACATTTTTGGAAAGCTTAGACTTTTTCCTATTTTTCGACATAATCACTGTTCTGATCAATGCATTTTTGCATGAGTGTACCAACTTTTGTATGCCTGCATTATAGAACTTTCCCACCGTGTGGTGAGGATGGCTTAAAACAGTTTCTTTCAGCTCCTCTCCAGTTCTGAAATGCGTCCCATGCAGGTGTTTCTTCAAGTCAGGGAAGAGACGGAGTCACTTGGGGCTAGGTCTCGGCTGTAGGGAGGGTGTGAGACAGTATCCCATCCAAACTTGTTGATGAGATTGATTGTCACATGGGTAATGTGCGGACAAGCATTGTCCTGATGGAAATGCACTTCCTTCGTAAGCATGCCCCTCCTCTTGTTTTGGATTGCACGGCGAAGGATCTTCAACGTCTCACACTAGCAGTCCACATTGATTGTTGTACCAGTAGGCAGAAATTTGTACAACAATAACCCCTTTCTGTCCCTTTGATCTTTGAGCATTGCTTCCTCTGCTTTCACAATGGTGTCGTCGGAAACCGATGGTCGCCCAGAGCACTGGTCATCATGGACAGCAGTACATCCATCTTTCAATTCTCTGCACCATTTGCATATGTGTTGTACACTCATGCACTGTTCTCTGCACACTTCACACAATTGGGAGTGAATGTCGGCCGGCACAGTGTTTTTTGCACACAAAAAAACGAATCAGAGTGTAATTCGCACCTGGCGGGAGAAGCGAGTGGAAGCTCCATTTCTAATGGCTGCCAAGCCAAGATTGAGAATGGCAGACAGCTCGCAGGCTGGGGGACTGGGAGAGGGAGAACCAAGCTACACATCAGTATTGCCGGATCTTACCTAACAGCGTTCCTCGCGACTGCAGGACTTTAGAAACCTTATTTTACAGACAACCCTCATATAAACTCATCAGATAGAGGCATCTTAAAATGAAAAAGATTCCATGGCTATTGTTACGAAAATGGGCAGCTTTTATAATCTGCATGGCATCTTTTAGCATGTTTTTGGGAATTGTACATTACTATTTTGAATTTATTAATGAATCACAGCTTACAGAACTCAAGATTTTGAATATTACTCCAAAATTTCTGACATTTCTGAAGTGAAGCTTGAATCTATAGTGCTGCCTAAATAAGAAAGCCACTTGATGTACACAAACACTCGTAGCGGCTGTAAGCATATGACCACAGAGAAGGCTCTGTTTGGTTCCTAACCGAAGCTCTCTGAGGAATAAAACTAAATTTTTTAACGTTACTGCTGTTTTTTTACATTAACAGTGTTGATAATAAGTGGCTTTCTTAGGCCAGTTTACTATAGAGAAGTATTGCCATTTTGATCAATCTATGCCTATAGTCTTAGTTGAAGTTCCATTTTGAGAGAGTGATAAAAATCATACTTTTGAACCTTTATAGCCAAACAGGAGAAAAATCTAAATATTTCCTTCCTTTTAAATACAAATTTTAAAAAAATCACATTTTTTCTGTCTTTACTTATATCCTGAAACTATAACAAGTATTAGTCTTTCTCATCTATTAGATTTATTTAAGGAATTCCTCAAATGACTTATGTTAGTGCGGTCAAGTAATTATGTAATAATTTCTTAATTTTCAACCTCTGGTTTGTGGAACTTGTTTTGCCACTGTTGTTGAAAAGTGGTAAATTATCCACAAAATGCATACAGGTTTTCACGCAGTGCTGGAGAATGTCCTTATGAGTATTTTGATAGAGTGGCCCATGCTTTGGAGATATATAATTACAGGCCTAAACAATGAAAATTCTGAGTGACTTACATCTTCATATAGGCCAACAAGGTCTTATATGTCACACCAGTGAATTTGTATGGAGAAACATAAAAGCACTTGCCTACTGGTCTGGTGAATACAGAGGCAAAGTTCAAATTAAGGATTGTGGTAGGTATGTTGCATAGAAATGAGTAAGCAACCAGAAATATTTATGTAAGTTCATCATGATGAGATGTATGAATCTGCAAACAAATGAATATCAGGCATTCCAAACGATTGCAACATAATAAACCCTGTAACAGCTATTTGTTAAAATATACAACTTGAAATGAAACATTTGCTTGAATTTTCATCATTTGGTGCTGTAAGAGGCTATTTCTGACTGATGCTTCAGTTCATCATAATACCTGTATGAATGTTGCATTGCATGAAAATTCTGCATTCATTTTGGAACTCCAGCCAAGACCTGCTTTGATTGCATGGCACACACATTTTCAGATAAAGATGTGATAAGTTACAGAATGACTATTTTACACCCTCTCCTCATCCAAAAATGTTGTTTTCTAGTGCCTTGCATCTAGCAATGAAGCCATTAGCATTCATGCTTTCCAATACTTTTGAACTGTACTTTCTTCTGATCTTAATGCTTCACAGGTCTTCAAGTGGTCTTCGTTCATTTCTGCTGGATTGTTACACAGGACACATATTGGTGAAGCTGAGATACCTATTCTGTAGAGATGACTTGCTAAGCAGTCGTGATTTGTCAGTAGTCGGAAGGCTGCAACTGCTGCTTTCCTTGGTCTCTGGGTTGGAAAGTAGTGTAATCCATTTTTTATCTTTGGCATTTGTTTCTATTTCTTGTAGGTATGAATGAGAAAATGTTTTAATGATCAAGCGTTTTATTGAGGAATATGAGAAATTGAATTTAGACTTCTGTTTTATTGTTGTGCCTTTCTTTGCAAGTGGGCCTGCAGCTTCATTCCCCATGACTCCACAGTGTGCTGGAATCCATTGGAGATGAACAGTCTTATTAACTTTTGGAGTTGTGTTAACATTTTGTAGCATTCTCTAATTTTTGTTGACTTCTTTGTAGTATTTGAACATATTCCCTGAATTGCAGCTTTAGAATCTGAAAGAATTACTGCCTTGTTAAATTTATTTAAGGGAAGATTTAATAATTGTTGGAGAGCAATGTATATAGCCTCCATTTCTCCATCATAATTTGTTGTGTCTCTGCCAACAGAATGATAAAAGGAAAAACGTGAACACGTAACTCCAGCTCCAGTACGGTTTTCCGTGGAGGATCCATCAGTATATATGTGCAGCCATTCTTCTGTGGGATATCTAGTATTGATTGTTTCCAGAGCTAGAAGTTTTTGTATTTCTTTTGGTGTGTCTGATTTACTTATTTCCTCTATTAATTCCAAACTGAAGGTAGGTTGCAATAATTCCAATGGATTTTCTCTTATAAGTAGATTTTCTCTGGTGTTAGGAATGTTCAATTTGGATTTAATCTGTGTTACCTTTTCTAGGAAACTACTATGAGTTTTAAGGATTGAAGGGGGGAGGTTCTCTTCTGTCCATTTAGAGTTTGGCAGTCGTAACATTTTCTTGTGTTGGAGCAATGGTTGTTCTTCTATTTTTGTTGTTATTGATAGGGTCCGTGTTAAGGCAAGCATGGCATCAATAGGTGTGGATTTAACTGCTCCAGTGATTAGGCGAAGAGCCTGATTTCGTATTTGCTCAAGTTTATTGATGTTAGCATTTGCTGCTGTTATTAAAGCTTCAGAACAGTACAAGAGGTTTGGTTTAACATACATTTTGTATGTTGTGTTAAGGACTCTCCTTGAGCAGCCCCATTTAGCACCAGCTAACCGTTTCAGGATTTGCAGTTTCTTTTCAACCTTTTCTGAGATGTTTGTTATACGTTTTTTCCAACTTAGCTTTCTGTCGAAAGTGACGCCTAAGTATTTGGCATCATCAATTGCTTTGAGTGGTTTACCATTATAATTTATGTTAATATTAACTGGTTTGTATTTTAGTGTAAATAATTCATAATTTGTTTTCTCCACACTGATAGTCATGAGGTTTTTGGAGCTCCATTCATGTACTTTGTTTAGGGCTGTTTCTATTCTGTCTTTAATTAATTCAGTTTTTTTTGGAGAGCCTGGAGTCCAAATGACTACATTGTCAGCAGATAAAGCAATTTTGGTTTCTAAACTTTTTATTATTGATGGAAGGTCATTTATATATATGTTAAAGAGTGTTGTGCTCAGAACAGCACGTTGTGGAAGTCCTCGGTGTGTTTGTTTATATTTGGAAATGTGTGTATTATATTTTGTGGCACAAAATCTTTGTGAAATAAACTGAGTTATCCATTTAAGCATGTTACTTTTCACACCTATTGATTGCAACTTCTCAATTCGTTTGTTTCTCCAGACTGAGTCATATGCTGATTTAAAATCAATGAATACTGCCAAGGTATCCTCCTATCTATTGAAAGCTTCCTTGATGTCTTGGCTTAGTAGGAGTACATTTTCACTTGTACTATGATTCTGTCTGAAGCCGGTCTGTGAACTATTAATTAAGTTGTAATATTCTAGGAACCAGTTAAGTCTAGATGCCACCATTCTTTCCATCACTTTTGCAATAACACTAGTCAAAGATATTGGCATGAAACTATTAATATTGTTTGAGGGTTTGTTTTTCTTTAAAATCGGGATGATAATGGCTTTTTTCCATTCGGAAGGCACAGTCATTCTCCAACACGTGTTATACAGTTTAAGTGGGATTTCTTTTCCTTTCCTGCCAAGGTGTTTAATAAACTCTGGGTGGATCTTGTCAGGTCCTGGAGATTTTTTGTTCTGTAATTGTTCTATTGCTAAATCTAGTTCTGTTTCATTAAAATCCTGAATAAAAATATAATTTTGTATCTTTTGGCTTATTATCATCCAAAAATAAACACTCATGAATATGAATTCCAGTTCACTAAAACTGGTAAGTAAGAATGAAATTATGCATAATGCAGTGGAAAGAAAAACTTTAACCTCTGAAGCCATGTCTATAGAAATAAAGTAAATTTGCATCTAAGGGTTCATGAAATTACCCTGAAACTCTCTTTTAAAAAGAAATCCCTCTCCATCCATTTCAACTTTACATATCCTTTATATATGATGATTTTATCTTTATAATTAAAGGTGATTTTCTTCTCATGTTATATTGTTCAGTATGAGTATTTTACTAAATGTAATCACAAATTAAGTTATATCAATGATACACAAAACAAAATAGAATCATTTACATATTGTGATTTTTATTGTTAATGAACCCTTGAGGGGAAAAAAGAATTGTGTGAGAAGCTTTGTAAGGCTACATGGAGTTCAACCCTGGGAAAACCACATTCTAGGTAGTTTGAAACTGGTCAGCAGTGCGAAAATATTATTTGACATAAATTGTATATTTAAATGAGCACTTTTTTGTGTAGTAAGCCTGTCCTATCTCTTGTGGCTTCCTAGTTATACAGAATCATAATAAGGTCACTCAGAATGAAGAGAATTTCACAGCTTAATACATACATGTATACTGAGCAGGATGGCTCAGCTGATAATGTCTGTGGCCCTCATTCGGGAGGTCACTTGTTTGATCTCCATGGCTGCACACTCTGACATGGGTTTTTCCGTGGTTTCCGCATGTCACTTTCTCTTCTTCACGGATTCCTTTCACTTCATTTCCCATTTCCCTTCCTTGTCATCTTTCAGATTTGGTTGGTGGCGCGGTGAGCTCTGGTGACTGTAAGCAGATGGCATAGTTGCTTGCACTGTGGAACTTCTTCCCTAGCCCTTCCTGAAAGTTGCTGCCAGGGCTGCAAGGGTCGCCTTGTCACCCTCTCCCTGATTAGAGGGAGCACTTACATTGTGCACCAATTGTCATTATCTGTAATTGTTAGGGACTTCCCTGTGTCTTTGGGCTTCGCTAGCTTTGCTCTCTGACATGTGGTCTCATTCGTCTCAATTCGCCTCACCCATTCTCCTTGGGGAGGTGGTATCCCACAATAGATCCATGTCGGGGTCGCAGTGGGTGGAGGTGTCGCCCCCCTCTGTTAGACACACACATGTATGTATGTATGAATGTATATATATAATCATTCCTCATTGCAGTATATTAAACATAACATATTTTACTAAAACTGTTACAGAAAATAAATAATAATGAAATTCTTTCCAAGTAGAAAGTAGTTTGGAATGGATGAACTATAATTATGTCTCCTTGGAAAATGCTGCACTTAAATACCAAAATAAGAGCTGAAGCTTACACGATGGCATAATAACTCTATGTCTGCTCTACTCCTAGCTAGTCAAAAGGTTGATTTGGAACTAACATTGCGAAGGTGTTACGTTTGTCTGGAGCATAAACTAATGGAAATGGCAATGCATATCCATATATTTATAGTACTACAGGAGTGACATAAGGCTTAAATCTCATTGATTTGTATGACTTTGTTGGCCAAGAAGCAACTTTTATTTAATTTGACAAAGAAATGGACATGGACATAGTATAAAACTATTTATGCTCCATTTACCCAGCTAGCAGTTCCTGAATGTTTTGAGCTAAATACCAAGATTTGTATTTATGTTTTCATTTTTTAGCAATGCTGTGCAAGTACACACACGCACGCACGCACGCACGCACGCACGCACCCACGCACGCACGCACACACACACACACACACACACACACACACACACACACACACACACACACACACACACACACACACACACTCACTCACTCACTCACTCACTCACTCACTCACACACACACACACACACACACACACACACACACACACACATACACACACACACACACTCACACACTCACACACTCACACACTCACACACTCACACACTCACACACTCACTCACACACACACACACTCACACACACTCACACACACACACACACACACACACACACACACACACTCACTCACTCACTCACTCACTCACTCACTCACTCACTCACTCACTCACTCACTCACACACACACACACACACACACACACACACACTCACACTCACACACTCACACACTCACACACTCACACACTCACACACTCACACACTCACACACTCACACACTCACACACTCACACACACACACACACACACAAAATCCTTTTGTAAAACTGAATTCTTTTTGGTTCAGGAGAAATACTTATTTCATACAATGTCTATAACAAACTTTTAGGTGGAAAAAAACTTCCTCTTGAAAGATTGCTGTATCGGGTTTGCAACTCCAATTTTACTTTCCTACTTAAAAAGCTTCACTTAATTAAATTTAAGTAAGTGAAGTTAGTGTCACAAATCTGAATCAGCAATCATTCAAGTTGTTTCACTTCACTGTTCCCAACCTCTAACTTCAAAATAATATTACTTCAATTTACATAGATGATTTATAGGGAAAGCAAAAAGAGTCTTATTCAGAGATATCACTCACATTAGTGTATGCATACATAATGACAATATTTTAAGAAGAAATGTTTATACATAAAGTCCAGGAATTTTTATGACTCTAGAAGAAGACCAAAAGCTCATTGCTCATTCCTTGGAAAATATGCACTTTTATGGAAAAAAAAAACCCTTTATTTAGATAATATGCTTTTGTACAAGCATAAAAACTAAGTTTTGCCTAAGGAATGTAAGAGGAAAAAAAATAAAAGTGCTAGAAATAACATAATAAATGTGCAGTCACTTTTCACTTGAACATAAGGTTACAGACAAACTGCCTCAATGATCAAAGAATTTTCTATGTTAGAAACAGGCCTTTAAATCTTAAGTGCTATGAAATTTGAAAAGATGCAATAAAATAAAACTAATTCTCTGTTGCACAGATATATAGGTGCAGTACATCCTGAAAAAACAAAACAGAATCGACCAGTCATCGGGAATTTACCATATTCTATTCCTAATCCTATAATCACTGTAACAGAACACACTCCAACACCTTCACCAGATTATATGCGACGGCAGGTTTGTTTAATTCTCATACCTTTTCAAGTCATCTATGTTCTGTAGTTTTTTATGAATAAAAGCTGTATCACAAGCATAGTTTATTGTAGTGAACTAATCCATATTAATGGATTACAGGAGGAAGTTTGAACCCCAGATGAACACAATTATAGCTCGCACAGGAAGCAGCCAAGGAACCTGCTCCTTCTAGCCTATGGCCAGTGTTCCTTAAAATTGTGGCTACTTTGACTCAATTTTTTGGTGTATAAACTTCCTTCTAATTGTTATTATTAACTAACAGTAATGCATGCTTGTACTGTGAAAAACACATTAAAAGTGTGATAGATGTATCGTATCACATCATTGGTAACATTCATTTAGTAATCTTATTTAATCATTCCCAATGCACAAAATGGAGAAAAATTAAACTATTCCCTGTTTAGTTTTATAATGGTTTAACCTCTATGGAACCCTTGTACCTATAGGTTACAGCAGCTCTGAAGCTCCTGTGTTTGAATGGGAAAGTATCCAGCGTGTATTAGTGTAGGCAATTTCTTCAAGTTAACGTTCAGTGTACGAGTATCTTAGCAGTTTTCACCCCAATTCTTCTCTCCATTTTATACAGAAATTTGGAAAGGTTAACATTCACGGTTTGATAGTAAAAATGAGTTCCAGTAGAGGTATGTATTTTAATTTTTCTATTGTATTATTATAGAGTTATCAAAGGTTGTTAAAAGCATAAGGAAAAATCCCTAATTTGATTGGCGTAATGACTTCTTGATTTTAGCAATTTAATGATGCTTAAACTCAGATATGTTTTTATAATTTTTAAGTGATAATGTAATTCTTTATTCTATCTAACTAGACAATGCTTTATAAAAATGGCAATTTGTACAAATGGCAGAATAAATACCGATACTGATGCTGAATGTATGACTCTAACAATCTAATTGTTAATGTAACCTATAGGTTACACTGGGACTCAGTTCTTCTATAGTTTGAATGGTGTTCATTGCATAGTTCTGTATTAGTACTTTTCAGGGTTGACTGATGGAGAAATTGAACTTTTAATGCACAAAAATGATTCTGAGTGGTCAGATGATGAAACTGAAGTCACCTTCATAATACACAACATTGCAACCTGTTTATAGAGGTTGTGATACAGACAGTGAAAAATGTTAAAATGTACATATAATGCAAACATGACATTCTTGACTGAGTGATTTCTACCTATCACATTGCAGCAAATAAAATAAAAAGGACTATATGGTTGATATTCCATCTATTTGACTTAACAATCACAGAAGTTTGGATTGAAGAAAAGAAAGCCAGAAATCAAGGTAAAGCACTGGGAAAGGAAAAATTGGATTATTTGGATTTTAAGGTAAATATTACATATTGGATGCTGAGTCAAGCTGGTAATCAAGATGAAATAAGTGTTGAATCAAAGAATTGGAGAAAGGGTCTCAAAAAAAAAAAAAAAAAAAAAAAAAAAAAAAAGCCATTACAGCTGTTCCATCACACAGCCTCAGAAAATTCAGAGCTTCCCATATGTGAATAATTCCACCTGATGTTAAATCTTCATGCTGCAGATTTCCAGGATATGGCAGTCCTAAATGTGGAGTTATATGCTCAACATACAAGATTTATCTTTTCCTGAATAACCAAAAGAACTGCTTCAAATCATTCCATGATGATCTGTCTTTTATGTTCACTTTCTGATTAATTTGAATTCTTTTCACAATTCACTTTGATTGGTATTTGGTATGCATACATTGTAATTTTAGCCATGTTGTTAAACTTTGGGACCACCTCCATAGCGCAGTTGGTAGCGCGCTTGCCTCTAGCACGGAGGACCCGGGTTCGATCGCCGGTACCGGCATGGGAGGTCTGACATGGAGTGCACTCAGCCTCATTAGTCCCAGGGAGACCAATTGAGGAGCTACTTGATGGAAAAGTACTGACCCCAGGTCGTGAAGATCGCATAACTGGCCGGGAGGGATTGGGATGCTGACCGTGTACTACCTTCCAGTACTGCACCCAACCAATGACGCCTGTAGTGGGCCGAGGTTGGGGATGTAGCGGCTGGGTGGTAAGGCTTGGCTCTTCATGGGCTGTTGTGCCAGGGCTTAGTTTATGTTAATTTTGGAAGTCAGAAAAAAGGAAAGAATGTAATAAAATATAGTCTCTATTCTATGAATAAAATGCACATCTTTCAATCAAGCAGCAGTTAGAGACCTGGTGTAACCTATAGGACCATTTATAATATGATTACATTAAAAAAAATATTTTATTACATTATTAACCTTTGCAAACAAATATCACTGAAAAATATTAAAATTAAACCTGTAACCAATCCTAAGGTCCTTAGAGGTTAAAAGATCAGTGCATGTGCACCCTCCCTTTTCTGATCATTCAATGTCAATTCAGTGATGCATAGAAAGAAGCCTGTATTAGACAGCTCAAGTTGACATAGTACATGACACTACTGAGAGTGTATCTCCATAAAGATATTGCAAAAACCCACTTTTCAGTTGCTTTTATTTTATAGCTTGATAACCAAGTTATAGCAACACACACTTTTTCCACAAGTGCTACAGTTCCGTATTATTATATTCACTTTCTCTGAAAGGACATACCTATAAACCATGCTTCGCTGTACATATACAGATTATATACTTACTTATTTATCTAAGAGAATAAATTTAAATATTGATACAATCTATGAGAATCAAGCTCAGCATCTAAGATATGACTTCAACTTCAATTTAGTCATCCAATTTATCTTACAGGAAGATGTAGAATATGTCACAATTAATACTACACAAAAGCTTAAATACTAATACAATTCATGATGCAGTCTCCCTTGGTAATTTGGGGCTCCTATCCAAGTCAATATTTTGTGTCTGTGGCATACATTTTAAGCATATCTATCAATTCAACCAAAATAATAAAACATTTCAGCATTCTTGAAACATACATTTTCTATCAGCTATGGATATGGCTAATAATCAAAAGATTGCACTCAACAATTCAATATTTTTAAGGTAATCCGTTAAATGGTGGAAACTTCTGCAATAGAAAATTGTAATTACACTTGCATATGATGACGATGACAATGACAATGATGACAATAATTCTTTATTGTCCATAGACTTGTATGCAATTTTCAGATATTGTCAAAATTAAATATTTACATTTACACATACACATATTTGCATCAACATGTTTACAATTCATCCAGAGAATACAGACATTTTTGAATCAAATAATTTTTAAATAGGTTTTAAAGTTAGATTTCCTTGCAGTTTTAATATCTAGAGGTAATTTTTTATATAAAATTGTCCCTATTACATTTATATCCTTAAATAAAATTTGCTTATTACACGTATATCTATGGTAATTTATGCTGCTGCTTCTAGTATACCCATGAATATCACTATTTTTTTGTCAACTTATTTTGTATATATAGTACAGTCCAATATACATATAAAGAATAAACTGTTAACATTTTGTGCTCCTTAAATGCATTCCTACAAGTGTCCCTACATTTTAAATTACTAATAATTCTGATGCATTTCTTCTGTAAAATCAACAACTTATCCATGTGTACCTTTGCTATACTTCCTCATACCTCAATCGCATAATGTAGATGTGGATAGACTACACCATAATAAATCATTTTTAATTCTTCACTGCCTAATGTATGTTTAAAAAGTCTTAAAAGATAAATGGATTTGCTAATTTTGGTAGCTATAGCATCTATGTGTTGTGTCCATGTCGGCCCACTGTCTATCCATATTCCTAAAAGTTACTGCATATCTATTTTGTCACAGTTGTTATTTTCAATCACAAATGATTGTTCCAGTTGTTCTCTTTTTGAGAAATCATACTTCATGAATTTTGTTTTATCCATATTGAATATGAGATTATTTGCTCTAAATAGTTTAGTATTTCACTGGTACCCAAAGCAATTGTTTCCGTTAAAGATACATTACAACCTTCCCAAAAATGTACTATAGTATCATCCACGTGTGATGTTATAATGGAATTTTTTTGATGATTAATATCATTAACATTTAATTGAAACATTAAGGCACCCAAAATGACGCTTGAGGTACCCTATATCTTACATTTCCTGTTTTGACTTTATCCTTGACAACTACTTATCATTTTTAACATGAATTTCAGTTATCTATTTTCTACCTAACAAGCAAGATTTACAAATTTCATAAGCTTTTCCTCTTATTCCATAAGCTTCTAATTTATCAAGTAAGAGATCATGCTTTACACTATCAAAAGCCTTCAAGAGGTCAAAGAACAGTGTGCCCACCTTTTTATTCTGTTCTAATAAAGCTGATGGACATAGGCAATAGCAGCAATTGTAGTTGAAAATCCCTTTCTAAATCCATGCTGGAACTGGCAAAATACATTTTCCTTATTTAAAAATTCTAGCATCCTAACTAAGAGAACCCACTCACACATTTTCCCAATGTCTGAGGCTATAGTAGTTGGCCTGTAACTATTTATGTCTAATATCTATTCTTTCCTATAGAAAAGCCTTACGTTCTTAATGTGACTATATGCAGTGCTGGAAATATATTTTCGTAAGTAGTAAGCCAAGCATATTTTTATTCTAGGGCTCCATTGATAGCCAGTTGGATGCCATCAGTTTGCAAGGAAAGCTAAACCAAGAATGGAAGCCAAGCCTTACTCGCTCTCAGACAGACTCAAACATCACCTATACAGGCGAGGAGATTCCTGAAGCTCACGGCTCTATGTGTTACATTACAAAAGATGGGGATATTGATTATCAGGTTGTCTTAAAGGTATGCTGTGTTGTTTTGAGTACTAACACATTTATATAGGTACTGATATGGTGTTATGAGTTATGAATTAGCTAATAAAATTATAAATAGTTTCCTTATTTTGTATTGCTAAGGCTAATTGTTTAGTCTTTGTTGCATTTGAGTGTATGGCAAAGCATACATGTATAACAAAGATAGATACTAGCATTTTCAAATTCCATAAATCACTTCACCTGCTGCATGCAACATAGAATTACATACATGCATGCTTATAGAAAATCAATTGATATTCTACACAATGGCCATGTGTAGAACAAGGTAGGAAAGGGTAGAATGAGACTGAAAAAGTCAATGCTATAGGCAGGATTTGAACCATAGATCTTCTGGTGTGGAAGAAGTTATTTCATTGATTGACCTTATAGTTGGTTAAACTAGAAGCTCACCAACATAAGTACTTACAACATTGTAAGCCGCCATTAGGGTGTGTGATCTCATATTGGATTTCACCGTGATTTACTGGAAAAAATGCAAGTCAGTTGTTAATGTTCTGTTGGCATGCTGTCATGGTAGCTCAGTGGTTAGAGCTACTGGATGGAGACTAGGAGCTCTATGGTTCAAATTCTGGCTATGTTATTCAATTTTTCAGTCTTATTCTACTTTTTCCATATGTGATTATTGCTTGGCAATTGTAAATTAAATAATGAAAAAATCAAAGCTTTAACCTCTTGAGCGACAGCCATTTAAAAGCTTCACAGGCCGAGAACGGATACCCAATATCCAGTGCAGGGCATTTAAATTGTTAAATGCGCTAAAAGTGCTTCCTAAATACACAGCTGTAGTTTGCGTAAATTTTAAGTTATTTTAATGAAACAAAATCTGGTATAAAACTCATTATATGCAGTATACATGTACTTCATCAGCAATGTTGAGTTGCATTTACAAATCGTTGAAATGGCACTATTTGTTTCACTGTGGTAAAAAGTTAACTTTGCTTTGTCGAAGGTGCCTAATATAATTTCTCGGAAAGAAACAGTAGTGGACCCATTGTATGTGTGAGCTATGCGTCAGCAAATCACAGTACAATGTGAAATAGAACACTACTGTATGCGTGGTTTATGAGTCATCAGAATAAAGCAGGTTTGCAATTTTTCCTTACACGTGTTTCGTAACTTGGATATAGCTTACAGGCTCCGTTTGTTTCTTTCTTGAAATGCATACCTATACTTTCCTGCTTGTAGCTGAAGTGAGAAGCTTTTGAGTGTTACATCTCAGAGCTAAAACATGGCATCAACAAGCAGTGTTGCACAAACGTTAGCGAGTGGTGGACGTGTAAGGGCTTCTGAAATTACACACGATAATGTGGAGGACTTCTTGCTGTGTGACAGCGATTTGGATATTGATGGCAAATTTTCCGAATTTGAGGGGGGTGTGGAGGATATAGGTACGAGTGCTGAAAACAATTGCAATACAAACAGGCACATCTTCACGAGCACAGGGTCTGGTGTTCAATCCCAGGCTCAGCTGACTTCTGACAGCCAACCAATTGACATTTTTACAAAATTTTTTACTACCGACTTAGTGTCTCTCATTGTTTCGGAAACAAATGTATATGCGTGTAAGGTGAAGGAAGACCTGCTCTCTAAAGGTAAATTAGGGCCTAAGAGCAGAATTCAAAGGTGGACAGAAGTAACAGTCAATGAGATTTACAGGCTAATTGGTCTAATTATACTTATGGGTGTTATTCGTAAACCTGCATTATACATGTATTGGTCCACAGATGACATGCTAGCCACTCCTTTTTTTGGAAAATGCATGTCAAATAACAGGTTTACGTCAATTTTGCGGTTCCTTCATTTCACCTGCACAGAGAATGTAAATGACAAACTCCACAAAATTAGGCCTGTTTTCAATTATATTATTTCAAAATTTAAAGAAAATTATGTGCCTGGTGAAAAGGTCACTGTTGATGAAAGCCTAATGCTTTGGAAGGGCCGCTTAGGTTGGAAGCAATACATCAAAACAAAAAGGGCTAGATTTGGCATAAAGAGTTTTGATGTTTGTGAAAGTAAAACGGGATATCTTTACAATAGCTGCATTTACACTGGTCAAGGGACTGACAATACTGGAGACAAAGATTTGGGCTTATCTGGCTCCATAGTAATGCACCTAATGGAACCTGTGCTTGATCAGGGTAGGACTGTGTACTTAGATAACTGGTACAGCTCTCCTAAATTATTCATGGCCTTACACAAAAGAAAGACTAATGCAATTGGAACAGTATGTTCAAATCGTATTGGTTTGCCAAAAGATGTGAATACGAAGGCTCTAAGGAGAGGGGAAATGGAGGTGCGTCAGCTCCCACCTTTGACCTACCTTGCCTGGCAGGACAGGAGGGTAGTTAAGGCATTATCCAATTGCAGCTCTAAGATTTTGATGATTGACACTGGAAAAACAGATGCCCGTACCAAAATGTGCATTTTCAAGCCTGACGTTATCCAGGAATACAATATGCACATGGGCGGTGTCGATCTAGTAGATCAGGTATTGCAAGCATATCCCTCTTTACGAAAAACAGTGAAATGGTATAAAAAGGTATTTTTGCACCAGCTGGATATAACCATATACAATTGTTTGGTAATTTGGAGAGCTCTACATCCACACAGGACAATGACCTATCTGGACTTCCGACTATCAATAGCTCGCAGCCTAATTGAACAACACCAGGTTGAGAGGCCTCTTCATACTGGGGGTAGAAAATCCAAAACCCCTGCACCCCTCAGACTTCAAGGAAAATATTATACTAAAAGGATACCGTCAACAGCGAAGAAGTCCCGCCCATCTCGAAGGTGTTTCGTGTGCCACAAGAAGGGAATCCGTAAGGAAACTGGGATGATCTGTGGCGAATGTGGAGATGTGCCCTTGTGTGTTTATCCCTGTTTTGAGACATATCACTGCAGAAGGAACATATAAAGGTAAGCCAGTAAAGCATATAGAATTTAATTAAATGTTTCATAACGGGGGAAAATTAAAATAAGTTGAGTTAGATAGAGGATAAATAAGGGTTAAATGCACAAACGCACAGGACGTGTATACACGTCCATATCGCTCGACCGTCATTTTAAATGGACGTGATTTCACGTCCATATCCCTGAAGAGGTTAAAATGGCAGTCACTTAAATACATTTGTATTTGAACTGAACACACTGGGATTTTATCTCTGCAAAATCCCCATTAATTCTCTATGTTAACTCAGGATTCTTTAACATCTCAGACAACATATCTTCGTTGGTTCTAGAACTTTGTAAAAGTGATTCAGTCCACCTAAGAGCACTCATACAATGTAGACTTATGCAAAACTAAACACAGAAGCTTTGTGACTTATTCACAAATAACTTTTAATTAGTTAACTGAGTGAATTTCTGAAGGTTAAGAAGTGGCAAGTATTTTTCAGAACTCAGAACCACAGTAGATAATACTTAATGTATCTATCAGTTGCTCTTTTTAAAAAAGTATATACCTATACTGACAATAGCTTTTAAACCTCCTTTGCACACTCACTCACTTACTCCATGGCATTATGGCCCTCGTAGGGCCTGAGTCCGCATAACTATTGAACAGCAATTTCTCCTGTCCTGTGCCGTATGTCTCCACCCTCTTATACCCATCTCTTTTATGTCCTCTTCTATATTTTCTAAATGTTTCTTCCTTGGTCTCCCCACACATCTTCTTTTCCTTCAAATTGCTTAAAGCCCCCAAAACCTTACTTTTGATAAACTTAATTTATAGTCAGTCACAGAAGTCAAGTTGTTCTCATCCAGCAATCCCATGAAAGTTATTTCATTAAAACCTTTAAATCTAGGTTTCACTTCATCTGTAAATGAACCTAAAATTTTATATATGTGAGTACACAGTTTGGTAACTTCTTCTGTTGTTTAACAGACTTTCTAGTTTACAACAATGAAGGAGTGTATCTTAATTTCTTATCTTAAAATAGAACAATGCACATGTAGCTTATTGTTACACAGTTTTATGTTAGATGCTCATTTTGGCTGACGCATTTTGAGTATATCATTAGTGAGCAAAACTATTTTGTTAGTAAGACACAGAAAACACATAAAAGTTGTGTCATTCAATTTACTAATAAAACTCCAAGCTCAGTTAACTGACACTGGTCACCAATTATAATTGCATCTTACATGTTCCACTGCCTGCCTAGTTTCAACTTAATGAGATTTTATTGCTGTAGTGGTTCAAGAATATTCTCATCTGTATTCTTAACTGCCAAGCCTGTTGTGAAAAATGAGGTTATCTCATTTTAGCAAATATGCTTATCTCTCATTGGTATATGACTCACAAATTCTAGTCAAGCTATGCCTAGTATATACTGATAAATCCTATCCATAGTTAAATTGTTAATGTAATGCATATGTTAAGGCTGATAAGGATATTTGTCTGCATCAAAAATATTATTTGTCATTGTTAGTTAAATAACTCTGAAAAACTTCACCCATTCTATTGTTCATTTCAAAATCATACTATCTACAGTTCTGTAGTTTTGGGTTAAAGGAACACATTTATTAATCTATGAAACTACATTATTGTACTGAAGACTACTTGAAGACCTGTCAAGCATTAAGATCAGAAGAAACTACAGTTCAAAAGTATTGGAAAGCACGAATGCTAATGGCTTCATTGCCAGATGCAAGGCACTAGAAAACAACAACAACACATTATTGCACTGCATAACAACATAAAACAATGTAACTAGACATGCAAAACAAAACTTTTGTTGAAGAAGTTACTAATAACATTACATGAGAAAACAAAGTGAGTCATCTTTCTTTGGGACTAGATGTAGATGGCTTGACCAGCAGCTTTTTTAAAGTTGGCAGATGCCAAGGTTGATCATCTCCTGGAATTCAAGTTTGGCCTGAGCTAGTTTATCTGGTGGTAGCCATCTTGCTTGTGCATGGAGTGGGTATTCTGTAGTGGTGATTGTATGGTGAACAGTGATTCAGGAGAACTGAAATTACGCTTTTCAGCAAAGGGGTGAGGGTATTTCTTCAATAAATCATGATATTTGTGCTGTGGATCAATCAGAAACACTGAATTGTGGTTTGTTGTGCTTATGAAACCTGTGATTGAGACCAGGGTTTGTCTGTCGAGCAACTGCTTTGGTTTAATGTCTAAAAAGAGGCCGAAGTAACTCAAAAAGTGAGCTCCAATAATAGGTTGGCAAACATCAGCTAGATGAAATGGCCATGGAAATCTTCTCCAAAGGCCTAATTCAAGGTTAAGAAGGCATTCTCCATAAGTGTGTATTATTGCACCATTTACTGCATAGAGTTGTTGGTTCTGAATGGTTTTGTGTTCTAGTGCAGTTGTAGGCAGAACTCATACATCTGCCCCATAATCCACTAAAATTGTGAGACTTGTATTTTGACCTATTATGAATAGGTGGCAAGATAATTCTGCCCCCTCACTTGGTGCTGCCCCAAGTGAAGGTCCTAAAAGTTTTCCGGTAACATGTTACTAGATGAGTGTGTAACAAATGAACATGGTGGCGAGCATTTCCTAGCATTTTGCTTGAACTTGTAGTGATACCAGCAGATGGGGTGCTTGGATACACGCCAGGGTGACTTGGATCTAGAACATGATGGCAATCGGGTTCAGAATTTCTGGAATTAATTTGTTTCCTCAGAAAGTTGCTTTTCTAGGTGTGAAAGTCAGTCATCTTGAGGTGATTCAACAACTACTTCCATACTATACATGGACTGACTAGGTGCTGAGATCTCTATAATTTTATCAGCTATAGAGGCCATTGTATCCAAACTTACATCTTGACTGGCTGCTGAGATTGACCATGCATTGTTAGGAAGCCATTGCAAAAATATAGTTTTTAAAAAGTCATCAGTTACTTGTGATTCCGCCAGAGCATGCATCTCCCTGAATAGAGAGGATGGTTTCTTGTCTCCTAATTCAAGTTCCGTCAGTAACTTTTTTGCCTTCCGCATCTCGGATTCTTCAAATTCAGCAATAATACATGCCTTTAAGTCTGTATATGGAGCAACTGACATAGGTTTGGTTATGAAATCCAATATCAATTTGGCAACTTCAACGTCTAGAGATCCTAAAATATAATGGTATTTCGTCCTTTTGTCAGTGATGTTGGCAGTAATAAATTGAGATTCAACTTGTAGGAGCCATATTTTGACAATTTTGCACCAGAACAGCGATATTTTTACCGCAACTTGTGAAACTTCCATGCCGGCGTTTGACTGATTGGTTTCGCTCCGGTTGGACATGGTGTACGTATGCAAAGATGATAATTACAATTGATTAATTGAATGCATGTACTCACAGAATCGTTGTTTGATCATGTTGGGGCTCACTAGATGTAGTTTCGGGTTGAAATAACATTTATTAATCTATGAAACTACATTACTGCACTACATAACATAAAACAATGTAACTAGACATGCAAAACAAAACTCTTTTGTTGAAGAAGTTACTAATAACATTACATGAGAAAACAAAGTGAGTCATGCCAAAGAGATCATTACAAAAGAGCAACTACTTTCCACAGTCCATGTATGAGTTGCCACAGTTCCATTAAAATGAGTACATTCATACAGATAGCACCTTGTTGCTGCGCATATCCTTTGGGTTACCAGCTGCTTCCTCAGCTAAGCTGTGTGCCATCCAAATAGAGGACAGCTACAAGCACTTCACAAAATGTATATTCTACAACACTCGCAAGAACTCAGAAATGCACATGCATCTCACAGATCAGTATGCGGAAGACTTCAAAACAGCTTTATGGTGAGGGAATGTGAGAGGCATAGTGTATCAGTGGGCTGCTGATTGGCAGAAGCGTTCTTTGCCATGGAAACCCTTTCAAGAGCCTGTCTGCACCTAGCTGTCAGAATTAACTAGTTGTTTTAATTGAGTTGCAGTAATCACTCTTCTCAAATCCGCATTGAATATGTTGGAGATGATCATTCAATTACCTGGATACTCTCTTCTAGAAAGTTTAGCCTGGCTTGTTCTTGCTGCTTCTATGTAGTCACAACCAATATTTTACATATGTGTTACTTGAAAGCAGTACCGTTTTATGAAAGTTAAAATTTTTACCCTTACTGCTCCATCTTATTTCACTCATTTCACTTTCCTGTAAAGTTTAGTGAGCCTCAGCTACCTGCCTTCACTGCTGAATGGCACGAGGCCAGAGTCAGAGGATAACGAATGGAATTTTTGCGCTCCTGAATGTAGTCCACCTCAAAAGTAACAATCATGTACACATTTCAACATTTTTTTTTATTTAATTTTATTAACTTCCTCCAACGTAGTGTCATATTGAACAGTGAAACGATGCTCAAATGAGCCTGAGGTTCATAGAGCTTTAAGTTACCTGACATTTGTCTTCTCAGAATGAGGGAAAACCTCATAAAAAACCTTATATGGATAACTCACCCTAAGCAAGATTCGAACTCGTGACCCCTTGGATGTGAGACAGACACACGACCACCATGCCACAGAGGCAGGCAACATTGGAGGTGTGTAACATTTATTCAGTAACAAAATATAGAGGGAGTATTTATCCATTCCCTTTCAGTTGTTCATTTCCTTAGTGCATTTAGATATTATATGATATTGCAATATAATGATGCAATAAATGCTCCAAATAAAACAGCTTTTTACAGTTGTTCTGTTGCTCAGAGAAAAAAATGTTTCCTATTTACCCTGTGTAACATAGAGAATCACCATTGAAATTATGGGTGTCTGAATCCCCTCCACACTATTTATTATTAAGAAGTAGGTACTCATTAAAATATCTAGAAAGGCCATGTAGGTAACTGAGTACATATACTTGTCCAGTAATATTTATTGGTTATTACTTCACACACACTTTTTTTCCAGACTGTACATTCAGCAGCAGTACGAGACAGTGTTTGTTGTACTCTGCGGGTATGTGAACTTATATTAAACCTTCTTGAACTGCTCATGGATATGGGAGTACTCAAACAATGTCTACGCAGTGAGGCAGCTACCACAAGCACAACAGCTCGTGCTACAATAGTAGGAAAGACACATGCACATTCTCATGGCCCTAGTCATCATATCATACATCAAGTTAGTCACAAATCCACCATTTCCAAGGCAGCAGAGAGCTCACCATCAACAGAAAAAGAACCAAGCAAAGAACCCACTGGAAGTCAAAAGAGTCAGGAGAAGTTACATACTCCACATCACCTCATAATGAGTTGTGTTGTTAGGTTTGTATTTACTATTTACCCTCTTCAACAGCTATAGATTCAGTTTGTATTGCTTTCAGGTATAAAAGGAGTACACATTTATCACTGTCTGGCAAAACCTCATTATTCTGCAAACACATCATTCAGATTGTACTGACGAGAAATAACCAAGATTAGTATTACAGGGTTTCAAAATTGAATACTGGTGAGCAAACACATTTGTTACTAAAAATATTTATTTTATGGGATGCACTGTTCTCATATTAAAAATCTGATGTGTTGCACTCACATGACTTTCTCTACTCTTGTACTAACCATTCTTACAAACCCTTTTTCCCCATATATTCATGTTAATAGAGATAAACATTTGTACAAATTATCTAATTACTTATTTCCTTGTAGGTGCAGGGGAAATGTGGGAATACAGTAGGCTATGAATGATAGTCAAATCTTTTAAAGCTTTGAGATTTCATTCTCTTTGCATGGCTAAGGTATAAAAAAAATGAATAATGATCTTCCATTTGATGAAACTTTAAGTATTCCAAAACTCTCACAAATAACAAGGAATATCTCTGAAATGGTTCACTCCATAAAAAAATTCATTTGGACAAAAATTGCGTGTTTAAAAAGATCTACATTTCTGCATAGTAAGATTTGGTCTATCTCTTACGATTTGTGAGTTATTCAAAAGTTATTAAGAGTAAACAGGACCACATAGGCTATAGCCAGAAAATTCAAAATATACATTTCATTCGTCATAAAATATCTTAAACACATGGCATTTTAATCAAAATTGTTAGAGCTATTTTCAAGAAAATCAAAAATTTTGAATAATTTTTCGTGTAAAGGGTAGTTTAGGGTGGAGGAATTTTCTTCAAAATCTTCATGTCGCATCCTTAAAAGATATTAAACTTAAATACCAACTTTGGTTTTTAACCAACTCTTCGTGCTTGAGTAATGCTTTCCAAAGACACAAACACACAAGACACATATACACACAGACATTTTTCTAAAAATCCTTTTTTTGGATTCAGGGTGCCTGAAAACATATATTTCCAGTGAAATCTCGACATGGAATTTTTGGGTGGAATACAATGCTGCGTCTACTTACGATAAACAGTAGCTCTTCAATTGGTTCCTCTGGGACCTAATGAGGCTGAGTGCACCCTGTGCCAGGCCTCCCAGGGGGAATCCCCATGCCGGTACCGGGAATCAAACCCGGGTCCTCCACACCAGAAGCAAGCATGCTACCACTGCACTGCAGAGGCGAAAGAAACACTGTGTGAACTAAATGTGAATACCCAGATTTTTAATAACAATAGTTAATTTAATTTAAAAGGTGAGTTAATTAATAACACTGAACAATATTTCAGTTGTCAGCTCTATATTGTCACAACAAAACAATAGTTAAGTTCAGATTTAAAAATGTTATTGTCAGTAAGTGTTCTATGATATTGGATGCAGTGTAGAACATATAAGTAATGGTAATTACAAACTTTCTAATTGCCATTTTGGTTGAAGTTTATTGTATGAATGAATTTTATGTGTCATTGCCAGCCATCCACTTTTGTACCAGTACTAAACTAAGCCCAAGCTTGATGTGATTTTCCTGTCCTCAAAAGCTGCCTCTGCATGAACCTTCCAACCATTTTATATAAATTAATATTTTTTATGTAAAAATTTTGCTTTAGTGATAAGTTCTTTTCCTTTGTTTCTTTTCTTTAATTGTTGCATTCAACCTTCAAATTTAAATACAGCTGCAAAACTTTCTAGCTAAAGACAGCACTTCACTTGAATCCTAAACTTATTAAAATTGAAACTTATGACTCGCAGAATATTTTCTTTATTACCCTACCATCAGAGGGTGATGCTACTTCTATTGCACCAATAAAGTGCTGCCATCATGGAATGTACTAATGCTAATGGTCCAGTCATCGATAATGCTTTATTCTATCCTGTATCTAATATTGAAGGTGGTCTTTACAAGTCTGTGAACAAAATTTCCAAGATATCTTTGCGATGTCACAGAGATGATTATAAATTGTACAAGCAGATCTCAGGAGGGAGATATTTACAGGCATAAGAAAAGGGGAAATGCACATCACAAAAGATACATAGATGCAGTTTTGGGACTAGTCAAACAACATATTAACTTGTTTCTTCATGTAGGAAGTCATTATGGTGGAGCCAAAACCAACAAACTATATTTTAGTAAGCAGTGTTTTCAGTATAAACCACCTGTACAAGTATTTGTACAAACAAAATTTGTTTTAATAACAAATATATATTTTTTTACTTTCTTTATCTGATTATCCTCCCCATGTGGAGGACTGACACCCACTAGGACTTGTATAGGGTCAGATGCCTATTAGGGAGTAGACAAAATTATGTACCAGGCAGAGTGAAGACTGGAAGCGGGTGGTCGGCCTAGCAGCAGGTATGAGAGTGAGGAAGAGAATGATATTAAATGCAGGTGAAATGAATGAATAGAAAGGTAATAATGGAACAGGTGGTGGAATGAGTGGTGGGGGAAACCGGAGAAGCTGGAGAAAACCCATACAGATGCTGCATTGTCCACCATGAATACCACATATGGGTCCGTGGGGTCAAATCTGGGCCACCTTGGTGATAGGTATATGGTCTAACCGCTCAGCTGTGGTGTCATCTTAATAACAAATATCCAGAGAGCAAAATTATCTAGCACATTTTCAGAAATCATTTTTTCTGCTTTCCCAATATATCATTTCATTGATCCAGAACAGGTACTTACCTAGCTTATGATATGCTAGTTCATAAAGTTTCATCATCAATTGAAGACGAATTGCAAACAGCTGAAAGAGAACTGACACTTCATCATCAAAGCACAGACACTATGAACAAAAATGCTTATGATGCACATTTGCCTAACTATGAATGTTGAGTGTCACCTGTAGAACTTCAGCTAGTTTGCTTGTGCCAAATGATTTTTGGCACACAGCAGAATGTACTACAGTATATAGCTAAACTGTTGTAATATAGTTATTCACATATTGTTGTTATTATTGTTCTTTATTGTATTATGATTGTATTACTATTGTTTGTGCACTTTGTTTGTAACCTTAATTTGTACATTTAACTCTGCCACCAGGTAATACCCATTCGCAGAAAATATACACATACATACATATCCCATCTGAACAAAGTTTTCACTTGTATTGGGGATGAAACAAAAGCATGTCATGGCAATAATAAAGTTGGATCCTACCTTATGTGTCTGGCGAGCTCCTATAATACTTTTGCAAGAAAAATGTTATAATGTGATCTGGTAACAGTCTAGGCCAGAACAAAAACTGTAAGTACTATGCTTTTTGTAATATTGATCTTGGTGCAGCAAATTGGACATTTTCAAGAGATTATACAAATGGTTTTAATAAGTGGATATAGTCCTTTGTCTTGCGAATGCAATCTTAAAATTGTCAAGAAAAGAAAAAGTCATCCAAATGTCATACACCACTGGAGTTGAATGTTGAAGTCTTGATGACTTGATGAGGCATCATGTTACTTTCTTTGCCTTGAGACTGTTCACCGGTAGAACCATCTTGTATGTCCAAAGTCACTTCTATAGAGAGATTGGTCCCTAGAGGATGAACTTCTAAAAGTTTTACTATACGTTCTGCCATTTTTTACTCCTATGCACTTAAATGGCTAGTTCTGCAAATATTACACTGCTTGTGAATATAGTTAGTCATACATAAGGGTACATGTATAAGATTTAGTGTTGTTATAGAGCACATAATTTGTTGTGTCTGAAAGCATCAGCACCTGCCATTAAAAGGAAGGACCACTAGATTCCAAGTGACAGTGACGTAGCCCAAAAGGGTGCTATCTCTTCCACTAACCTGTGCATCATATGATGCAAGGAACAAGGCTAGTCAGTTCCCAATGTTTATCACATTCAACTTGAAATTTTACAGATGTAATTGAACTTCAGCAGAAAATATGATGCAAGGAACAAGGCTAGTCAGTTCCCAATGTTTATCACATTCAACTTGAAATTTTACAGATGTAATTGAACTTCAGCAGAAAATATGATGCAAGGAACAAGGCTACTCAGTTCCCAATGTTTATCACATTCAACTTCAAATTTTACAGATGTAATTGAACTTCAGCAGATAATTTGTTGCATTGATTTAACATGTCCTAAGTTAACCAATTTACGTAATTTAAAGGTAACTACTCTTCGACCTGAGCTGGTTGAAACATCCTTTGTTAATTTTTGTGATTTTGCACTGGAAATTGAAGTTCTGGGTGTTGTCCCCTGATATTGCATGACTTTCAGGGTGGGTTTTGGCATTAAGAGTCTACACTATCCTTGTCAGACAGATCTCACAAGACAGTGAAATGACATATGTTGATCCATGAAATCTCAAAGAAATCTTGAAAAACAAACAATCGCTGTATCTGTAGCTATTGGAGATCTTATACTTTAAGGGTCTGAAGACTAATAATTTAATAAATATCATATGTACTTAAAACCAAATCTAGAAAACAAAGTAATATCTACACCATAAATAACGGCATACTTTTGAATATAGTCTCTTAACTCTGAAGAGGTGAGTTCTACCACACTCAGCATCTCACTTAACCACTCCCTCTGCAACACCCTTTTTCCCTCTCCCAGCACAAAAGTCGTCCCTTCTTTAATAAGGGATGCGATTAGAATTTTATGTAATTGTGTGTATATTTATTTGTTTCACTTGAGCTTAATGACATCAAGTTTGAGTGGTATTAGACGAAAGACAAGACATTATACATAAACTGTGAAACTTCTATAAGTATTTGGATAACTGTCAAGTAAAGGTTTCTGATATTTTAGAGATTTCAAAGATTTATTCACCCATATGTTTCTACTACATAGGATATATCAAGATATCAGAAGAACTTACAAACATGATATTTACACATACAATTTATTTACAATCATTCATCTAAGTACCATGCTTGAATTCCTCTAGACTATAAAAGACATTTTGTACTAGATACTTTTTTACTGCTTTCATCTTTAGATCTGCATTTTTTATAAATTTAATTTTTTCCGGTAGCTTACTATAAAGTTGTTTGCCCATAGTTTTTGTATAGCATCTGCTTAATGTACCCCTAAGTACTGTTCTGTAATAATCACCATTATTTCTTAGATTGTATGTGTGAATATAGTTATTTTCTGGATAATTTTCTTGTAAAAGATATGTTTTATCGTCTCATAGATGTATATACAAGGAACAGTCAAAATACCAAATTTTTTATATATTGATCTATGTATTTGTCTTCTAAACATAACTGCAGAAGCATGTCAAGTGTCTGTAAGAATAATGTAATGCATATTTGTGGAAGCACACAGAAATATAACTGAAAATGCAGAGGTTCCATGGCCATTACTTTCCTTTTCAAGAAAGGAAAAAAGGAAAGAGAAAGTAGCGAGGGAAGAAAGGAATTACATGTTAACACCTTTCACAAAGTTAAGTGATTTCCAGAAAGATGTAACCTGACACTCAGTACAGGAGTTTTACAATACTAGTGAATACACCTGGTTGCAAATACCATGTAAACGGCCAAGAGGACCCGGAGCACTGACCACGTTCCACCCTCCAGTACTGCATCCCACTACTGACACCTGTGGTGGGTAGAGGTGTCAGATGCAGAGGCCAGGCAGTTGGCCTTGGCCTGATAAGAGCTGTAGTGCTGGGATTTAGTTAGTTTTTAGTTTAGTGAATATACTAAACTTAAAAATCATAAAATGGTTTTAAAACACAAAATAGACTATAAAGAATTTATTACTTCTTTACATAACATTTTGAGAGACCTTGACTTTATATATCAAGAATATATATCGACAGTTCTTAATAGAGGGTTTGTGGCAAGACCCTCATTTTCAACAACAATACACAGCATAAGAATACTAACTTCATTCTATTATTTAAATTTATGAAACTTGGATATAACTGGCAGGACTCTAAAATAAATAGTGCTCTAAAATTCCCATTAGATTACGTCAAATAATATGCCTTGCCAGACTGGCCAGACACACACACACACACACACACACACACACACACACACACACACAGACACACACACATGCGCATGTGCACATGCAAACACACACGGACGCACATGCATGCACATCAGCCTATGAATACCTACCCCTCTGGCTTAGGTGAGCAGCAAAAGGGGAGGAATATGAAACATTTCACCTGAGTGGCAGTAAGGCATGCTTTGCAGCGACCATCCACACTAGTCTCTGAATGAGTCTGTCACGTATTGGTAAGATGTCAAACGATTAACACTCAAATATTAAGAGGTAGAACTGGAACTTAAAAATTCAATGCCACAACTGGGATTTGAACCACAGACCTTCCGCTTGCCGGGCGGACGCTCTACCACTACCGGCAAGCGGAAGGTCTGTGGTTCAAATCCCAGTTGTGGCATTGAATTTTTAAGTTCCAGTTCTACCTCTTAAACTTTGCCCACACACGGCTTGTGTGTTTAAAAACACCAACAGTAAGTTTGTTGGCATAAATAAATAATAATTACTCAAATATTAATCAATGAACACAGGTCAGTTTCAGGCTCAGGAGTAAAGGCAATGGGGGATAAAGGAAACATTAGGGACAGCCTGTTTAGTATTTCCCTGCCAACATAAACCACTGCACATTTTATCAGCACTATTCCATGTACTCGACTGTATAGATGACACCAAATGCTTTCTGATGGGCAAGGGAATGTTCCATTTTAACAGGTGTCTTTAATTGTGAATGTTCCTCACAGTTCTTAACAGCTACACTGCTTCATTCGTTCATTCTTAGCATTATTTAAATCTCCTAAGTCACTGACAGTAATATCTTGTAGTACCTTCATATAAAACCAAATTAAAATCAATTAAATATTATACTTTTTATAGAGAACCTTAGATTTTCTTGTTACTCAAAGGGAAAGGATTATTAGTATCACATGTAGCTAGCACATTGTACTACATCAACATGAACCACATTGTATCATACTCAACTATAAGTCAGTAAATACTTGATTATGTCAAACAATTTATGTACCTTGATAATATTGTAGTTTTCTAGGCACAATGAGATATACACATTTGCAATTTTTACTGCTTCATTACTCAGAAAAGAAGGAAAACTGTGTATAACGATCTATAAGGATCCATTCTGGGTACTTTTTATTGTTGTGGTAAATGACTTGCCGTATAGATTAAATACAAAAGACATTTTATACACATATGATGCTGTTTTATGTTCAGTAATAGATCATGATGAAAATACAGCTAACAATCTGATAGATTGGTTCAATGCTAATGGTTTATGTCTTAACTTGAGCAAGAGACAACATATTTATTTCAATCTAAGAAGGGCTAATGACCATAATACTGTTAAACTTTTAAGAATTTATGTTGATAGTAAAAGTTGGAGTTATCATACTACTGTTTTATGTTCCAAATGTTCCAGAATAATATATTAACATAGAAGACTGAAGCATAATATTTATAGATCTATTTTCCAAATATATATAATGGAGATTTTTCACAGTTGCTGTAATTATGATGTAATACTATGGGCAATATTAGTGGAGTCAAGAATGTGTTTTCATTGCAAAGGAAAGCCATTCATATCATTGTTAATATATCCTTGAGATATACCTATATGCAGAAATTGTTTTAAAGAGCTTTTCATTATGATCCTTCCATCAATGTATATTTCTAGCTGTATCATATAGATGCATGAAACTTTAATGAATATGCTTTACATGAAGATGTACAGTTGAGTGCAGGGATAAATAGGTACCAGATTTACTATGGTGGTTTTCTTTATTTAATGTTGTCAGAAACCCCTTACCACCCGTGTTCCACACCAGCCTACTTCTTATTGTCTTGAATTCAAATACAAAATAAATAATGTATTAGCCTATGAAAAAAGGTCAGAAGTGAGTGGTAAAAGGGGAGAAAGTATTGAAACATTTCACTTGAGTGTTGGAAGGAAATTTTGCCATGACTGTCTACACCAGCCACTCTATCTAGTATTGGTTTCAAGTTAAGAGTCTGGCAGTCAAACTATAACCAATAAACTAAGGCTGATTTAAAGCTCAGGAATGATGGAAAATGGGGAAGTAAGACATTCATTAAATGGAGTGGTAGAATCAGGTAAGGAGGATGGGGCTGGGTGTGGCATAGGAGATTTAGTATTTCCTTACCAATATAAACCCTGCACAGTATATGGTCACAGTTTTATCCACTTTACCATGCATAGTCATAATACAAAAGAATGCAGTAACTTCCTAATGTGATTGTGTAGAATACAACTTTCTGCAAAGTAGTTTTAATTTTAAAAAGAATCTCGGGAAACAATCTCTGGTTTTTACTTGGTTGCACTAATGACATTATAAATACTCTTATTTTCAGGGTCCTGAAACATCTAGGCTGTCCCCATGGCTGTGCAGATGGCCAGCAGGGTCCTCCAGCTGACTTCCTGAGATCTCAAGGACAAAATATTTTGACAAAATTACACGCTTCTTGCGTGAGTTGGTGCGTAACCAGCCCATTGCTGACATATTAGACTTTTTCCATGCCTATGTTGGATTTTGTGTTGACCCAAGCTCTCTGCTTTCACCCCTGAGTAAGTCTCTTCTCCTAATCAATATGTAGCTTAGATTGAAAAATGTTCCAATATACATTTTTTCTCAGTTTTTCCATTTCCTTTACTTCCTCTTGGTAGAACTTTTTCTAGGCACAACTGGTAGCATGCTTACAATGTAGAGACAAACTAAATAATAAAACACAAGGCTCCTAATTTTCCTCTAGTCAATGAAAATAAGGGGTGAGTGAGAGTGAGCTGTAGTTTAAGCACATTCAACTACTTGGTCATCAGTACCCTTAAATGGATCTAAATGGATCATAGCAAAAGCCAGAGATAAATTTCAATATAAAACTAAAATACTAGTAAGAAAGTAAATATACATAAATATATCAAACAAAGAGGCAAAAGTCAGAGTAAAACAAAGTTAGAAAATGGTTGAAAAAGTAAGAAGTAAAGATATCTAACATTCTAAGCCTTTAGGTATCTGTTTACCACTACTAATAACATCAAAACTCTTTCTACCATTTGTTTATTGTCTGCTAGGACCTCTGCAAGCCTGACAGGCAGTGGCAGAGAGTCTCAAAGGTGCGTTAGGGAAACACACTGTAGCAGCATGTGACGGACTTACAAAAGGTTGTTGCACAGCAGACAAAGAGGAGCAGGGTCCCATTTAAAAAGGCAATCCTGCGTAAAATTGCAGTGACCAATGCGTAACTGAGCCAAAATCATCTGACAATGAGATATGCAAGAGAAGGTTACCTAGTTTATTGGAAATTCTTTCACTTCTCTAAGCTTATTACCATGGAGAGCTGACTACTCTTTGTTCCAGCATGACAACACTGCTCTCTACACTTCAAGCCTAAACTCTTCTGAAATAATACAAGAGATAGTAATGCTGGATTCTGTGGTTGCTGCCTTTGCTACCAAGTTCACAGTTTCATTCCCCGGTAAACCTACTTCACCAGTAATCCATGCACATACCACTTTAATGCTAGAAGCCTGTAAAACATGGAGGGCATCCTGGATATGCTGTACAATAGCATGGTAGCTGTGCAGCAGAGAATTGCTCAAAATTTGGCAGTCAACCAATTTATGATGGCACATTTGTAAAATGGGTCAGTATATTGCATACAGCTCTGCAATATAAATAGAAGTGCTATTATGAAAACCAAATGATGCAATTCGGTTCCACAAACATAAGCACATCCAACACCATTGGGGCTCTTAGATCCATCAGTGTAGGCCAAAAGTTGGTCAGTGCAACCTGAGAAAAGTTTTAAGAAACAAGTGCAGATGCTAGAGATAGACGTCCTGGACTTCTGGTATATGGTCATCCCAAGATCTACCTGGAATGTGCCTTGCAACCAAGGGGGTAGAGCCTTTTTCCCTTGGGAAACATGTGAGATAATTTCAATAGTGAATTCTTTAGGAAGCTCCCGAAATGAGAACTGGCTGGCCTAGGACTAAGGGAGCTCTACCTGTATCGTTTACTGAGCATGGTTTTGAAAAAGGAAACAAATGTTCAGTGCACAGGCATTCAACTAAGTGCACTACCATAATTTCCTAAGAGGACCTCACACTGATATTGTAGGGGAGGTTCTGCCAATTCAGTGTAAAGGCTCACAATTGGGCTAGTGGGAAAAGCTCCTATTGCTATACATATGCTCCAATTATGGGCTGTGCCTAATCTTCTCAGCACAGATGGTCATGCTGAAGAATAAACAATAACCTTAGTCCAGTTTGGATTGGACCAATGTGCGATACATTCACAGCAAAATCGTCCGATCTGCTCCCCACGATTGGCCATTTAGTACTCACAAGATATTCCGGGAATGGTCACATCGTGCTTTTAGCTGTGCTATATGCCATGAGTAGCTAAGCTTACTATCAAAGATCAACCCCAGGAAATGCCTCTCATCTGCAAATGGAAGTAAATCTGGACTGAAATGGACCGAAGGGGTAATCGTCTCCTACTGCGCCAAAAATTAATGCAGATTGACTTCTCAGTTGAGAAACAAAAGCCGTTTTTTGAGATACATTCTTGAAGATTGTCTAAACATCGCTTCAGGTGCCATTGCAAAAACAGCATGCACTGAGAAGTACAATAGACGGCGAAGTCGTCTACGAATAGGCATGATGAAACTCCAGATGGAATTAATTGCTATAGCAAACACTGTGACAGTTAGTACCAATGCCTGAGATTCTCTGTTCTTCTGAACAAAATAAATGGAAAAATCCAAGCTGATCCTTATTCAGAAAATGCAGTCCTTCATAAACTCCTGAATGAACAGTGATAGGTGTCCACGTATATTCCAGCTGTACAGGAAATGTAGTATCCCTGCTCACTAATACATAATATAAGCCTTCTCAAGGTCGAAGAATATGCCAATAGTTTGACAGTTCTTCATAAATCCATTCATGATCTGTGTCAATATTGACACAAGATGGTCCACAGTTGAACAATCCCATTGAAAACCACACTGGACATTAGTCAGCGAGTTTCTAACCACCATACTGGCCGTCCATTGATGACAATGAGTTCCATCACCTTGCAAACACAACTGGTGGGGGAAATACGATGGTAGCTGGATGGAGGATGATGATCCTTTCCGATTTCAAAATGGATACATCAATGGCCTCTACCACTTTTCTGAAACAGTACTGTCAGCCCAAACACAATTATAGACCTCGAACAGGAATACCTTTCCTTCAGAAGAGAGCTGTTGCAACATTTGTACATGAATACCGTGTGGTCCTGGTGTTGATAGTCGTGAACATGAAAGAGAATGTTCTAACTCTCCCATGGTGAAAAGGCAATTAAAATCTTCTACATTTCTAGAATGAAACATGAAACCTTGAGATTCCACCTGAGTCATAATTGGAACGAACTCAGGGGAGCATTTGTCCAAGCTATACACTTGAGCGAAAGTACTCCAAAGGTTTTGGCCAAATCAAATAGATCAACAACGCTCCTGTAGCTGTTTTAAGACCTGCAATTGGCACGTGGGTCGATTTACCAGCTATGGACCTTAACTTATCCCGTACAACTGAGGAAGGTGTATGTCAGTTAAATGAAACTACAAACTTCCTCCATGATGTCTTTTGCTATCCTTAATGACTTGCCTAGACCCGACACACATTTTCTTGTAGTGGTGGATTAGGTTGTCCAATATAGGGAGACATTAGAAAACCCTTAGAGCACGCCTTCGAGCACAAATGGCATTCCGACATTCATCTGTCAAGGGACAGGAAACCGATGAGGGTGGGAAGTCGAATGCGGAATGGATTGCTGAGCAGCTGAAAGAATGTTCTTGGTGAAATGCTGCAGCAAATATCATTCACTGAGTTGTGCTCGTTGTAAGCAAACACAGCCAACTGTGTGTACATGTTCCAGTTGGCACTATCCAAGTGCCATCTAGGCGCACTTGTGAAACATGTATCTTGTGTTAAGATATAATAAGACATGGAAAATGGCCACTAGAGTCTAAATCAGAGATGGCATTCCACTGTAAACTGTGGTAAATGAACTGCAAGATCACGATGTGAGAAACTATTGAAGGAGTCAGAAAGAAATGTAGGATCTCTAGCGTCTAGGAGAGCTAGGTTGTAATTGTCCACGAAACCAGCGATGAGCTTACCTCTTGCAGGAACCCCCTCTTCTGGTGTAACATCACATCATACGGGGTGTATTATCTTAGTTGAAATATCTCTTGTGGATGCAGCTCAATCTGTTGGAAACATGTGACCAAAGACATATTCTTATTGAGAAAAAGTCAAAACTCGGGTCATTGTGTTCTAATACCACATATGTTCCATTGTAGGATAGCCATGGTAATATTTTAATAATATTGTATTGTATTGTTTTATTGTCACATACCTCTCAATTACCTTGAAGATGGTGGTAGTCGATTCAATTTGACCCTTTGCTTATGCATTGGACTAACGTGTTTTTCTGGAGCTTTATCCTGCCTCTTTGAGGAAGTCGAATCTACTACACTGCATCTTAAACTTTATTGGTGAAGCATATGCTACAGGTCTGCCGGTCTTATTTGCTGAGATCAATTCCTTTATTGCTGACCTTGTTGATGTTTACTGTACAGATATGAATTCAGACTTAACCTTATAATGCACACTGGTCCAGCGGCGAAGAAAGCCGAAGTGTTGGAGTCACGTGACTAACATGGCTTGGCGTCACGTGACATGCATCACGTGACTAGAAAGTTGAGCGGGAAAGGTAAATACGCGCAAGTGATTGCAAGTGCAATATGGAAGTGATTGAAGTGAGCCAAAAAAAAAAAACAATTTATGTGCGCTGAGTGTGGGAGGTGGTACAAGCAGAGACATTTGCGACGTCACGCTTCCACAGCTCACCCTGGGAGAGTGAATGCCATTGCACCTCTCCAAAAACTTCAGTTTAAGTGCAGCCTTTGCAACTTTGGAGGAAGATCAGAAAGTAGTTTATACGAACACTTGGAACTGATACACGATAGTCGTGTAAAATTGGATGAACTGGAATTCTCATCATTTGGAGACTTCAAGAGTTGGAAAGAAGGAACTGAGGTGGCAGAGGTAGCAGAGACACTGAGCATTGCAGTATCTTTGCTGCAAGAGAACTCGCATGAATAAGTGCTAATGTGAGTTATTTTAAATTATACTATTTACTAAAATTAAAATTGCAGCTAACAGTACCTGAGAGTGACGGTTTAACTGAGAAAAATATATCTGTGTGTAATATTGGTATATTCTATTTGAGTGCACCCCGAGCCAGTCCTCCCAGAGGGGATAAAATCCCTATGCTGGTACCGGGGATCGAACTCGGGTCCTCTGCACCAGAAGCAAGCGCGCTACCAACTGCGCTACGGAGGCGGTTTCCCTGTCAGTTCTCTAAAAGTAATGGGGCAAAATTGTATTCACACATGTATGGGCATCAACTGTTGACTCAAAAAAATTCAGCCTAAAACTGTTTCCCCACTAATGGTGCACCATACACCTGGCGAGCTGACTGAGTTAACACATACGAATCCTACACAAATACACATCGTGCAGTAGAAAACAATTACTGAGCTATAATACAATTTGTAACTAAGTACAGGAGTAAATAATAAAGCACACTAGTAGTAATACAGCCACACGATATCGTGTCAACTCAATACTGATTGTGAGCAGAGAAAAACAAATGATACTCGCGACCTTGTGTATATCAGCTGCTGGTGACGCGTTTCTGTGTGCACAGTGGAAAAACACAGCTTACGGTTCACATGTATTTGGATCTCTCTGTAGAATGGGGTGCTGAGAACCATAGCAGTTAGAGAATCCATAAAAAGTCACTCATACTCTATAGTTAAACCAGTTTAGGTCAATCAATGTTAATTGTTCTTCACATATGCCATACACAGAACAAAGCTGATAACGAGAGTAATAAGATTGTAAACTTGCTACCTAAATACTTTTTACAACCACTGAAATTGATTATAATCCATTTAAAATTGTCTATATTTTAAGTGAAAATAGATATGACCTAGCCCCTAGGCACACTCATTACTTAGGCTACATAAAATACTGCTATTCATTGCATTGTATTTTTATTTATTTCTAGGACATACACAGTGGGAAGCTGGAGTTGTGATTGTGGGAGTAAAAGTAACAAGCTGTTGGCGTCCAGTACTGTATTTCATCGCATACTTGCCACACTTTCTCGTTCTGGTTATCGTTGCTCTTACCGATGGTGTTGAACGAGCCTATACTTATTATTTTGTGATGTGAACTTATAACAGTGTCGGATTTAGGAGTTATGTATGTTCAATATAAATTATTTTGTGATGTAAACTTATAAAATGTTGGTATTCAGGAGTTATGTATGTTACATTTTCATAATTTTCAGACATAAAATGTTAAAACTGTTAATATTCAGAGGAAGTTATGAGTTCAGAACCCAATTATTTTGTGATGTAACTCAAAAAAGTGTTGGTATTCTGAAGGAGTAGTGTGTGTTCAATGTCAATTATTTTGTGATGAAAATTTATAAAAGTGTGTATTCAGAAGTTTAGGACTTGTAAATTACCTATGTAAAACTAGGTAAATAAAGTGTTGTTTATTAAATGGGGAAAAAGTTGTTCATACTTTCTTCATAAAGTGAAAATATACAGCGCAACCATTTTGCAAAGAATAAATTATTTATGAGCGGCTGTGATAACTTTCAGTAGCTAGTGTACAATAATGGGAGTAATTCCAGGATTACAATGAACGAAACGTAATACAATTACTAGTTTAGCGACATTTCTTACTTCACCATCTTGGCAGTTTGCAAACTGATGGCATCAACATTCAAGAATGTATTACAATACGCTAAATACTCTACTTTCTCTGGTAAACTGAACAGATAGCAGTGATGGCATGTTATCTTTAATATTCCAGGTGTTGAGAAATCTTTATTTTATTATGCAGTGATTGCTTGCCTATAAATCAAGTTGGTGTGACTGACCATTATGTGAGGTTAGTTACACAAACCTGTGTGTCTGTTTTAAGTATAAATTTTGGCAATCCATCATTTGTTACTTCCTACACCAGCAACAATTCTTCTGAAGTGAGAGGGATGAGGTAAACTGCACTTTAAGCAGCAGGATAAGTAAAAAAAAAAACAGTGCATGAACATATAACTGAATCACAAGGGTATATTTTTGTTTCATTAACAGAAGCTGTACACACATGTTTATCTTCTTCCTGTTACACAGTGGGTTTTACTCTGCATTTCATGTGCAATATACTCTACCTGATCACATACGAATAGTTTATACTGGCTTAAATGACTCACCAGATTTTCAAATTAAGTCCAATCATTACTGAGATTGAAAGACACTGTTGTTATACACACACCTTTTTAAAACACTTTAACTTCTAAAGAAACTAACACTTTGAAACCTACAATGTGCTCAAGCACTGCCATAAAATCACTTTCATACACAAACAGTAAGTAGTTTTCACTTTCAATCATAACAAATGCAGAGAACACCGTTTTTAAAAGTTCCCAAATGACAAAATCTTCTTCTTTTGACACCATTCTCTGAAAGCTACCTCTTCCTGAAGTCTCTGCTATCACCTTTCTCCAGGATCCTTCTGAATTGATGCTAATGCTGTGCTGAAATATTTCGGTTGGTTCTCAAGGATAGTTGGTGTGCATCTTCTTTGAGCTAATAACGTTATAATTTGACTTGCAGCCACAACACAACAGCTCTGCGGCTCTGAAACAACAGAAATAGGTCACCTGGTGATAGCATTTGTAAGAAATACAGGTTATTTCAAATCTCAAAAAAATTATAGCTTACCTTATTTCATAAAAAATGCAGTAAACAAGCCACAGCTCCTTCAATAACAAACTGACAGCCATATTTGCAGCAAGTGTCACGTGACGCCCAGCCATGTTAGTCACGTGCACAGGTCACGTGCACGTCACGTGACTCCAACACTTCGGCTTTCTTCGCCGCTGCACCGGTGTGTAATATACGGTTAAGTTGAATTCAGTGGAGGTTGATACCACAGAACACCTAGTAGCGGCTATGGCCTGCACAGTGCGGCCGTAATCATGTTGAAGGATACAACGATACAACTGGATACAACATAGCTGACGCTTCCAGAACACCAAACGTCTGTTTTCGTTACAAAACCTCAAAACTTGAATCAGCCAATCAGATTTTCGTACGGGTCTAGCAGTGCCACCAGCGCCACTCTGTGTTGTGCCGATAGAACTACTTCAGCTGTAGGATTCGTGTTTCCAGTGCCGCAATCAGTGTTGCCAATTTAGCTTTTTTCCCGTTAAATCTAGGTTTTTTAAATTTCGTGTTAGCGGCAAAAAAACTATTATTCCCACTTAGCGGGAATTTTAGCTTTTTTGCATTAATAGGGCATTTATAAAAAATAGGCAGTATTAGGACACCCCTGAAGAAAATGAATCCATGGAAGTATATGACTGTTTTGTTAGAAGCACGAGATAAGAGCGATGAGGGAGCTTGGTTCCGTTATCGTAACACAACTCTCTATTAAAACGTAAACTATGGTGGATAATAAAGAGGACGGAAAATACTCTTCAAACCGGAGACTTGAGATAACGAATAAACAATAACATCTTATTCAGCATACACCGGAGAGATTTCTCTAGCCTACTTCCCTCAAAGCAATTGCCTATGGTACAGATATTGGTGTTTCCGGGAGTTTAGCTAGGCTACTCGCTATTTATTAACTGCGTTTATGCTTCTCACTTCTGCTTATACTGGCAGTAAACTTTGAGTGTATGTGTGTGTTATTTAAAACACGTATCTGTTTATCCCATGCAGACTTATTGCTGATGGTATTTGTTTGTTCCTCTTTCCTCCACCTAGCATAACAGATGCAGGTGGCCTGTGTTTGGTTCAAGAAATTATATAATTATTTACAGTAACTTAAAACCTAAAGAAACTTTTCAGTTGCGTTGTTCCCGTCCCCTTCATTACGCACTCTCATCTCGGTGGGCTACAAGTGCAAGTAGTGCATTGAAAACGGGTGTAGTCGGTTCATGTATAGTGATTCTGTGATTCATAATATTTAGTCATTGTGTTAACTGTTATTCTACACTTTTATTGTTACAAACTACTTCGTATTCGTGTAAAATGCCTCCAAAATATCAACAGCATTTTCGAAAGGAGTGGCTTAGTGACCCCGCTTTTAAGGACTGGCTTTTAGAAGTGCCGAGTGATAAAGATAAAGTTAAATGCAAATTTTGTAAAGCTACCTTTAACGCAAAACGCAGTGATCTTTTGCAGCATGCTAAAACTAAAAAGGATTTAGCTTCATCTAGTGCATTTAGCTCTTTAAGAAGGTTGGACCAATTTCTTAGCTTAAGTAGAGATTCTGAGAAGTTACGAAATGCCGAAGCTTCTCTCTCACTTTTTGTTGCGTGTCATTCATCACTATTAAGTATTGACGACCTTGGTGAACTTTGCAAATCTATGTTTAGTGACAGTCCAACTGCGGCAAATATTCAATTGCACAGGACAATGTAATGCGTTGGTGAACTTTGTTTTAGGTCCCCATTTTGAGAAAGTATTGCGAGAAGATATAGGGACTGTAGTGTATAGTATACTTATTGACGAGTCAAACGACATCAGTGTTACCAAAATTTTGGGGATTGCAATAGTGTATTTTAGTCTTAGAAACGGTGGGTTAATTTCTACATTTCTAGCTTTTTCTGAGCTACAATCTTGCGACTCGAAGTCAATCGCTGCCTGTGTTTTGAAAACATTGCGTGAGAAAGGGTTATATATAAAGAATTTAAAGGGTATCGGCGTTGATAATGCTGCTGTTATGACAGGCGTCAACAATGGAGTTTGCAGTAGATTGCGCCAAGAATGTCCAGGGCTCATAATGATACGCTGCGTGTGCCATTCTTTGCAGCTGGCAATTTCTTCCGCTGCTCAATATCTTCCAACAAACCTGGATTTTCTCATACGCGAAACCTACAATTGGTTTACGCACTCGGCTTTACGCCAGAGTCAATATAAGGCTTTGTATGCTGCTATTAACGATGGTCATCAACCTCACAGAATTGTACAAGTGTGTCAGACCCGGTGGCTTTCAATAGAAAGTGCTGTTGTCAGATTACTTGACCAATGGCTTGAACTTAAGACTATGTTTAGCATGGCCAAATCAAGAGAGAGAGACTATTCTGCCTCACTCTTGCATGCTATGTATGTTGATGAAAAAAATCATGCATTTCTCCTATTCATTCGACCAATATTAAGCGACGTTCAAAGGGTTAATAAATCATTTGAATCGCAAGTGGCAGATCCGAGTAAATTATTATTGGAGGATTTAGTACTTTTTGTAGAGAGTATAGCAAGAAAATTTGTACTTCCAACTTGCAAAGAAGATTTCCTTATTGATAACCTTGAGAATTATGTGGACTGGCTTGCGTATTTAGGCTATGAAGTGGAGGAGGAACTTCGGGGTTTAAAATTACCTCCTGACAACGAAAAGGATTTTAGGAAGCGGTGTATCACTTTTTTGTTGAAGCTACATTGTGAACTGCAGGCAAGACTTCCCGATAATGTAAAAATTTTAAGAAAAGTATCCATCTAGTCGGTTGAAAATTCTTTGCGAGTAGTGAAAGAGTCCCTTATTCCAATCATGAAATATTTAAATATTCCTCCCGAAAAAATCACAAAAGCAGAATTTCAGTGGCATAACTTAATTACTGTAACCTGGAAGGAAACTTCGCAGACATTGCATTTCTGGCATGAGGTGGAAAGTTACAAATATGCATCGGGTGTTAATCCCTTTCAAGAGCTAGCTGATGTTGCTGGTACTACCTTGGTCCAATGCCGAGATAGAGAGCCTTATTAGCATGATGAACATAATAAAAACCAAACTCCGTAACAGAATGGGAACACAAATATTAAATTCAATTACAGCAATCAGGTCAGGACTTCGTCGGATGGGCAAGTGTTGTAAAAATTATCCGTTTCCCCCCGAAGTATTAAATAAAATAGGGACATTGGCTTCGTATAGTAGTGGTTCGAGTGATGACACACCGAGTACTTCACAAACACCAGAGGAACATACTACTTCAATTCTCTTCCCTGTAATTCACGAAATCGACTCCGATGATGCAGAGGAAGTGCAGCTCCACTTCTAAATGAGGTAATGTAGTAATGTCATTCGTTATTAACATAAAGCTAAATGAACTAGTAATATTTATTACGTAGAATAGATTAAATTGCGTTCAGCGAGTTCAGAAGTAGCCATGGAGGCCGGTGAACATTGAACATGTCAATAACGTACGTAACACTACTTCATTATAGAATATTGATAACTGATAATTGCAGCTAAATAAATCATTAGCTTTTTTCCTAGCTTTTTTCTCAGTTCATATTTAGGCTTTTTGGCTTATTTTGAACGACGATCTAGCTTATATCCTTGAGTTTGGGTTGGCAACACTGGCCGCAATCCAAGTGTGACCGGTGTGCTAACCATTATGCTACCGAGGCAGGCTCACTGTGTGTGTGCGTGCGTGTGTGCGTGCGTGTGTGTGTCTGTGTCGGTGCCGGTGCCGGTGCCTGTGCCTGTGCCTGAGTGTGTGTGTGTGTGTGTGTGTGTGTGTCTGTCTGTGTCTGTGTGTGTGTCTGTGTGTGATCTGTGTGTGTCTGTCAGTCTATGGACAGCATAACTCAAAAATGAAAAGTCGGTTAAAAGCCAAAGTTCGTATTTAAGTTTTATGTCTTTCAAGGATGCAACACAAATATTTTGAAGAAAGTAGCCCCACGGTAAACTACCCTTTACATGGCAAATATTTCGAAACTTTTGATTTTCTTGAAAATGGCTCTAACGATTTTGATTAAAATAACATATGTTCAAGATCTTTGTATGACAAATGAAATGTATATTTTGAATTTTCTGGCTATAGCCCATGTAGTCCTGTTTACTATGGATGACTTTTGAATAACTGGTAAACCGTAAGTGATAGACAAAATTTTACTGTACAAAAAATGTAGATCTTGCTAAAACACACAATTTATGCCTGTATAAATTTTTTTGTAGAGTGAACCTTTTCGGAGATATTTCTTGTTATTTGTGTCAGTTTTTGAAAACAAATGAAATGGAACATCGTTCATTTTTTATATGTTAAGCATGCAAAGTGAGTGGGATCTCAAAAATTTGAAAGACTTGACTATCGCTCAAAGCCTACCAAACTAAACCTCAGTGCAACAGCCCATGAAGGCCCAAGGCTTGCTGTCCAGCCACTGCGTCCCCCGCCTCTGCCCACTACAAGCGTCATTGGCTGGGTGCAGTGCCGGAGCAACAAGGTCAGCGCCCCGAGCCCTCTCAAACCTCCCAGCAGGAGAAAAAATCCCCCCGGGTACGCACCAGAGGCAAACACGCTAGCAAATGCGCTACGGAGGCAGTCTGCTCAAAGCCTACTGTATTCCCATATTCTCCTTGCACCTACAAGGAAATAAGCAATAAGATAATTTGCACAAATTTTTATCTTAACCAACACGAGGAATATATAGGAATAAGAGTTTGTAAGAATTGTTAGTACAAGAGTAGATAAAGTCATGTGAGTGCAACATATCAGATTTTAATATATAAATTCATTCTTTTTTACTTTCTATACTACATATACTCGTAGTATAGTAGAGGAAGTATTGCATTCCATCCAAAAATTCAATGTCGAGATTTCACCAGAAATATGTTTTGAGGCCCCCTGAATCCAAAAGAATCATTTTTAGAAAAAGGTCTGCATGTGTGTGTCTGCCTGTCAGTCTGTGGACAGCATAACCCAAAAACGAAAAGTCGGTTAAAAACAAAAGTTGGTATTTAAGCTTAATGTCTTTCAAGGATGCGACACCAAGATTTTGCTTCACCCTAAACTACCCTTTACATGGAGAATTTTTAAAAAATTTCGATTTTCTTGAAAATGGCTAACAATTTTGATTAAAATGCCACCTGTTTAAGATATTTTTATGACAAATTAAGTGAATATCTTGAATTTTCTGGCTATATCCCCTTTAGTCGTAAGACCATTATCTTAGTATACAAAAAATGTTGTTAGCTAATGCTGGATTTCTGACAATGAAGTCATTAATCCTCTTGCTCTCCAATATTTTTCACCGATGGATGGGGCACCAGAAGTGGTCGGGCATATTTGAAGGTGGTCTCGATCCATTTCCTCTTGCAGATCATATGGAGGACAGAGTGGTGAAGGATATGTCCCAATTCTGTTTAAATTTTTTGCCAGACAATCATGTCCTATAACCAACCTGAAGGTTGCAACTGCTGTTTTTCGAGGATACTCAGGAATTACTGTTTGAATGTTTGGCAGTTCCCATTATTTATTTTCAGATTTTTCATAGTAATATTTTGCAATAATTTTTTTGAATTCAGAGTTGACTAATCTTTTAGCTGCATAACATGGTAGATTAACTATAGATTTTTGTACACCGCTGGTACCCTTTTTTGCAAGAAAATCAGCTTTCTCATTACCACTCAGTCCACAGTGAGCTGGTATCCATTGGAAGACTAGGTGTTTTTGAAGTGCTGTTAGATGGGTAAGGATTTTCCAACATTCTATAATTGTTTGGTTTTTTTGGTGACAACTTGGAATTAATTGCAATAATTGCTGCTCTGGAATCTGAGAGAATAACTGCTTGCTGAAAATGTGAAATTCTGTACAAAAGATTTTGTAGGGCCATTCGAATTGCTGCAATTTCTCCATCAAAGTTAGTAGTTCCATAACTTAAAGATTTGTAATAGGAAAAGAGGTGACATGTGACTCCAGCACCTGCTCCATCCTGGTTTGATATAAATGATCTATCAGTATAAATATGGAGCCATTCGTGTTCTGGAAATCTAGTATGGATTGTCTCTAATGCCAATAATTTTAGAACACTAGTTGGAGCATCACTTCTCTTAACTTCTTCTGTCAGGTGTAAATAATGTGATGTCTACTGTATGTGTGGGATTGACTTTAGATATGAAGTTTTCCTTTGAATTAGAAAGGTGTACATTCTTCTTGATGTCTTGAATTTTGGAAAGAAAGCTCTCCTGAGTCTTTAGTGTATGTGTAAAATTTCTCTTGTGCCATGTATTGAATGGGAGTCTGATCAACTTTTCATGTTGAATAAGAGCCGCTTTTTCTATTTCATATTCAATGGGGTATTGGTTGGTTAGTATTTCCATAGCTGGTATTGGTGTGGTTTTGATAGCACCTGCAATTAATCTCAGACTTTGGTTTTGAAAGATTTGAATTTTTTTGTTTTTGCTGTTACAAGAACTTCGCTGCAGTAAGTAAATAATGGCATACATTGTATGTTGTGTTAAGAGTTGCTCTGGAACATCCCCACTTCATTCCTGTTAGATGTTTTAACAGTGAAAGGCACCTCTCTGCCCTTTGTATTACATTTTCTATTTGTTTGGTCCATGTAAGTTTGGTATCAAATGTAACTACTAAATACCTTGCTTCCTGTGTTTCTGGTAAATGTTGACCCTCAAAATTTAGTTTTATTTTTAGTATTTTTTTTCTTAGTGAAAAGATTTGGTAGTTTGATTTTGTTGTATTAACAGTCATTAAATTTTCGTTGGCCCACTTTTGTAAGTTGGTTAAGGATTGTTGCATGGTTTTTTCTAGTTCTGTACTTTTGTTTTTTGATTTTGAAGTCCACATTACTAAGTCATCAGCAAATAGTGCACACTTCACACTTGATTCTTGTATTTGTTGTGGCAGATCATTAATAAATATATTAAAAAGTGTAGTGCTGAGCACTGCACCTTCTGGTAAGCTGCAGTGTACTTGTTTATATTTAGATATATTTCTTCCATATCTGGTAGCAATAGAGCATTGTGCTAGGAAATGACATAGCCATGAAAACATTGGACCTTGTATCCCTATTTTTTATTTTCTTTAGCAGTTTTGTTCTGCTTATAGAATCATATGCACTTTGGAAATCAATAAAAACTGATAAATTATCTTCTTTTCTATTGAAGGAGTCTTTGATTTCTTGACTGAGAAGTAAGACTTGTTCATTTGTAGAGTGGAACTCTCTGAATCCAGCTTGACATGGGGGTATTAAATTTTGTGATTCTAGAAACCAATTTAACCTGTTTGACACCATTCTTTCCATCACTTTTGATATTATGCTAGTAAGAGCTATTGGTCTATAATTTTTTATTTCTGATGCTGTTTTATCTTTCTTCAAGAGTGGGACAATTATTGCTTTTCGCCATTCAGCAGGTACAATGGTTTTCCAGGATAGATTGTAGAGTTTTAGTAGTTGTTGTTTTGCTGTTTTTCCAAGGTTTTTTATGAACTCTGGATTTATGTGATCTGGTCCAGGAGACTTTTTGTTTTTTAGATTATTTATTGCAATGTTCAGTTCCTTCATATTAAAATTTTGAAAAAAGATATTGCACTGAGTGTTAGTATCACATTCTCTTCCTTGTTTCAAATCTTTCTTAAATTCTTTACGTTCCTTTTTATTATTTCTTGTTACTTTATGTGAATTAGCATAAAATTTATTGAATGTTTTGGCTATGGCTGCATCATTTTCTAACGTTTTATTGTTGTGTATGATAGGTATGTTGTTGTTTTCTTTCCTGTCCTTGACATTTTTTATGAACTTATGAGCTTTGTTACCATCTGTTCTATAATCCATTTTTTCTAAGAAATTATTAAAGTGATTCTTTTTAGCAGTATTAATTTCTTTTTTTAGTGAGGCACATTTCTTCCACCATATTTTTGTAGCCGATATGTTTTTTGTTTGTTCAGCCATATTTCTAGCTATATCCCTTTGCTTTTTCAGTTCTTCTAACTGGGGGTTCCAAAAGGGTTTGAAATTTTTAATTCTTCCACGAGGAATATGTTTTCTTGCGGTTTCTAGGATGACTTTACAGAAATTTTTGCTCATATGATCTGGTTGGTCATGTAGCTGTGAGATACAAAAAATTTATCTCTTGCTAAAATACACAGTTCATCTAAATAAAATTTGTTATAGAGTGAACCATTTTGGAGATATTCCTTGTTATTTGTATGAGTTTTGGAGAACTTATACTTCTGTCAAATGGAACATCGTTATTCAATTTTTTTATGTGTTAACCATGCAAAGAGAATGGAATTTGAAAGCTTTAAAATTGACATTTGACCATCACTCAAAGCCTACTGTATTCCCTTATTCTCCTTCCACCTACAAGTAAATAAGCTTCAAATGTTTATGTCAACTAACACGATGAAGATATAGGGAGTTTGTAGGAATGGTTAGTGCAAGAGCAGAGAAAGCCATGTGAGTGCAACACATCAGATTTTTCTATTTTGCACTGTGTAAAAATTTTTGAAGCCTAGATGCAGGTATTAACATTGAGATGTAGCTTATTAGCAAAGAGCCATTTTCTCAAAGCTCCTAATAAATATTAAAATGTAGCTTCAAAGTTTATCTATACCTATATAGTTGAAAGTAAATTTTTGATTTTGTTCTTCGCTGTATTATACTTGCAGTTCTACATATTTAGATAAATATTGTAGCTGTCCCAAAATTTGATGGTGGATACTAAGTATGGTTCAACACTAAATTCAATCATAGACTTGACGTGCCTTGCTGTGTTGTGTAGTTAAACATGCTGTGAAATCACACTGTAACGCCAATGATATAGATATTATTTGCACCCACAAAATTATTTTTTTGCGCAACAGGAAAAAGAATAGTAATAGTCAGCTATCAGCCCCCATTAAATTTTGCAGCTACCATAGTAATAAATGGAGCATGAAGTATTATTTCAACTTAGAAGTAGAGGAAGAAGAGGTAAAGTAGCCAGGGTGGGAAAAGTGGCCATTGTATGTTATTTTACACTGAAGAGTGCTGCTACCTGACGAAAACTGGTCAATCTTGTAGTAATAGAAATCATTAGTGTTATCTGTGATTGACAAAGAAAGCCTGTGCCGTTATTTTACAGTGGAAGCTTTTGTGATTTTCAGTCATCTGATGTAAGGGAAGTCATCTATATTATTCTCATTGCATCACTTACTACATAAGTAACATTTTTTTGTAATCTCACAGTTTAAACATTGTCTTTGGGCCTATAATATACGTTCTTGTTGTTTCTTTTGGTTTTATAGTTTTGACTGTGAACCATTAATCCTGAAATTGCATCTGATGGGGTAAAGTAGCCACACTACTTGTCGGGAAAAGTGGCTACTTCAAATGCAACTACTTTTCATGATGGATGGTTTCACATAAACCCAAAAGTCCTTTGCCTAAGACACAACATTTGAAACAAATGGAAGCCAACTGCAAAAAAGGAAAGGCAGGCATAATTACTTCAAGCCCATATAAATCATAGCTGGCTGAAGAAAAAATAAAGAAACAAGATGAGCTTTCAATGGAGAAAGGAAGCTTAAAGAAAAAGAATCCAGAACGGCCAAAACAGAATTTAAGGAACCATGAAATACAATTAAGCAAATAAAAATGGAGTCAAAAACTAAGAAGATTTGTGCTAAAAGAAACTGTTTAAAGATGAAGATGAACAACAATTTTATTATGATGAAGACAATGATACAGTGTGCTTTTACTGCGATGAAGCATTTTCAAGGTCTAAAGGAAACGAATGATGGATTAGATGCTTGAAATGTAAATGTTGGGCTCATGAACAGTGTGTTGGTTATGAAGAGTAAGATGATTTCAACTGTGAATTCTGTGAATGACATTAATCGGGTTGTTATAATTAAAATGAGCTAAAATCAGCTAAAATTCTAATCCTGGCCAAATTTGTCATTTTTATTATTATTTAATTAAGAATAAGTGCAAAATAAAAATTACAAACTAATGCATTTGTTTTTGCGCTAATCACCTATACCAAAAGAATGGCCAATTTAACCCAATAGGTAGAGAAAAGTGGCCATGATGCAAAGGTCTAGTAATGTGCCCTCAAACACTATATATTATATTATTTTCTTAAATACAAATATATAGAATGATGCTCTAAAATATATAGATTCAAAATGTGCATGCAGCCAGCCAGCTTTTATGTATAACCATAGGTCAGTGAAATTTAAATTTCCCTTAGAGTGGCCACTTTACCCCACCTTCCCCTAAATCAATTCTGTGCATCACTGTAACATATTTCCACATACTAGGTAAATGCTGGCAGTAAATGGAGCATGGAGCATTAGTTCAATTTGAATTTTCTGGGTAAGAGACAGACACAATCTTTCTACAAAACAAATGTTAACATTGTTAAGAGGCACAATATATGTCAAATGCATTTTTTTCTGGAGTGAACCATTTCCGAGATATTTCTTGTTATTTGTTTGAAGTTTATAATACTTATACTTTTCTTAAATGAGAAGTCATTATTGTTTCTTTTTTTTATATCCCAAACATGTAAACAGAATAGAATTTCAAAGTCAGAAGGCCTTGAAATCAGAATTTAGTGAAAGCTGTTTGCTATTCTCCAGAATTTCTGGCTATCAGTATTTCAAATCTTGTTTGACATGGTTTACCATTAAATTGGAGGTTCTGTTTCATGTGTGGTACCACTTGTGAATAAATGTGGTTTATGTTTAGTTTTAGAGTTGTCTAACTTACCAGTGTTTCCTACTGTAAGTCATTGTAACTGAGGAAATCAGTCACCGAATCAGCTGAGGATGAAATGGAGCCTCTCTGAAACTAGTTCTGTTGAATTTTAAGTAAGTGGAGCAACAAGTGTTTTAACTAAGATTTTACTATCATGTTCCACTGTTTTACACACTTAATTTTCATCAAAAAATGTTTTATGAAATATTGTATGTTTATCTTAGCAATAGGGAGCAAGCAGATGAGCTGATAACCAAAGTTAAGGCAATTACAGTGGCACATCAGGAGGTTCCAAATCAGACCATTATTATCGATAATAAGAGGACAATTTTATCTAATATGTGGCCTAGCATCCCACATTATGTATTAAAGAACCAAATAATGTCATTTGGAATACAAGCCCTTGCACCAATGTGTTTCTTATGAATAGGCTTTTATGACCCCAGACTGTCTCACATCTTGAGCTTTTGACAGCAAACTTTCATAGCTCAGGAAGATGAAAAGAAGCTTCTTGGATCATTTCAAGCAACACATTGAATATATGTACCCTTTGATGTTCCCATCTGCTTCCAATGTGAACACCAAGGCATATAGCAAAAGATTGTCCCTTTGAAGGTAACCAGGATTCAAACCCATGCACATCCAACTTAGGGCGTCAAGTGATACTGCAACGATGTGTAACAAACTTTCCCTCCAGGTACCCATGCCTTCTTTTTTTCTTGTATAGTAAGGGGAATATCATTCAAAGACACAACTTCACATGGCAAGATGGATTTCCACCACCTAAAAAAAAAAACCTTACTTCCACAGCACACCACTCTGGAACCGCAATAATGTGAGAGTGGTAGCTCTAACTGATATATTGCTGATGGTCCATTTCTAATACCTTAACAGTTTCTCTAAAAATTAGAATAGGGTACAGCCTTCTTTTTGTCCTTCTTGATACACGTAGCTAATTGTTTTACTACTGCCTCTGAGCTCTGTATCATTATGTTGCTTAGATTTTCCACTGTCAACTCCACATCCAAGTTAGCATATTCTTCCCTTCTCTTCCCATCCTAACATGGGCATTGAAAGAAAGTATGCTCAACTGAGTCTTCTTCCTCATGTAAAAAATGTAAACCCCGCACGACAGCTCACGAAGGGCCAAGGCCTACCGCCCAGCCGCTGCGTCCCCCACCTCTGCCCACTACAGGCGTCATTGGTGAGGTGCAGTACTGGAGTGTGGGACGTGGTCAGCGCCCCGAGCCCTCCCGGCCAGTTATGCGGTTTTCTAGACCTGGGGCCGCTACTTCTTCATCAAGTAGCTCCTCAATTGGTCCCCCCGGGACCTAACGAGGCTGAGTGCACCCCGTGCCAGACCTCTCAGAGGGGATAAAATCCCATGCTGGTACCGGGGATCGAACCCGGGTCCTCCGCGCCAGAGGCAAGCGCGCTACCAACTGCGCTATGGAGGCGGTCCTTCTTCCTCATAATATGTACAATTTATGCTGTTAGTCTTTCCCATGCCTAATACAGTTGGTTCTAGTGATACTTCAATAATGCAAACTAATGTTACTCTACAGTTTCTCATGTCTAATACAATTGGTACCATTGGTTCCATGTATGTCGTCCCTACTACCTCAGGTAACATTCTACCAAATTTCTCAGTGGGCACACACATAGCAGGGAGGGGTGTGTGTGTGTAGCATTCTGCTTTTGTTGCTCAACCAAGCAGAAGTGTGTGCTACAGACATTAAGAATAGGTGAAAATGGTAACATTTTCGGTTTTTTAATTATATCATGTACATATTCTATAGACACCTGTGAATCATTTTGACCAAAGACTTCTCCCAACCTTCTGTTTTTAAAAGCACAGCAACATGTTTGAGTCACACATGTACTACATTTTAACCCCACTGGACCCACACATTTCCCCTTTTTATACCCATTTGTTTTCTTCCTTCGTTTTTCATTAATAATAATAATAATAATAATAATAATAATAATAATAATAATAATAATAATAATAATAATAATAATAATAATAATAATAATAATAATAATAATAATAATAATGACAACGATAATGATAACGATGACGATGATGATGATAATCATCATTATAATCATGATGATCATGATGACGAGAAGAAGAAGAAGAAGAAGAAGAAGAAGAAGAAGAAGAAGAAGAAGAAGAAGAAGAAGAAGAAGAAGAAGAAGAAGAAGGAGGAGGAGGAGGAGGAGGAGGAAGAGGAGGAGGTAGGGAAGGAGGGAGGGAAGGAAGGATTCGCAACTTCGAGGCATAAATACGAATTTTGCAACATTGCGCCCCATTTAACGTGTACTGTCATCTATAGTTGAAACGCGCTTTAGAACGTCCAGAAACTTCCAGAATTTCGCGAAATAGTAAGTCAAAAATAAAAACTCGTTCTAAGTGAAACTGTATAAGGAGCATTAAGTGTTTGTCTTTCAGGTTACTAGGGAAACTATAGTAAGGGGGTAGATTTAGGAAAGAAGGACTTCCATAAAAAAAGTATATGTAAACAGCTGATAGGGCAGTAATAGGATATTTTATGCTTTTGAGATACGGAAAGTGTTATAGAAGAATCATTAACACGGAATGAGAAAACCAGAAGTCACAGAAGGGTTAATGACCGCGATAAGGTAAAGTCAAAGTCAGGTAGATGAAGGAATGGCAGGGCTATTTAGGCAGGTAATGGTAAGTTTTCAAGAGATTATGGGGAGATCACAAAACAAAGAAGAACTAAAACAAAAAATAGACAATAGTAACAAGTAACTAAAACAGGGATTAAATAACGATGTCCGGAAAGTAATGACGAAACAGGAAGAGGAAATACAGGCAAATTTAAGGGAAGAACTTGATAAAAATAGTAAGGAGTTGTATAGAAAATTAGAAAACAAGCTAGCACGGCAGCAGAAGGTATTAGAAGACATTAGGATAGGCCAGAATCAGATGCAGGGGGACTTCTTATTATTAAGGGCAGAAATTAAGGAAACACAAGCAGAAACAGAGAATGTAACAGGCAAAGTGGAAGTCCTTCAGCAGGAGAACATAGCTATAAAGCAATATGTGAGCGAAGGGTTAAGGAAAAGCTACGTCACACTGGAAAATAAAGCAACAGAATTAGAAAAGAAAGTAAATATTAGTCTATAAAAATGATACGGCAGAAACTATGGCGCAGCTATCCGAAACCCAAAGCGTCAATAATAAGATAGCCCGTGAAATGGCTGTTGTGAGGGCAAAATTGGAAAAGATTTCAATGAACAATGACTCAACATATGGCGCATACACACAGCTATCTATCCTAGACCTTGAAGCTTATTTTGAACTAAAATATGTCCCTGAGCAATTTAAGCTCAAGGTAGCCGAAAAAAAAAGAGGATTAGTGGGCAGATGTCTGAACTGGTTTAGACTCACGCTAGGCGATCTAGCCACATATGATCAATTTAAAGCAGCATTCCTCGCCAGGTACTGGAGTACCCAAAAACAATGTAACATAAGAATGAGGGTAAATAATGGAAAATATGATAGTCGGAATGGGGAGAGTATGGTAGACTATTTTCTGAAACTTACGCAGGAAGCTAAACTATTAAAGCCCCACCATGAAGAAGAATTTATCACTTTGATATCACCTCACTTTCCCGAACACATACGCAACCATTTCATTGTTGCGAAAGTACGCAATTTAAATGACGCGCTAGAGCTACCGGCAGTATTCCAAGGAAGAATTGTAGATCACAGATATCATAATCAGAAGGAGTATCCTAGCGGGAGCGAGGCAAAGGCCGCCCACGATTATCAAAATAGACGGCACGAGACATACGAAGTAGGAGGTCGGTATCGGGAATCCGGGCCGCGGTACCCAGCAGGTGACGACAAAAGACATTACAACGGTCAGAACCGAAATGCCGCACCAGGAAACAAAACATATAATTCAGGCAGGGGCGGTAGATTAAATTTAATGCAGTACAATATAGGCCAGAGTAATCAAAGTAGACCAATAAGATGGCCGAGAATATGAGGAATACATACCAGCGAAGCCAACGGTTTAAAAGGGGAAAGACCATCGACCCTGGAACAAAGGGGACAATGGATAAACACAAGTCCGTCCCAGGACATGAGATATCAGGCGGCGCTACAAACGAGTCACGAAAATGAAGGGGAATCTTTAAACCAGTGAACGGGGACATAGGTTCTCAAAGGAGGAGAACAGCTCCGCTACAGACTTCGCGACCAAAGTTTTCCCACCCATAGAAGCGCAAGGATACGAACCCAGGAAAAGGGACAGACCACCAATGGCAGCAATAAAGTAAGAACGTTTCAAATTGTTTCAGTGTGTATGCATATGCTGTTGAGATGCGGAAAATCATTTTGCAATATTTTCAATGTGCAACACGAAGAAATAGCCGACTGCAGCATGACAAATCACTACAGCTGTGACGAGGTCTCTGACCTCCAACTTGATATTCTCCCCCAGGTGAACCCACCCCTTTACGGGAAGAACGGAATGTGGTTTCTCCACAAACTCGACTCACCACCCTGTACAAACAATTGACATAGCTATTCTGTTGGGGAAAAAATGAATTGGTTGTACAGAAAATTGCAGAACACCATTCAAGAACACAGTAGGGCCCTACAATTTCAACTGAATGAACAAAATGAAGAGTTGAGGGAAAAGCTAGACAAACGTTCCAATGTAACACGGGAGTTAGACAAAACGTTCACTGCACAAAATGAGGAATTAAGGGCGTTCTTAACTGAAAGTAACATTGAAACGCAAAGGGACTAGATCATGTAACAACAGAATAAGGACAGGCTAGGCAGAATTGCAGGCAATCTAGCAAGGAACAAGAACTCAGGCTGTTAGATGTAATTAAAGGGAACAAAGAGGACCTTGCAAAGGCCCATGAGTTCGGGTTCTAGAGAGTGAATTAGTGACTAGTAACAGTGTCAAAACACACGCACAGACGTCCACTTGGAAGATCCGGGAACTAAAGACGAGGCCATTGAAAAAGAATAAAACCTGTTAAAAGCAAGTTTAAATAATCTAAGCAATAAATCAAGCCCTTAGGCTCCCGTAGACTCCAATATGACAGAAAGTGCTAGTACGGGTAGAAGTAGTAGTTATGGCTTACACCCACCACAAATGTCAAGTGCATATGACATTGTTGAAAACACATCACATTGTCCTAGTAATTAAAATGCAAATGTATCTAGTGTTAGTGAATACATGTTAATGTAACTACTCCTGGCGGTACACACCAGTTATGGTTGAGTTAAATCAGCTCTTTTTCCTTTCAAGATAACCAGGATGGCTGTCCATCTTTCCTTCGGGAACTGGATAAATGTTTTCACCTCAAGCAAGTACCGGAAATTTTGCGAATGCCAATAGTTCGCAAACAATTGCATGGACGAGCGTCTGAATGGGCGAAGATCCTTTTCGACGACAGCACAACCTATGGGATGTTTAGACAAATATTTCTAAGCCACTACTGGGGAGTACCCAGACAAACAGCTGTGAGGTAGGGAAATAAAATGAACGACAACCGCGGATCGCCGACTCACAATAGAAACCAGTGTAGAATCTGAGATCAACGCCAGTGACTTTTCGTTAGGGCTGGGCGCAGAAGCGCCATCTTCCAGCGACATTGGCATCAGGACCCCGTACCGCATTTTACCGTTATTGGTCGGACCCTTAGAACAGGAGGAAGCCCAAACCACAACCGTGGAAGATATAATTTTCTTCAGCCACATGATGGTGACCGCGAACCGTGAGTTAATCATTTAAAGTTTCTCCGAAGCTCGAACCGTGGACAGTACCGAAACGGCTACCACGGAACGCACTAAAGCAGAGGTACCGTGCTGCGCTTTTAAAGGGCAGCAGAAGTAAATGGCCGGCCGGAGGATTTCTATGATCGCCAAGGTACAGTAACATATGACAACTCGAATGTTAACACAAGCACAGTCCCAGCAACAATTGCGAAACCATCAGCGGAAAACTATCTTGGGATGCCTCTGCGACTCGACAGGAATCCTGTAACTGGATAGGGAATGAGAATTGCCCTAAGGGTCAAATCATGTGCACGAGTAGGACATGTGCAGCTTAGAAATACTGGAAAATTTCGGGATCGGACGATAAGTGCAGCAAGGAGAAAATTATGAAACAAATATCCGAAAATTAGAAGAAATGGCTTAGGTCAAACCATTTTTGCATTACTAGACAGCGGTACCAGCATTTCCGACTGCTCGGAATATGCTTATAGAGAAATAATTGCAGAAAGGCAGAAACTGCAGCATCTGCCTGTCTCAAAGGTAGGGTAGGCAACTCTTCATTTGTAAGAAACAGGGCAGTATTAAGGGTTGACAAACCCCAGGCGGTCAGACGAACCAGCCATCAAGGGCAACAAGGGTTAACAAACAACGCGTCAAACAAAACTGATAAAAGAAGAGATAGGAGTGAAGAACGTTCACCACTGAAAAAATGTCTATATAAGTGTACTAGAATTATGTGCGATTATAGCGCATCCCACCCTTAGAGGACAGTACACGTTAAATGGAGCGCAGTGTTGCAACATGTACTAATTGCGAATCTTTCTCCGCGCGCGACCCCGAGGTGGCCAGAGTCCTTTACTTAGTCCTTCAATTGCTGCTTGACGGACACTTTTAACTTTGGTATCCCTCCACGCCTTTGTCACTGTATGGCCTAAATTCACAAATGTCTCCTCTGTATAAGCAATTGATTTCCCCCTGGTCCCTAAACATTTTTATGTATTTTAGATATTTATGTCGCCATCTGATGGTATCGTCTGTTTCTATTAATATTCACTTGTTACCCCTTCTTTCATATTCGGACCCCAAATCATGTAAGAATCGACTAAGAGTGGCCCTTGAGAAGGTTGGTAGGGTCTCATCATTGTTGAACCGTGACAAAATTATATTCAACTTGGGTGGAATATTTGCAAACTGTAAAGAAAGAACAATTCGCCGCACTCCACATTGCACTATTCACTATATACTTCTTTTTTCCCCCCGCCCTTTTTGTTTTCTTTTTCGATGGCGTTCTTAGAGGTCCTTTCATTACTTCCTTTTTAATCCTATACACTATTGCTTCTGAAAATCCGATAGCCTTATGTGTTTCTTTTACTGCATTACTAACACTCATTTTATTGAAAAATAATCTAACACATTCATAATTATTTGGCGTTCCTTACTTCTTAATTTACCAATATATCGTCTCTTCCCAGCTTCCCCTTCCATAACCTACAAATATTTACGGAAAATATTAAATAAATAACGCGATAACAGCTCACAGATTCCACACAGTTACACACACGATTTCTTTTGAACTAATGTTAGTGCTGCTCCTTATACTATCTTCTGTGTCAGGCCTGGCACGAGAATACTCTGAATAGATGAATACCTTTTGTTTACCCTACTCGATGAAAGAAAGAAGTTACAGCCTTTTGGCTTATTTTAAAAACTTTCTCCAACCCTCCTCAACACTTGTTCTCGCTTGATCCCCGATGTAAACTCAATAACAAAAAAGTTTCACACTGCCTAACTTTTGCAGTGCACAAATATAAAATTTTCCGAAAACATTTAATTTAAAAAATTGTAACACTTAACTGAGTAAACATAGAGAATTCAAAGTAGGTAGGTAGTAGCACTATAGTTTACTCTAGCTAAGAACAAAATATAGACGCATTCTAGCAGTTAGTTTGTTAGTTAGTGCGTGACGAGTATAGAAACAGCACATATCGGACTTCTATTGAAAAACTCGTTTTCTGAAGAAATATGGGCCAATAGAAATGTATAATGACTCTAAAAAGGATATAAACTGATAGAGAAAATAATTTTGCGTAGGATAATGTGTTCAAACCTGAAATTTATAACAACTGAATATTTATACCATGCTATTAGGAATCTGGCAACAGCGTGAGGGTAGAAAAGGACGAGGATAACGGCAACTTGTATGCACTAGATAGAGACAGATATATCCCATTTAACTCCATACTGTCATCTAAGAGTGGAACAAGGTATAGTTAAGATGGTCATTGTGAGTGCAAATTATTTTGAGGGTATATACGATATATATGTATTATTTGTGTGTAGGCATTGCTAATTATATAAATCAGAAGGTTAGCTAGTGCATATTGTGAGAGAACTAAAGTATATAGAAACATCCGTTTAACTTTCCCATAAGAGGACAGTTTATAGCGACATTTCCGGGTGCACAAAAAGGTGTTAAATGGTGTTAATTATGGATTATCGCCAATCAGTCTATACCTAACAATCACTTTCTGCAATTCTGACCCCAGCAACTTAAGAACAACACAATTGGAAAACCTTGAAAAATTGTATAAGTGTTATAATTTATGCAGATATTGACAAATAAACGGTGCCGTCGATGCGCATTGCTTTCTGCAAGGTTTTCTGAAAATAGGTCGAAGACCAACGGTTGCTCTTAGTTACTTGGGGACGTAAAGTGTTATATTACTTCCTTGTTTTCAGAGGGGGATGCCAGAACGCAGCGTCTCCCAACGTAGAAGACCCTACGCAACAACTCACCGGCCACCACTGGATTCTACACGCCAGCCCTGGCCGATAATCTCACCGCCGCAACTAGTGGGCCTTTCCTGGGAGACAGCGCCACATCTCCCGCCAATCTACAGCCAAAGTATCGGGATTGCCAATGGCAGTGCCACTCCTGGGAGCCCCCCCCCCCCTCTACAGCAGCACATCAGTCCTTCGAGCAACCTACCGCTGCCGTCTACGCCTGCTATACCTCCTGCGAGACACAGCGCTGTTATTTACAATGTTCCACGAGATTTGCCAACACGGTACACCTTCACCTCAGCTCAACAGATGTGACCATCTACAATGAATTATCACACGCCGTGGGCCATTTAGTCTCATCAGGCTGGTGCTCGCCGACTCCCGGGACTACGAAGCTGCCTTGAGCGCGGGCTTACCCCTGTTCGGGCGACGTTTGCGTATTGAGGCCAGCCGAATTTCTTGTAATGTACCCTGTCGCCGCTGCTGTGGATATGGGCACAACTCCGCCGACTGCGCCGCTCCACCTCGATGCCAATATTGTGGCGCACCGAGACTTACCAGGGGTTGCACAGCGCATGACGTACGCAGACGCCGCTGATACTGTGCCTCCTGCAATGGCTTCGGCCATTTCACAGGGCAGGCTCATTGCCGATTATATCCAAGGAACTGGCACACATCCACTCCAGTCACAACCAACGCAGCTAGTACTACTCAGACGACTTTGACACAAACACAATGGAACCTGCCGACGTCACAACACTCTCAGCCACAGCATGACGGCACTGTTCCAATACTTACTGCCCACGATGATCGACTGAACACACTGGAACACGATTCAGCACCAACATGGAGACCAGCACCGCCCTTCAGACTCAGCTTACTTCTCCTTCTGAAGCTACCGTCGCAGCCCGGAGTGAGACCACCTCTCTTTCTGAAGCCATCACTGCAGCACTAAATAAACTGGATTCCATATTGGCCGAAACAGCAACTCACCATAAACAGGCTGGCACAGGCAGATCTCTCAAGGCAACTCACCGACGTCCTCTCAACCCAGAACCTATTCCAGACTACAACGAACTACTCACTGACATCTGCTACATTGCAGACCGCAACAAACCATAGAGAAAATCACTGAGAAACTACAAGAATACAACACGAATATTACATCCCAAATTTCGACCACCAACTCCAATATCTTAACACACATGGACAACCTTATTCACTTCATACACAAATCTGATAGACGGTTCAACACGCTAAAGACCAATCTACAAGAATTGAGAAGTTCTCTACTTCTTTAACTAACTTAGATTACAGCACAGCTGACTACGCTCATAATGGAACCTCAACTACCGACAACCCCCCCCCCCCACCACCACCACCTCCGCCACCGCCAGCGCCTCCGCCGCCACCATAATACAGAGGACGCCACCAATGTTGGGACTTCAACCAGTGATAACCATCTTCAACCAGCGGCCATTTTATGGTCAATAACCAACGCTAAAATAAAAAAAGTCTTATCCTAACCATCCCACGTCTACCTCCCTTGTGTGGCAGCCAGGGCCTAGGTCATGGCTGTCACCTGGACATCCCTCACCACGATGCCGGCAACTTGCCACTAAAAATCCCGCAATAACATGGGTGCTTAGCGGAACCTCGTAAACCCCGCAGTACTTCTCCCTTCTGTCTCCCCGTGAAATCAACATCTTCCCATGTTCCCTCTTTCCTGGCGAGATAAGTCACTCTTTACTTCCAACTATATTTCTGTCTCCCCTTTAAAAAAAAAAGTAAATCAATAAATTAATTAAAAAAACGAATGTGGCAAAATACAGTGTAAGTTCAAACCTTTATACCAGGGTCAGTAAGAATCTGCTCCAAGCTAATGGACTACACAACATCCAGTAGGATAGTAAAGGAATCTGGTCCGATGGGAGAAAACCGAAGACTAACAGTTTTGAGTATTTAAGGTGATGTTTTCGGGATTAGCGGGACACTTCAAGCCTAGAACACTGTGGCTCGTGAATATGAGAAAATGTGACGCCCAAAGTTACGCAAACTTTAGAAGCATGGCGTAGTAGTACGGATACTGTTCTGTTTCAATTCTTTGCTGCGTTCATGGTTACTGTTAGTTGTCTTTTGTACACTCTTTCCTAAAACCCAGATCCGCTGTTACCCCACGTGCTCTGGCGGCGCACGTGTGCTATGGCGCATATGAGCCCCGGCTGACATCCCTGTCACAAATTTCCACGCAGTTGGTTATCCCCATAAGAGTGTCCCCAAGTGTTTGGACTTGATCATTGTAACGATCGATTGATTCCTTATAGGCTTGACTTAAATATGTCTGTATTGACGCAAGTGTGGTAGCAAATTTAAGCATGTTATTAATATGGGTTTTGGACATTTCATATTTATGGCATTTTTCACATAATCTCAAGGCTGCAACCCCCTTTTGAACCCACGCAATGTTGGCTTTAATTCCAAATAAAATGCACCCAAAAGGGAATTGCTGACTTCACAGTCACATCTCCATTCGTATTTCGAGTAAATTTCAGGAATGAAATCCTACTATATTGTTTTTGGCGGCTTGTTGCAGTTTGAATAATGTTTAACACTGGAGTCGGTCTTTCCCACACTTTGTCACATATCCCTTGCAGTGTTAGGGAGCCAAAACAAAGAGACTTTAAATACTCCACTAAATTACTCTTTGTTGCAAGCACACCAATAGATATATAAAATCATATTTGATTATACTTTAGTGTCAGGAAACCAGATATATTTGAATAGCCGTAAAAATATTCAGTCTGATTTCACGAAAATACGCACGAAGTTGCACTTACGCCGCTTTTGGGACTGCAAAAGTCCGCTGTATACGATAATACGAAACGTAGCGCGGCTAGAAGAGAGAGAAATGGAGGCAATACGCAAGTTAGCGAGTTGAACTGGCAGCCCTATGAGGGAGAAGCGACTTCACATAATAGGAACTTGCCACGCAGTCTGATATGAACAAGTTGTAATGAAGTACTAGCTTTCACAAAAGTAACAGTGAAACTTGCACGAAGGGTCACCTAATTCTCAGGCGTTCCTAAATACGAGGACTGGTCAACAAAGATTGAGACTGATTTTTACTTTCTCTGTTGGTAAGTAGGGAAAGTATTGTATTCCACCCAAAAATTCGATGTCGAGATTTCACCGGAAATATATGTTTTGAGACCCCCTGAATAAAAAAAAGCATTTTTAGAAAAAGGTCCGTGTGTGTGTCGGTCTGTGTGTCTGTGTGTCAGTCTGTGGACAGCATAACCCAAAAACGAAAAGTCGGGTAGAAACCAAAGTTGGTATTTAAGTTTAAGGTATTTCAAGGATGCGACACGAAGATTTTGAAGAAAATAACCCCACCCTAAACTACCCTTTACATGGAAAACTTATCGGAAATGTTGATTTTCTTGAAAATGGCTCTAACGATAAAACGTCATATGTTTGAGATATTTTTATGGCAAATGAAATGTATATCTTGAATTTTATGGCTATAGCCCCTGTAGTCGTATTCACTCTGGACGACTTTTGCATAACTGGTAAACCGTTAGAGATAGACCAAATCATACTCTACAAAAAATGTAGATCTTGCTAAAATACCCAGTTTATGTCTCCATAAATTTTCTTGTAGGGTGAACCATTTCGGAGATATTCCTTGTTATGTGTGTGAGCTTCGGAAAACTTAAAACTTTCGTGAAATGGAACATCGTTGTTCATTTTTTATATGATAAGTGTGCAAAGAGAAGAGAATCTCAAAGTTTAAAAGATTTGACTATCGCTCAAAGCCTTCTGTATTCTAACTTTCCCCTTCCACCTACAAGGAAATAGGGGCCCTAATGACCAAGTTGTCGACGGGCCCTTAAACCCAATACACTCACTCACCCCTACAAGGAAATTAGCAATAAGGCAATTTGTACAAATGTTTATCTCAACTAAGACGAAGAAGATATAGGAATAAGAATTTGTACAAATAGTTTGTACAAGAGTAGAGAAAGTCATGTGAGTGCAACACATCAGATTTTTTCCTGTAGCTTCCGTGATAGTTTTGTATCTGTAATATAAATATTTGGAAAGAGCGGCTTTTTATGTATAATGTCGATAGGCGGCAGCACTCTATTTTTTTTTTTTTAATTAACGTCCTCCAACATTGTGTCATATCGGACGAATGAATGAAATGGGTGAAATGATGCTCAAATGAGCCCGAGGTCCATGGAGCTTTAAGTTACCCGACATTCGTCTTCTCAGGGTAGGGAAAACCTCGGAAAAAACCTTACCCGGATAACTTACCCTAAGCGAGATTCGAACTCGCGACCTCTTGAACGTGAGGCAGACACGCTAACCATCACGCTACAGAGGCGGGCTGGCAGCACTCTAGTATTGGTAGGTTGGTAGTAATGCTCTATTTTGTAGACCCTACGTGCATTTCGCATACCAGATAATGGAGATGACGCGAGAGGAACAGTACAGCGCAATCAAATTCTGTTTTCGTTTAAACCATACAGCCCCCAAAACTTGTGAAATGTTTAGGTGGTTCATGGGCTTCAAAGAAGGCCGATTTGTCAGTGTTAAGCAAGGTGGGCCTGGTGTTTCGGCTTCTGCTGTGACTGAAGTCAACTTCAACACAGCTGCTGTGATTGTCCGAGAGGATCCGCGTATAACATTACATAACCTCAGTGAAGTGTTGAGAATTTCATATGGCAGTGTGTTTACAATAATTATGCACGAAAATCTCTATATGACCCGAGTTTGTCTTTGTTGTGTGCCACGTCTGTTGACTCCCGAAAAGAAAGATGTGCGAATGGAGACAATCCGAGAGGTGCTGCGTCTCTTTGCTGATGGAGGGATGCATTTTTTAAATCGATTATCACCGGTGAGAAGTCATGGCTGCATCATTATGATCCTGAAGGAAAACAAGCCAGCACACCATGGAAATCGCCAGGTTCTCCAACACCAAAAAAGGCAAAAGTTGTTACATCTGCAGGGAAAGTACGGTGATCACATTTTTTTATTGTAATGGAATGATTTACCAGCATGCATTCACTCTCACACTACTGTTACAGCAACATACTACACGTCAGTATTGGCTACACTGAGGAAGCACATTGCAAAGAAACGACCAGAGATTTCTCGGACTGCGTGGCGACTTCATCATGACAATGCACGGCCTCACGCCGCAAATCAAGTCATGCAGTTTCTGGCTCGATTCAACATTACCTGCGTACCACATCCACCTTATAGCCCCGATCTTGCACCCTGTGACATTTTTTATTCCCATCACTAAAGGGAAAGCTTAGGGGTATTCGATTTGAGAACTCTGAAGCAGTGCTCAAGAAAAGTGAGGCGATTCTCAAGGACCTGGCAAAGAATGGTCTGCAGCACGTGTTCAAGGACTGGCAGAGACGCTATAAAAAGTGCATTGAAGTAGGAGAAGACTACTTTGAAAAAGATCGTGTAAACATTGAATTGGAGTAATAAATATCTGTGACAAAAATCAGTCTCAGTCTTTGTTGACCAGCCCTCGTAGATGGTATGAGAATGAAATTTGTCATATACGTATGCTTCTCTTGCTGTTCATAGGGGTGGCAGCCATTACCTCACCTCGCAACTTTGAAAAGCGATATTTCAGCAATCACCCTAGATTAAAGCGTAAATATTGCAAATTCAACGTCACTACGTCTGCAGAAAATATGTTACTATTGGGTTCTGATTAAATAGTAGACCAGAAGTAAAAAAATTATGGCAATGTTGAGCTTTTTGCTTACCAGAGTAAGTTTAATAATCCACACTCAATTCCTGTACTCAAGTGTTAGCTGAGAGCGTTAAAGCACCTTAACGCGGACACGGAGTGGGTCGGAGAACGTGGATTGAATCCCACCTACCGCATAATTTTTCTCCCTTCCTTTCTATCTTAACGGGAAGAGCATGAATTATAAAACCCTGAGCCAAATATACTATTATATAATATTATTATATTGCTGCAATACGATTAAAATTTTAGAACTGAAAGCTTTAGAAGATACTGATTACAATTGCTGTAGACAACACTGAGAATACATCTACTTCAACTGTCATTCTTCTATAAATTAATATCTAATATTTTCCTTTAAATAACCCACATTCAAAGGCATTTTTCTATAAATACCAACGGTTGCTACCATATTAAAGAATTTACTTCCCTCTTGTACTGTCAGTGCTTTGTTACCTACCTTGCAATGGGTTATAAGAAAGCACTATGTCTAGTTCATGTTAAAAAATTCAACCTTTGGACCTGGCAGCGTTGTCATTTCGCTTATTTCCAAAGACTACACAATGCTGTCATGTGCCCATTTGAGTGAATGGTTGCTTCAGGCTGAGGTAATCTACAACTGAATTGCATTCTGTTTAATACTTCGTAAACTACTTTAATCGCTGGCATCTTTTAACCATCCATTTTTGTGATCACTGATACACCATTTTCTTTAGTGTGGTATGTAATACACTAAATTCATTTTCCTTCGATGTGTTGAAAGTTATTCTCGCATAGCATGATACTTTTGTCGTATTACTGTATATAAAAAAGTATAAATTGATGTAATCATGCTGAGGGATTTAATTTTCTAAAATAATTATTATATTTTATTTCATTGTGGCTGAAACATTTTAGTTTTCGTGCATTTTTTAACATGAACTAGAAATAGTGCTTTCTTATAATCCATTGTAAGGTAACAAAGCACTGACAGTACAAGAGGGAAGTAAATTCTTTAATATGGTAGCAACCGTTGGTATTTATAGAAAAATGCCTTTGAATGTGGGTTATTTAAGGGAAAATATTAGATATTAATTTGTAGAAGAATGACAGTTGAAGTAGGTGTATTCTCCGTGTTGTCTACAGCAATTGTAATCAGTATCTTCTAAAGCTTTCAGCCTCGCTGCACTTGTTTCTGGTGGTGCTTGATAGTATTCAGTATTATCACTGCCGTGCCTCCGCCTCTTCTATTTCGGTCATTGCGGTATATACTGTAACCCGGAATGGAGAAGCGGTCCATTGGTCCTAAATGTGTTTCGTTTAAAAGCGCAATTTGGATCGAGTTTCTTATCAGGAAGTCCGTTAATTCCTGACGTTTTCATCTGATATTGTTGCAGTTCCAGTATAATACGTTTACTGTAGATGTACTATTCATTACTAGTTGTGGGATGAAAGTACAAGGAGA
>CM060962.1:130254680-130427180 GCA_030765045.1 Tenodera sinensis
GTAAGTAAGTAAGTAAGTAAGTAAGTAAGTAAGTAAGTAAGTAAGTAAGTAAGTAAGTAAGTAAGTAAGTAAGTAAGTAAGTAAGTAAGTAAGTAAGTAAGTAAGTAAGTAAGTAAGTAAGTAAGTAAGTAAGTAAGTAAGTAAGTAAGTAAGTAAGTAAGTAAGTAAGTAAGTAAGTAAGTAAGTAAGTAAGTAAGTAAGTAAGTAAGTAAGTAAGTAAGTAAGTAAGTAAGTAAGTAAGTAAGTAAGTAAGTAAGTAAGTAAGTAAGTAAGTAAGTAAGTAAGTAAGTAAGTAAGTAAGTAAGTAAGTAAGTAAGTAAGTAAGTAAGTAAGTAAGTAAGTAAGTAAGTAAGTAAGTAAGTAAGTAAGTAAGTAAGTAAGTAAGTAAGTAAGTAAGTAAGTAAGTAAGTAAGTAAGTAAGTAAGTAAGTAAGTAAGTAAGTAAGTAAGTAAGTAAGTAAGTAAGTAAGTAAGTAAGTAAGTAAGTAAGTAAGTAAGTAAGTAAGTAAGTAAGTAAGTAAGTAAGTAAGTAAGTAAGTAAGTAAGTAAGTAAGTAAGTAAGTAAGTAAGTAAGTAAGTAAGTAAGTAAGTAAGTAAGTAAGTAAGTAAGTAAGTAAGTAAGTAAGTAAGTAAGTAAGTAAGTAAGTAAGTAAGTAAGTAAGTAAGTAAGTAAGTAAGTAAGTAAGTAAGTAAGTAAGTAAGTAAGTAAGTAAGTAAGTAAGTAAGTAAGTAAGTAAGTAAGTAAGTAAGTAAGTAAGTAAGTAAGTAAGTAAGTAAGTAAGTAAGTAAGTAAGTAAGTAAGTAAGTAAGTAAGTAAGTAAGTAAGTAAGTAAGTAAGTAAGTAAGTAAGTAAGTAAGTAAGTAAGTAAGTAAGTAAGTAAGTAAGTAAGTAAGTAAGTAAGTAAGTAAGTAAGTAAGTAAGTAAGTAAGTAAGTAAGTAAGTAAGTAAGTAAGTAAGTAAGTAAGTAAGTAAGTAAGTAAGTAAGTAAGTAAGTAAGTAAGTAAGTAAGTAAGTAAGTAAGTAAGTAAGTAAGTAAGTAAGTAAGTAAGTAAGTAAGTAAGTAAGTAAGTAAGTAAGTAAGTAAGTAAGTAAGTAAGTAAGTAAGTAAGTAAGTAAGTAAGTAAGTAAGTAAGTAAGTAAGTAAGTAAGTAAGTAAGTAAGTAAGTAAGTAAGTAAGTAAGTAAGTAAGTAAGTAAGTAAGTAAGTAAGTAAGTAAGTAAGTAAGTAAGTAAGTAAGTAAGTAAGTAAGTAAGTAAGTAAGTAAGTAAGTAAGTAAGTAAGTAAGTAAGTAAGTAAGTAAGTAAGTAAGTAAGTAAGTAAGTAAGTAAGTAAGTAAGTAAGTAAGTAAGTAAATAAATAAATAAATAAATAAATAAATAAATAAATAAATAAATAAATAAATAAATAAACGAACGAACGAAAGAACAAACAAACAAACAAATAAATAAATAAAAACTAAACATTTATATATTTGGTTACCAACTCACTAAAATATTTTTTATTACATTGTTATTGTAATCTTTGTAAAGGATGTCTTTTTCCATTACTATGTTACTGTATTTGATAACTTTTGTTTCTGTGGATGTATCACGTCTTAACAATACATTTTGGTTTGGGGTACACTGGTACCTCCCTTGGTATGCGGTGTTATACGTCTTTTTAGCTTGGTATGCAGAAGATTAAGGTTACATAAAATTAATCTTTTCTGTTTAAGAACTTTTTGACCTCCCTCTTTCACACTAACAAAATTCCTTTTTTTTTCCCCTGGCATTGCCCTACTATAGAAATTTTCACTTCATGAAGGCACAACAGGTTCTTATAGACCATGCTATTCTTATGAAAGAATCAAGTGCGCCGCTGCCAAATATCTAAAATTTTGTTGGAAGCAGATTTTTAGCACCTTTCTCGCTCCGAACGTTTAAACATGATTTTAAACCGAAATAATTGCAATGGAAAAAAATCTGGATTATTCGCTTGCCTTTATAGGCTACCTTGGTATTTAGATTATATCAATATGTCAAAACATATTTTTTAAATAAAGTTTAAAACAAAGTGTTAGGATTCTTCGTTTATACAGTGGAAAATGTCGTCGCTGGCTAATTCTCGTTCTGTAAGTCCACGTAAAAGGTTCCAGCGACAAAGTTGTCAAGGAAATAACAAATTATTTTTTATATAAATATAGATCTCCAGTAACAAGCCATCCATAAATCACCATTTAAAGGCAAATGTTTTAGCACGCAAGGCACAGGGCCAACAACATCCGGTTCACCTGTCTTGCAGATGATGGAAACCAGATGTTTGGCAGTTGAAGAGCCGATAAGGGATTGTACTTCAGTGGAGGTTTTCTATAGGTTTCGGGAATTTGAGGTGTGAGCGAGTTTTACAAGTTCTCTGGCAATCGTGTGCATTTCAGTTAAGTGATCAGTGCGCAATGGTTCGCAGAAGAGAAGGTGAAATTATTAAAAGTGGCGAGCGAAAAACAATAATTGAATTATTCTTAGAGTGTATTATTATTTAAAGGAGAAGATCCCGGACACAGTGACGTGTTTATTGTAAGTAAACGTTATAAGGCGACTGGTGTGAGTAGGCGTACACGTATTTGGATTAAGAAAAGAATGTAAAAAGGGTCCCATCACTACACCGCGGAAAAGAAAACAAACGGGGCATACATACAAAACCAGCAGTGAGGTGAAATGTAATGATTTTGTACGCAGTGCTATACGACGCAAATTTCAATAATTTCTGTTTCAAAATATTCCCACTACAATTCTGTCCATGTTGAAAAAGGTCAATGAGGATGACGACTTGCCAAATTTTAAATATTCAACCTTTTATCGCTTAGTGAAGGAAATGGGATTTGATTTTGAAAAAAGAGGAAATAAATCGCTTATTATTGAGAGAAATGATATAGTGTGACGGTATTCCTATTTACGGAAAATAAAACAACTCAGGAAAGAGGGAAGGAAAATCGTGTACGTTGACAAAAGTTGGGTAAATGTAGGGCACACTGTATCAAAAGTTTGGAAGGATAGGACAATAAAAGCTCCTAAAGAAGCGCTTTTGGCCGGGTTATCCACTGGTCTTAAAGCACCTACTACTTGCGGACCACGATTTGTAATGTTACATGCAGGTGGTACGATGGGATTTGTACAGGTGCAAAACTTGTTTTCTTGGCGAAAAAAGGCTCTGCTGATTATCATGATTAAGTGGACAGCGATAGATTTGAACAGTGGTTCAGGAACCAACTATTGCCCAATATAGAACCGGGAACAGTCATTGTTATGGAAAATGCCTCCTACCACGGTAGAAAAGTAGAGACTCTCCCCACTACAAAATTCCGTAAGGAATACATAAAACATTGGATGATATCAAAACGTACCCCCTACTCTTCTTTTTATTATTTTGTTGTTTAACGACGCTGTCAATTGCCAGGATCACCGCCGTTGTGCCGGAATTGTGTCCCACAGGAGTTCTTTTACATGCCAATAAATCTACTGACATGGAGCTGTCGTTTTTAAGCACACTTAAAAACCATCGGCCTGGGCGGGGTTTAAACCCGCAACCTTGGGATCAGTAGGCCAGCGTCTAACCAACTGAGCCACCCAGACTGACTACCCCCTACTCGGATGATTGCCTTAAAAGAGAATTGCTGACTATTGTGAATTTTGTGCGAGATAATTATAATTCCGCTGTTATAGACTTGATCGCAAAAGAACATGGAGTAATAGTTTGTAGGTTGCCTGCATATCATTGTGAAAAAAAATTCTATAGAAATGGTATGGAGTCAGGTAAAGGGACATGTTGGTCGACATAACATTACATTTAAGCAAAAGGAGACGGGACGTTTAATAGACAATGGTTTTGAATCAGTCACCCAAGATCAGTGGTTAAATTACTGCAAACACGTTGAAGGGAGAGAAGACGATAATTATGTGGAAAGCAGATCAGCTACAGGATGATATCGAACCTCTAATCATTAGATTAACTAGCAGTGACTCCAGTTCTTGTGAGGGCAGTGAACAGGCCAACCAGGACTCCTCTTTGAATGTTGAACCCATGTCCGATTAAGTTAACATTACATGTATTATATTTAGGTCAAATGTAAAGTGCTGACAGTTATTAAAAGAGTGCAATAAATTGAGGCATGTGTATTTTACTAGAACTTAACTGAAAAATATATAATAATTTGAAACTGTCCTTGCAATAAATGGCATTTGTGCAATTGTAAATTAAATATATACAGCATGGAAGTTCTATAAACCAAGTAGGTACATGCACCTTTGCAAGCACTCACAACAGGGGTTTTGCCAGAGACGGGAAGGCATACGGGGAAACAAAGACACAACCTAACGGTATTTCCTTCCGGTCTGGGGTGAATGACAGGCAAGGGGTGTTCCCAGATGTACAGGAAAATCTGCCGAAATTGTTAAAAGTGACGAGGGAAAATCAATTCTTAGGTGTTTGATAACAACAATAATATGAGTAATCATATAACTAATAGTAACACATATTAATAATGATACTAATAATCTAACACTTATAACAATGCTATTAATAACAGTAATAATAACAATAACAACATCAATAATATTAGCAACACTGATAACACTAATACTCACAATAAAAAAATCGGTGTGTGAGCAAAACCGCGGCAATCACAGTGGTGCAACAATCGTGGCAACGCCGCACTGCTTCTCCATAAGAGCCATTGTGCCTTCATAATTTCCTATAATTTCGTCCGATTTGTAGAATTCCAGCACCTTTGTTACTATTGACTGTTCTAAAGATTTACCGATTTTAATACCAGGAGTGGATAAAATTGACCGCCTCCGTAGCACAGTTGGTAGCGCGCTTGCCTCTGGCGCGAGGACCCGGGTTCGATCCTCGGTACCAGCATGAGGATTTTATCCACTCTGGGAGGTCTGGCACGGGGTGCACTCAGCCTCGTTAGGTCCCGGAGGAGCTATTTGATGGAGAAGTAGCGGCCCCAGGTCGAGAAGGCCGTATAACTGGCCGGAAGGGCTCGGGCGCTGACCACGACCCACCCTCCAGTACTGCACCCCACCAATGACGCCTGTAGTGGGCAGAGGTGGGGGACGCAGTGGCTGGGCGGCAAACCTTGGCCCTTCATGGGCTGTTGCGCTAGGGGTTTAGGTTTAGTGGATAAAATTCCGTTTTCTTTAGCCAGTGTCTTTGCCACTCCTTTAATTTTATTGTACGACCAATCTTAAAAAATTGTTAAAATTTTAACTTTTGAGGTTCTATCATCTGTTGTGCGGAAGGATTCAATTAATTTTGTAATAATATCATTATTGTCTGATTTTTCAGTGGACGTTGCTGCATTATCCTCAACATGAAAAATTTTCTTTGCTAGGGAACTTGTCTCCTCCTGAAGTTTTTCTCGGGACTGTTGTTGTAGTGTTTAACGCCCGCTTTTGCTACTACGGCATCGAAGGTGGTGACACTGATGACACATGGAATGAAGATGGAGCACCGGTGGAATGAGATGGTGGGGGAAACCGGAGCACCCGGAGAAAACCCGCCCTGACGCCGCTTCGTCCACCACGAATACCACATGCGGGTCCCTGGGATCAAACCTGGGCCGCCTAGGTGGTAGGCGAGCGCGCCAACCACTCGGCCACGGCGCCACCTTTCTCGGGGATACCGCTTTCGTATTTTCTTATAGGGGATTCGCCTATTGAGAATGAGTTAGAGTCAACTTGAAACGTGTTAGCTGCAAAAGATCTTGCAATATTACTAAGAAGAGTGAAGCTCTTACTTTATAATTTGTTCTTACCTTAGATTCTTGTTGCTTCACTGTTAATAGCTTCATTATTTCTTTATTTATCTTATTAATATCCTCAATATTATCAACATCTTGCACAGTCGTAGAACCATGGGCGTCGCGAAGGGGGGGGGGGGCAAGGGAGGGCCGCGGCCCCCCCTTGGAAATTAATGAACTTAATGTGCTGATTATTAAACTGTTATTTTAATTTTTATGTAAAGAACAATTTCTATTTAGCGCAAATTTATATGGTTATCCGCAACAAATACTATAACTTTTGACAACAAAATAGTGAATTAATATTATCTGATTGCAAAATTCTAACATTTGCCCCCCCCCCTGGAAAAAAGTCTGCCAACGCTCATGCGTAGAACTACCTGAAGAAGAAACGGAATTTTCCCTTCCTTCGTTTGCGTGGCATTCACTTGATGTATATCATCACTAAAACCAGAGGCTTCAGATAACGGTTCATTTGATGTAGAATAATTTTATATACCTTTATGTGGCATGAATTACAAATTCGCACATCCGGAGACTCCGTTAAATTTAGTTTTGTCAATAAATCACCACTTAGATTAGATTATCTTAAAAGAGTGCTTAGGATTATTAAAAGGATTTAAACTATTGTCATTTCTTATCGACGTTCACTGCCACTCATGTTGTAAATTTATACCACAAGCTTTAGTGACACAACCTTCTCCAACAGAAATACAATTTGTAACTGGTAAATGTTTCATCAGAATTGTAGCTGGGCTCATTGTTCTTGGCCCCTGACCTTGACTGAAAGTCCTGTGGAAGAACCCCTAGCTTTTGTCTCTTTCATCAGCTCATATTGTATAATTCTGTGAATGAAACCATGCACATGGGGAGAGAGGGGGAAGGTAATGATGTCTGCATGATCTGAGACAGTCCTTTCTAATTCACAGGTGCTTTTTAGTGCAGCGTGTAGTTGAAGACATAGATTTTTGCGATAAGGAGTGAATATAGTGAATTTGGGAGACATTGATCATAGCGTAAATCGTGCCACCTGTACGTTCTAAATTAGGGAACAAAACATTACACAGTCAGAGTAGAGAAATTGTTTCAAATGTATGGGCGTACATGAAGAAAGAAGCTAAACGCAAAGAACTGCTTACATCAGAAGATTCTTTTCAAAAAATTCAAAAAGTTCAAAAGGACGTACCAGATGCCAGAGGCGTTTCAGAAAGAAAGTACATATTGGAGACATTTTTCTGAACGGATTGTACTGCCTTAGTAAGAAAAGCGTTATTTGAGTAGCATATGAAGCTGAACCCCCCAATTCGCATGATGGCTGCAGTCACCTGGCTTGGTACTCACTTTCAAGCTTTACATTTACTTCCTCCAGGGGCCAAGAACGTCGAATCCAGCTGTACAAATGGTTCTCTACTTCATTTCGTCCGTGAGCGCTTGCAGGCCTCCAGAAAAAAATGTTGTAGCAAATGCACTAATGCCCATTCCATAGTTTTTAATGTCTAATTAGATAAAATGTCAGGAAATACGTGTGCGTGATTTTTTAAAAAGATTTTTAACACATCGTTTTAAATTCTATTTTTGGTTTTACAAAATATAGCATCAACAAAAGTCCAAAATTTATGTGTAATAATAATTGGTCGAAAGTTGTTAAAGGTGTTGTATTTAACCTGTCCAGTGCGTCAAACCCCAACTCTTAACTCAATATGGCCTTAGAGTAACAAGTGATTTTATATTACGGTGCGCGCAGAAATTGCTTAGTTTCTAATAGCCATAACTAAGCAAGTAATTTAAAAATACGGAAATAAAAAAATACTGGTCTCCTTATTTGATGCCTATTATTCATAAAAAAATTTGAACCTCCTACGAAAAAGTCGTGTTTTACGGGTGTGCGATTTGACGTGCATTGACCCATATGTGAGTCATTCCACGTCAAATCACACAAAATATGGCAAAAATGACCTTGATCTCTCAGATTTTCTTGAAAATTTTTTTGGTGCTTTGGAACAAAATACATTTGACCCGTGTTTCTTCGTTTTATAAAAAAAATTATTTTGGCAGATATTAATGTCTGAAATATTCCAAAAATCGCGCGCTCCTCACTCTTCTATCAATCATACCTCCAATTGTAATGAAGCAAATTACTTGATCTTTGGCTCAAATTAAAGAAAAATCTCAGTATTTCGTGAGGTATTTATTAGAAAATTTTATTAATTATTATTAATATTATATTTTATACGATTAAGGTTTTAAAGTTAGATAATAACATAAGCTCGACCATTTAAAAATCTGTAAAAAAAAAAAAAAAAATCCAATGAAGCTTATTCAATATTCTCAGAAAAAATCAGAATGTAGTCTCTAGTAGTTCAGTTGTAATTAACTTACTTGCAAATCAGTGCAGCGGACTCGTGTGGCAGCGCTGACGGCTACCGTAACCTCACACAATTGCCACCTTCCGTTACGCAACTGTCCACTGATTGAGGTTCCATGAATGTTACAAAGTACAGTAAGGAGAACACTGCTAGCTGACACTATTATATGTGCACTATTAGCATCTTCAAATTGTTTTTAAAATATGCATTTTAAACTAATGTTTCCATACAATACACAACTTTACCTCCTTCTTCGAAAGAAAATTGTTTCACTAATGCTTCAGTTTTTGACAAAGGAATGAAGGAGTGTAATTTTAAAGCATAGCTGGACCCGTCGTTCTTGGCCCCTGACCTTGACTGGAAGTCCTGTTGGCAAATCCATAGCTTTTGCCTCTTACCATCTCATATTGTATAATTCTGCGAATGAAACCATGCACATGGGGAGGGAGTGGGAAGGTAGTGATGTCTGCATTATCTGAGACAGTCCTTGCTAATTCACAGGTGCTTTTTAGTGCAGTTGTAGACTTTGCGATAAAGAGTGAATATAGTGAATTTGGGAGACATTGATCATAGCGTAAATCAATTATGCCACCTGTACGTTCTAAATTAGGGAACAAAACATTACACAGTCAGAGTAGAGAAATTATTTCAAATGTATGGACGTACATGAAGGAAGAAGCTAAAAGCAAAGAACTGCTTACATCAGAAGATTTTTTTCAAAAAAATTCAAAAGTTCAAAAGCACGTATCACATGCCACAGGAGTACCTATCAGAAAGAAGGTACATTGTGGAGACATTTTTCTGCAAGGACTGTACTGCCTTAGTAAGAAGAAGTTATCTGAGTAGCATAGCTGACGCACCAATTCGCATGCTGTCTGCAGTCACCTGGCTTGTTACTCGCTTTCAACGGGCCAAGAACGGCGAATCCAGCTGTACAAACGGATCTCTACTTCCTGTCGTCCGTGAGCGCTTGCAGGCCTCCAGGGAAAAAAAAATGTAGCAAATTCACTAATGCAAGCTTCATAGTTTTCAACATCTTATTTTATAGATAAAATGTCAGGGAATACGTGTGTAATTTTTTTTTAAAATTTTTAACACATCGATTTAAATTCTATTTTTAGTTTTACAAAATATATCATTAAAAAAAAAAAAAGTCCAAAATTTGTGTGTAATAATGATTGGTCGAAAGTTGTTAAAAGTGCTGCATTTTACCTTCCCAGTGCGCCAAGCCCCAACTCTCAACTCTATATGGCCTTAGAGTAACACGTGATTTTATATTACGGTGCGCGCATAAATTGCTTAATTTCTAAAGCGCGTTTCACCCTTAAAAGACAGTACACGTTAAATGGAGCGCAGTGTTGCAACATGTACTAGTTGCGAATCTTTCTCCGCGAGCGACTCGAGGTGGCCTGAGTCCTGTACTTAGTCCTTCAATTGCTGCTTGACGAGACGGGCACTTTTAACTTTGGTATCCCTCCACGCCTTTGTTACTGTATGACCTAAATTTACAAATGACTCGTCTGTATAAACAATTGATTTCCCCTGGTCCCTAAACCTTTTACGTCTTTTAGATATTTATGTCGCCATCTGATGATATCGATATCGTCTCTTTCTATTAATATGCACTTGTTACCCTTTCTTTCATATTCGAAACCCAAATCAGAGTGGCCCTTGAGAAATTTGGTAGGGTCTCATCACTGTTTAACTGTGACAAAATTATATTCAGCGTGGGTGGAATATTTGCAAACAGCAAAGAATGAACAATTCGCACGCACTCCACCTTGCACTATTCAATCATATTGCGTTAACCTAGCGTTTTGTGTAGTCCCGCCCTTTTTGCTTTCTTTTTCGATGGCGTTCTTAGAAGTCCTTTCATTACTTCCTTTTTAATCCTATACACTACTGCTTCTGAACACTCAAAGCCTTAGCTGTTTCTTTTACTGCCTTAAATGCATTTTACTTCAAAAATAATCTAACACATTCATAATTATTTGGCGTTCCTTACTTCTTTATTTACCAACATATCGTCCCTTCCTAGCTTCACCCTCCATAACTACAAATATTTACAAAAATATTAAACAAATAACGCAATAACAGCTCACAGTTACACACACGGCTTCTTTCGAACTAATGTTAGTGCTGCTCCTTATACTATCTTCTGTGTCAGGCCTGACGCTGAATAGATGAATACCTTTTGTTTGCCCTACTGGATAAAAGAAAGAGGTTACTGCCTTTTGGTTTATTTTAAAAACTTTCTCCAACCTTCCTCAACATTTGTTCTCGCTGGTTCCCTGATGTAAACTCAATAACAAAAAAGTTTCACACTACGTAACTTTTGCAGTGCACATATATAAAATTTTCCGAAAACATTTAATTTAAAAAATTATAACACTTAACTGGGTAAACATAGAGAATTCAAAGTAGGCAGGTAGTAGCACTATAGTTTACTCTACCTAAGAAAAAAATATAGATGCATTCTAGCAGTTAGTTTGTTAGTTAGTGCGTGATGAGTGTAGAAACAGCAAATATCGGACTTCTATTGAAAAAAACGTTTTCTGAAGAAATTTGGACCTATAGAAATGTATAATGACTCTGAAAAGGATATAACCTGATAGAGAAAAAAATTCTGCATAGGATAATGTGTTCAAACCTGAAATTTATAACAAATGAATATTTATACCATGCTATTAGGAATCTGGCAACAGAGAGAGGGTAGAAAAGGACGCGGCTAATGGCAACTTGTATGCGCTAGATAGAGACAGAGATGTCCCATTTAACTCCATACTGTCTTCTAAGAGTGAAACGCTATATAATAGCCAAAACTAAGAAGTAATTTAAAAATACGGAAATAAAAAAATACGTGTCTCCTTATTTGATGCCTATTATTCATAAAAAAAATTTTGAACCTCCTGCGAAAAAGTCGTGTTTAACGGGTGTGTGATTTGACGTGTATTGACCCATGTGTGACATTATAATGGCCAGGTATCATATCCATATTGTTTGTTGTTGCTAGGCAACGAAAACAAACGCTAAACTCTACGCACTCGTCCACGCGCGCATCGTGCCAATGCTAGTTACCCGTTACCTTGGTGCCAATGAAATAAATGAACGTAAGGTGTAGTGGCCAGAATTTCTGTGACTGCTTTTAGAAATTTCGTATTGTCTTGAACCACTGCCAGAACTAGTCAAAGCCGCAGTCCTGGGGAAACTTATTCAAGTATATTTTATGCCTTACAGTGTTATTTTGAGTGAAAGTCTCCGTTGTATACAGCCTGTGTTAATTTTGGTCTGAGTGAAGTATCGTGCAAGCATTTTAATATAGTAAACGATGGATGTCGTTCAAATCATCTCTGATGTGCTAAGTATAATAACTATTTCGCTTTGTCTCATTTTGAAGATACCACAAATAGTAAACATCGTTAAACTGAAATCGGCTGTTGGCATTAACCTTTTGTCATTGCTCTTGGATCTTACAAGGTAATAGCCTCCAGGTAGATTGTGAGCATAAATTTACATAAAATTATGCCGTTACAAATATGTTGGATTTTATTGCAGAATATGGGGCACCAGCTTGACCTTTGTGCATTAACAATCCTTTTAACCTCAAATTGAATGTAGTTGGTGTTCATTTTTGGAAAACTGGTCTCTACCTATCACAAGTTCCAATAGATCACACGTGTATTGTTGAAATGTAAATAAAATCATTTTTCTGAAGGCTGCTTGTATCAACAGTTATATTAATGGTGCATGGCATGGGAACTTGTGCCCCAGTATTCAAATATGGATTAGTGCATTTTTTTATTTTACACTGCTTAAATGTATGATTCAAATTATAAAATATTTACACAGTTGTTACTGTTATATTTCACGATTATTACTGTTTTAATTTGAACCCAAAGTACAATAGTTACAGCTTTAAAATTTAAAAACTTTAAAAATTAGTCACTCCCTCTATATTCTACAAATGCTTAACATCCTGGTTAAGTTTACCACCTGGTTAATTTTTGTGTAAGATGTACATGTATAGGTACATCCATGTAAAAAAATGATTGAGCGCATTAAGAGAGCAGAATATTTCTACGTCCCATGTCGTAACGCAGCACAGTTTACACTAGTCGATATTCCAACATGCAGCTGAGCTTATTAATGTTTGTTCCTTATGTTATCATCTGTCAGACACACAAAGATATATGGAACAGAGACTATTAATAAACTCAACTGCATGTTGGAAATATGAACTTGTGTAAAACGTGTTGCAACACAATGTGTTTTGCTCTCCTAATGCAATCATTTTTTCCATGGCTGCACATAATACTCTACCATTTGTGTGAGTGTTTAAAATTGTAAGTTTACTTATAAATGAAAAGGTGACAGTATTATTTCAATATTATGAAACAGTAATGAAAGCTGGATCCCAAAACTCATTATTTGAGAATAATTAGTTAAATTGCATGCAAGAAGGTAAATTATCTGGAGAAACAGTAGTTAAGGTTATGAATTTGGGAAAAATGCTGTTTTGTCAGAAATACTTAGGTTAGCAAATCCTGGGTAAGTGCAAAGGTATCCTGAGTTAATAAGCAGTGGTTTAAGCATGTTATGTTGCCTTGTTAAAGTTGTTGGGGCCACCCGACATCCCTTTTAAGAGACTTCGCTTATATAGCTTTATTTCAAGCATATACATCTATAACTACATATATAAGTGTAACTAGCATATCCCTAGTGTGAATTATTGTGTAATACTAAAAGTTGTGCAGTAAAGGAGGGCAAAACAATGTTATGCATGCACTATAAGTGATGTTGAGTCTGGACCGCGATGCACAACCATAAATAGTATTTTTGCTTTATTTCAAGTGTATGCATCTTTAACTCTGTATATAACTACCCTATCCTGAGAGTTAATTATTGTTAATTACATCTACTACTACAAGTTGTGTAATTAAGGAGTGCAATATAATGCTACATGTTAAGAATAAGTGATGTTGAGTGTTTTAGCACATGCACAATTTTAACCAAAACGGGTTTTGCTTTGCATTTAAGAAAAAAGAACTTGTAGGCAATGGCAACAGTATAAAAACAGCAGATATAATAAGCTTAAAACCTTACCATAGTGTAACAAAGGGTATGTTTACAAGGCATGGTGTATCAGTTTTACCAGCAATAACTGAGAAAATCATATAAAATATTTGCAATTTTAGCTCATGAAACCTTGAACTCAAGACTGTTTTTCTTTATAAATATTACTGCTGTACCGCATGCCCAGTAGGTGGTCAAGAAAGTAGCTTTACGAAGGAAATTATTTTGCTACACATTTCACTATCATATGGACAGGTCACACATTCCTGTAAGTGCTTGAATGGACTACCTACTAAATATGCACTCTAGTATAGTAAATGATACTGTACAGAGGCTAGTGTCGCTGGTGACAGGTACTGGAAGCCACAAGTTGACATGCTTTCTGTTCAAAATTCATGTGTGTGTTTGTATATATGAGATATATGTAACTTTGTGTAGCAATAAAGGAGCCCTTTTCCTTTATTTTGTTTACTTAAGAAAATTTCCTGAGCCCCAGGCTTATTTTGGGAACGTTGCAATTAAACATTGTACATCAATCAAGTAAATCTAAACAAAAATCTTCTCAATTATCAGAAAAGAAACACGTTTGAAGTATGTCATTTTTAAAATAGTGTGATAATAATTTTGTCTTCTCCAATAATTAATAAATTCTTCACTGTGCACTACCATTAATGTCATTAATTGAAAACAATGTATCAATTATGCACATATTGGATTTGAAATGAGTTACACTATCTTTACACAAGCCTTTGCTTACTTACTCTTAGATAAATAACCTAATTGCTGATGATCAGGATGAATGCCCTCGAAAACATTCCAGTTTTAAAAACATAGCAAGTGAAGTTTGTGTGAAGATATTGTACTGCCAGTGTATCTCCAGCTCTGATGCTTTGTGAGTGTAAAGAAAGAGATAGGTATGTATCAGAATGGCCACCTTTAGCACTGTGAATTTCCACTGTAAAGGAAGCTATCTGATTAGTTTCAGTGGGTACATTGGCACTCTAATTTGATATCTTAGAGTAGTTTTAATATGTATAATTTACTGTTGGGTAGAGGTTTGCTCCATGCAAAACACAACAGGAAAGAAATGAAACGAAACAAAAATTGTGCAAGATTGCATTACTGTGATGACTCACAGAGCAAAGAGTGAAAGTTATCTGCTAGCACCAATTACAGCCTTCCTCCCAATGTACATGCAGTTCATTTTCAACTATGTCAGCAATTTTGTTGTAAGAGGAGCACATGTCATCAATAGCTTGCTTTAGTCCAGGTGATGGTTTTTTGTGTCATTTACTGCATTATCCGTGTAATAGTTATTCTTATTGTGTTAAAGCATTATAGCTAGTGGATCTTCAGAACTGCGATTCATTCAAAATCCAACATAAAAACTTCACTATTTGTAGTGCTTCTGATTTTAATAGCTAAATTAATCATATATAACATTGGAAGTATGAGAGAGTATACAATTTGATAGCATTTATTATAATGAAGAATAAATTACTAAAAACAAAGCAAGAATAAAACACAGTTAAGGATTATACATTAAAAAAGAAACCATACTAAGACCTTCCGCTTACCGGGCGGCTGGTCTACCATTGAGCTATTGTGACAAACTGCCAGAATGGCCAGAATACACTGGCAGAATTGAATTTTTAAGTTCCAGCTCTACCTCTCAAACTTTGCCCACACATGGCTTGTGTGTTTAAAAACACTAACAGTAAGTTTGTTGGCATAAATAAATAATAATTACCATCTGAAGGTTATTTAATCCTGGGATATAAAGTACTTACAATAGTAAGTACCATTGGGGCAATTGGTCTCTGATGTGAGACTGCCTTTGTGGTTTACGAGGAGAAATACGAACTGGTTTGAGAATTTAATGCCATTCTGGCAGTTTGTCACAATAGCTCAGTGGTAGAGCAGCCGCCCGGTAAGCGGAAGGTGTGTGGTTCAAATCCCAGTTGTGGCATTGAATTTTTAAGTTCCAGTTCTACCTCTCAAACTTTGCCCACACAGGGCTTGTATGTTTAAAAACACCAACAGTAAGTTTGTTGGCATAAATAAATAATAAGCAAATGCTTGTTTGGCTAGTAAACTGGCAAACCTAGATAGTTTCTCTAAAAATGTGTTCCTTGATAACATGTTCAAGGGGGTAGTGATATCCTGATGAAAACTCTCCATTCTCATTACTTACTATACCAAGATTTTCAGGCAAGAAGTCTGGGTGTGAGTGAAGGAAATGCATCTTCAGAAACATGTTGCATCCCATTCTATTATAAGCTGGCCCAAATGACCTAGCTGTCGACAGGCCCTTAAGCCCCACTCACTCACTCACTATTATAAGCTATTTACATTTTATCCACTAATTTTGTATAGTTAAACACCCTTTTGTTACCAAGGAAATTAAGTACAACTCTACATTTCACATGCAATTTTCTCCTTGCCAGTTAGAAGTCCATGAAAATTTTCATCAGTCTTCAGTAGGGGCAGGAATTATATGCACTTATAATCCCTTTAATATGCATGCATTTATGCAGTGAAAACTTCCAAAATATGCACATAAATATACCCATATAAAATATTCAAACATCATTAAGACAAAAAATAAAGATTGAAGCCAATTTTTAAGAAATCTGAAAATTAAAACATTGCAAAAACCCGAATGATTTAACTTGGCAAAATTTATCATTTCTGTTAAAGGGTCAGAATATATTTTCCTTATATAAGGAAAAATAAAAGCAAGACGAGTACTCACATTTAGTTCTCCTCTCTCTCAGCTTCCTTTTTGTTGCAGTTTACGACCACCAAATGTTTTACATTTTCCATTGTTAGCCACCTCCTGTTGCTCCTAAGATATCCTTATAACAGGAAGAACTTCTCCCCACCTCACAGGATGATAGAGGTGCATATACAAAAGCTGCTATTTGATTACGCTGAGTGACTTTTCACTATACTGTTGGGGACGTTTCCCTGTTAAGATTTCATCAATCTCACACATTTGTTCGTATCCTAGGTTTTTTGAAACAGCACTACATGCTTTTTTCTTCACTACATTGCAAACGGTTCTAGGTACTGAATTCAATTTAGAGATTGTGGTTTTGAATGCACTTGACTGGAACAACTTAGTGTTGGTTTCCAAGCAAGTTATGGCAGATGGAAGATGAGAGGAATGTGCAGATATATAGGAAAGGTTACTTTCTACTTCTGGGTTCTTTAATATATTTTGGGCAATTTTAATTAATTCAGAATTTTTGGGATCAAATGTATTCACTAAATTCCCATTTCCAAATGTTCTGTGTAATAGAGAACTGCACATAACCATGTTCCCCAACACGTTATAATAGGTTCTGGTGGAAGTGGGACATTTAGTGTGGTTGCTATGAAAGCTTGTTTTCTACTGGGTGTCCCAAAAAATCACCAACAACGCTTAATATGTTGTGCGGGATGGTAAACTGATTTTGAGATAGGAATCCCTGCCTGGAAATGTACAGTTTGGACACTGGAGAGCGTCGAAGTTTGAGAAGGAACGGTTGTGATAATTTGTTAACATTCATTTTGGTATCTTAATATGAAAGGTATGCAACCCTTCAGCCATCTGTATACTGATATGAATGACCTGAGCATAATATCATTCCTGCACTTGCACTAAATCCCTGCAGAAAGTTCTTGGTGCGCATCCTACTGCATCACTTGCATAGTTTCCAGTACAGTAACGTTTTTAACAGCAATGTGACAAGTACCAGTACACAGCCTCTGAAATAGCCAACATGAATTCCAGCACACTATGTAAATGTAGGCAATCACCTCAATGTCGCATATTCAAATCGTTTGATTGGTAAAGGACAGATCTGACACCTCTCGACTATTGTCTGTGGAGTTGTGTGAAGAGTATGGTGTATGACACTCCTGTAATGTCACCGGAGGACCTTATGGCTCAAATCCACGGAGCGATTGAAAATCTTCAATGACAACCACAGGTGTTGGATCATATGTATGAGGCTCAGCACTGCTGATATAGGCTCAACAGTGACGTAGGAGGTACTTAGTTTGAAGCCCCTTTGCAATGTAGACAGCTCGATGTTGGGTTTGTTGACGAAATGTGAACACACTCCCATATCACACTTTGATGTGCTACAGCGTCCAAACCATGCAATTCCGGACAGGGTTCCTATTTTAAAACCAATCAGTTTGCCATCCCATACAACATACTAAGCGTTGTCAGTGTTTTTTTGGGACAGCCTGTATATGGTGCTTTGACAAATACTTTCTTTACAGAAGGTACCAGCTTATCTACAAGTGGGAAATTTGCACAAATTGTTTCTGCAACCCAATGTAAACATGTACAAGACAAGTCAAATGTATCATATTTGAAAATATAACTTTCAGAGCAGTGCCAGCTTTTACCATGTAACTCGCAGCATCAGTTACAGAGAGTAATACACGCTCATACTGAATACCATCAGGCCATAGAAGGTTCAATGAAATCAATAAAAAAATTTGGATATGGAACAGCTATTTGTAGCATCAAGTTGTTTTATCACAAGGAGAAATGGGGTGGTTGGTTCGTTTTTATGGAGAGACCCAACATTAGAATTTGCAATAAACCAAACTTCACTGTCCTGTGTTTCATCGACGGACACTCACATAAAATTATCTCCAATCTGTTCTCTAATGTTTTTAATCATGAGATTGTAACACCTCTTCACATAATGTTTGCTAAGAGTAGATCGGCCTGGCACTTTACACTTAGTATACTGCTGAATGAAATGTCTGAGTGTGGGATTGGTGAGTTTCCACAATGGAATGTCTGCCGCTAAAAATGCTTCACACAAATCAAAGGAAAACTGAAAAATTACTGTATGAAATTTCACTTAACATGGAAACTTTTTATGGATTTAAGTTTGACATTATCTTTGTATTTATTAGTATTCAAATGTTGAAGTACTAGAAAACGCTTTTTACAACTAACCGTTTTCTCACACGCTCCACAATACAAAATTCTACCATCTGTAGCTATCAAAGCTGTTTCAAACTCATGTTGATATCCCTGTAACCTACCTTTATCATTCACTTTTACTTTAGGTATGATTCTATGAAAACAAAAACTTTATACAAGCTACACTCCACTGACCTCAAGTCTAAACTCACAAATGATGAAATGAGGAATTATTGTGATTTGTGAACCTGCTGTGAAATTTTGGAAGTGAATTTCTAAAACAAACTATAAAGTAACACTTGAATTGTTGAAATTCATTCATCTAATACGATACAGTTTATTATAAATCAAGTGCAATTAAACAGTTAAGTTAAAACTAAATTAATATTATATTATGTTTATAAACAACAGTTGAACATAATTCCAAGAACCCCTTAACACACACCTTTCTTTATACTGCTAGAATGATGAAATAAACAAGATAAGGCAGGGATTTCCCGATGTGGCGTAGCTAAATGTGTTGTGAGGTTGAGTTGCAAGTTTCTATCAGTGTTGCCAAGTTTCAAGGCCGATTCGTATTTGTATGTGCAGCAAATGCACACGAAATGAGTAAAAATTTTAAATTCTCTACGTAAAACAAGCAAATATGCAGCATAATTTGAAAAAATGCAGAAATATTATGCACTTTAACAAAACGTGCAAAATATGCCATTATATGCACATTAAAATCTTGTTTAAATTGTTAGAAAGTAATTCACTCAGATGCCAATTGAGCATACTTTCTGTCAACAGAGAAAAAATATGCATTTTCATATCATTCCTATCCTTCGTCAATAGTTTTCTTATTTGAGGATCTATGAATACTCTGATGTTAGATTCACTTAAGTGTGGAAATTTATGAAAAAGATAACTAAAGGCTTCTCCATTTTGATTCATATATTTTACAAAGTTTTTCATCAATACCAACTTAATGTTCAATGCAGGTAGTAAAATTTATCTCATGTCAACAGTGGTCTGCGAACAATTTTTTAGTACCTGATAGTTAAGTTTTGTACTATGTTTTATTTTCATGGTGACCATCAGTCCAGCCACATCATTACAAAATAGAAGAATTTTCTGCTTAGAAAAAAATGTAGTGAATGCTGAACTCGAAAGCTGGTTATTTTTACATTTTTTAGAAGAGCATTCCACTCCTTAAGGCACAATGCCAACAATTTGACCTTATTCTTGGACAACTCTAAGTCTCCGACAAGGTCATTTAGTTGAGATATGGGTTTCAGAAAGTAATGTATCAGGCACAAACTCAGTATTTTGAGATGTTGATGGTATTGCTTTGTCAGTGTGGGGTGATGTGTTGTACGCATTGTCAGAATCAAGGGTGTAGGAGACTAGAGGAATAGGTTTAGATAATTCATGGCAGTGGGGCACAGGGCAGATGGCTGAGGGGTTATTTGGGTAAGCTAAAGTGTGTTTCTTCTGACTATTCATTCCAGTAATGGAAGGAACCATAAAGAAATAGCAATCATTTGTGTAGTTGCTTTGATCCATTACACCATTGGTATGGCAAAATTCATAGATTGTGCATTTCCATTTGGCTACTCGTGTAGATCTGTGGAACAACTATGACAAATATGAGGTGCAAACAGTTTTATTATTACTTACTTAGCAACCAAAATAAAGATTATACGCCTTTATAACCATGGGAGTTTATTGTACCTTTTGCAATTTAAAAGTTCCCTACATATACGGGGCCCATATGACCCAGTTGTCGACGGTCCCTTAAACTCCACACATCCATCCATCCTACATATACAGGTGTTCCTAAATTAAACTAGCAAACTTTGGGAGCTGATAGATAACATTATTTTAAACAGTCTCTACTGTGTTTTGAGTAAATGAGAAGTAATCTAAAGAAATGATCATTTTTATGTTGGGCAAGCTAAAATTAGTAAGCTATGACTAATTTTATCTTGGATACATTTTGGCTTTTGACTAGTGTTGTTTGTATTTTGCAATAAATTCTATAAGAATGACGCTAAAATATAACAATAAATAACTAAAACTGTGAGAGATAAACTCTTAAATGTGAGTTCTCAAAACGACTTGGAAACAAAAAAATTACCTCATGTTTGTTCAAATCAGCTGAAGTTTGTGTGTGTGTGTGTGGGTGTGTGGGTGTGGGTGTGGGGGTGGGGGTGGGTGGGTGGGGGTGTGGGTGGGTGTGTGGGTGTGGGGGGGTGCGGGTGGGTGGGTGGGTGCGCGTGTGTGTGTGTGTGCGCGCGCGATCCAACAATCCCTGTGGAATTTCACACCTCCATACAAAGTGGTGTTCGTTATAATATCAAAATAATGTCATTTCATTCAAAATATCATCTTTGGATATAAATATAGTGATAACAATATCTTTGGAATGACAATACTTATAAATAAATATTGTAGAGATCAATAGGACATGCTATAATAGTCATATTATTTTCTTTAACATGTATTGGTATTTTAAAATAATTGAGTTTAAATAGGCTCCACCATTTTAAAAATTAGATTAAGTATTAAAATATTCTTCTCACAATGTTGAATATTTACCCATAATTCTGATATTTACTATATCAGAAACGGGAGATAAAAATAAAATTTCCTATGAAGTTGAAGATTAGCATGGGAGTGGGGTGGGGTTTAAAATTATTTTGTTGTTTAACGACGTTGTCAATTGCCTGGATCACATCAGCATCGCCGGTGTGCCGGAAATTTGTCCCGCAGGACATGGGGCTGTTGTTTTTAAGCATACTTAAAAACCATCGATCTGGGCCGGGTTTGAACCTGCGACCTTGGGATGAGTAGGCCAGCGTCTAACCAACTGAGCCACCCAGACCGACAGGGGGGGGGGGGGGTGGGGAATGCATGTGTGCTGCCTATTGCAGGCAATACATTATTACCTCTAAGTGTTCATCCTTGAGTATAAACAGAAGAACTACCTATTTATGGTTGGGTCTTGATGTAAATTCTTTCTAACTCAACACAATTAGGTGTATAAGAAATGAATTGAAGAGATACAGAATTATTTGCAGTTTAGAAACATCCTTCCTCTTATGTATAACTACTTTATAACTGCAAATATACATGAACCTACTACTTCATTTCTTGATCACTGCAAATTTAATCCCAACAGGTGCTGATGAATATTTCTTCATAAATATTTCTGTCTCTTAGATGGGGATACTTTGAGTCCCCGCAACTGTGCGAGTCCATTGAAATATTTGTCCCAAGTAGTCTTCCTCCCGTGGAAGTTCTTATTTTTAAACAAAGTGAAATGGGATTCCCTTCAAATTGGAGCATGCCCAGTTAAATAAGCTTAAAGGTGTTAAAATTTATCTTTAATGCGTGGGAAACTCGCTCTTGCTGCTTGTCTTTTTCAGTTCCTCCAACTCCATCACATGGACCCTTCCTGTGCAATGTGGTGAAAAAATGCCATTCTGTCATTACTGCATTTTCTTGCTCATGAAAGCAGAGCTTTATTTATATATTTTGAAACACCACCATCACTGAAATGATATATTCTGAAATGAAATCATGTTTTTTAAATAAATTGAAAGTTACTGTATCATGCTTTAAAGAGACTGACATTACAACAAATGACACAGTATTGATTGAATTGTTGCAGTTATAATATATCACAAACAGATGTAGGGTTAATTCCATTATGCATTCTTTCTGGGCTTGTAGGCCGTGGTCCAGTAGTTTTATTTTCCAACATTTCGCCGAAAACTTCGTCCAGCATCTTCAGGGAAGTCAAAGCCATGAAATACAGGCTCTGGCGTCCAAAACAAGACTGGATCGTTCTGTCCAGTAGCGTTCTACTTATTGCCATGCGAGGGAGGAGGGCGGGGCATGGTTTGCTATTGGCTGTCATCGGTCGGTGTATTGGCTCCAATTCTGGTATAGGAGGAGAAGCTCCCCTTTGATGTGGTTTTGATCTAATGCTCTTCAAGGCCGGGATCCAAGCTTTACTTATCTGCTGCCTCTCTTCCTTACAGTTGAAGGCGTTGTCATGTTTGAATATTTCAATAGCTTCCCGTGTCAATCTAGCCTGGTAGTGAGCCATCCTTGAGAATACAAGTGTCCAGCGGAGCATCAACACGCGACTCAAAGAACATGAACGACACAGCCGGTTAGGATAGACAGAAAAGTCAGCAGTGGCAGAACATTCCCTACTGTTTGGCCACTAAGTAAGCTACAAGGACACTGTTGTACTCTTAATGTCTTTTAAGGATGCGACATGAAGATTTTGAAGCAAATAGACCCACCCTAAACTGCCCTTTACATGGAAAATTTTTCGAAAATTTTGATTTTCTTGAAAATGGCTCTAATGATTTTGATTAAAATGTCATGTTTGAGATATTTTTATGACAAATGAAATGTATATCTTGAATTTTCCCCCTATAGTCCCTGTACTCGTATTTACTCTGGATGACTTTTGCATAACTGGTAAACCGTTAGAGATAGACCAAATCATACTATACAAAAAATGTTGTTGTTAGCTAATGCTGGATTTCTGACAATGAAGTCATTAATCCTCTTGCTCTCCAATATTTTTCACTGATGGATGGGGCATTAGAAGTGGCCGGGCATATTTGAAGGTGGTCTCGATCCATTTCCTCTTGCAGATCACATAGAGAACAGAGTGGTGAAGAATATATCCCAATCCTGTTTAAATGTTTTGCCAGACAATCATGTCCTGTAATCAACCTGAAGGTTGCAACTGCTGTTTTTTGAAGATACTCAGGTATTACTGTTTGAATGTTTGGTAGTTCCCATCGTTTATTCCTTGATTTTTCATAGTAATATTTTGCAATAATTTTTTTGTATTCAGAGTTGACTAATCTTTTAGCTGCATAAAATGGTAGATTAACTATAGACTTCTGTACACTACTGGTACTCTTTTTTGCAAGAAGATCAGCTTTCTCATTACCACACAGTCCACAGTAAGCTGGTATCCATTGGAAGACTAGGTGTTTTTGAAGTGCGGTTAGATGGGTAAGGATTTTCCAATACTCTATATATATATATTTTTTTTTCTTTCTTTTTTTTTTTTTTTTTTTTATGACAACTTGGAAGTAATTGCTATAATTGCTGCCCTGGAATCTGAGAGAATAACTGCTTGCTGACAATGTGAAATTCTGTACAAAAGATTTTGTAGGGCCATTCGAATTGCTTCAATTTCTCCATCAAGGTTTGTAGTTCCATAACTTAAAGATTTGTAATAGGAAAAGAGGTGACAAGTGACTCCAGCCCCTGCTCTTGCTAAAATACACAATTTATGTCAAAATAAATTTTCTTGTAGGGTGAACCATTTCGGAGATATTCCTTGTTATGTGTGTGAATTTCAGAAAATTTCACTTTTGTGAAATGGATTATCATTGTTCATTTTTTTATATGTTAAGTGTGCAAAGACAACAGAATCTCAAAGCTTTAAAAGATTTGACTATCACACAAAGCCTACTGTATTCTAACATTCCCCTTGCACCTACAAGGAAATAAGCAATAAGATAAGTTGTACAAATGTTTATCTTAACTAACACAAAGAAGATAAAGGAATAAGAGTTTGTAAGAATGGTTAGCACAAGAGTAGAGAAAGTCATGTGAGTGCAACACATCAGATTTTTTAAAATGGATATCTTTTCCCAAACCATTCGATCTATAGGTCCATTTAATTGTTTTAATAATTTAACCTCTGGATTTATTTCATGATTAAATGACCAAAAATGATCTGCCACAGCTAAGTTATCAATCTGTTTGTATTTAATATTTCTAAAATGGTCCTTCATTCTAGTCTCCAAATAACATTTAGTTTTACCAATGTAAACCCTGTCACAATCCAAACAGCTAAATGATAATGAATGTCGATGTTTCACCCCCCTATGTTGGGCTTCTTCAGTTTCATTCTGTGACAGCACCTTCTTTTACTAGCCCAAGGATGGTAAGTACACTTTTTATAAATACAATCATCTTTTATTTTCTTGAGGGTAGAAACTTCTTTAACAGCCTTTTGATATTTAAATTGTTCTACTTTTTTATGCATAAAATCTGTATTAAAACCATTAATTACCTTAGTATTGATAATGTGTTTATATTCTGTGTTAAATTCTTCGTCATTAAGGGTTACATTTATTAATCTATAAGTTAAGCTATTGAAAACAGAAAATTTATGCGAAAAAGGATTAAAACTTTTATTTCTTATGTAATTATCAGTGTGAGTAGATTTTCTATAAATGCCAAAATTCAGTTTGTTATATTTTTTAATCTTTAAATATAAGAATGGAAGGCAGTCATTATTTTCTGTTCCCAAAGTGAATTTTATGGCTTTATCTTCCAAATTTAAAAGTTTCAAAGCATCATTTATCTGTTTCTCGGGGATAACAGCAAAAATGTCACCCACGTATCTGTACCATATTTTAAAAATTAAAGGGAATGATTTAGTAATTTGTATTTCGGAAAGAGCTCATGAAAAGATTAGCAGAAATAGTGAAAGTGGATCTTTTGGGTAGTTGAGCGTATGTAGCTATGACTGTTTTTAAATAAAGCTTTGAAAATGTAATGGAAGCACCATGAAACATGTGAGCAGTATTTAAGAACTTGCTGCAATTACTAATAATTTAATTTATTTTATTTACTTTAAATTAATACATATTTGAATATGACAGACATTCAGCCCAGGCTCTTAGCCTGTCATATCCACCCAACAAAATTTCTTATGATACATTTTGCTTCTCTATAGCTATTTAACACATAACTAACACAAAATTTTTAATTCTGTTCTCTTTGTACAGACCAATTCCATTTTTTCTTAACTCTACTTAAAAACTGACCTAAGTTCCTGGCCTCCTTTCTAAAAATCCTGTTAAATGCTGTTATCCTATCTCCCTTCTCCCTTTTCTGCCCCAGAAATTCTTTGCTCCATTCGTCCGTTCCTTGGCACTCAAAGACTATGTGTGCTCCAGATCTTCCTTCCCCCCTGCAAATAGCACACAGTCTCTGAGGGATACCCTTTCTTAGTCCTCTCAACCTCCAAACACCAGTTCTTAGCCATGCTATTCCCTCCCTTTGTTCTTTGTTTACATTACCAACACATGTTTCCCTTTCCCATGTTTCCTTCATTGATTTGTAATCTACCAGGGACCTTTTTTCCATTATACCACCAAACAGTTTTTGGATTTCTATGTCTTCAAACTTCTTTCTTATTATTTTCCAGAATTTGTTATGATTATTCTCCCCTCTCCTCCATCCCATTTACTTCTAGGTTCTTTCGAATACTACTCATCCATCCAGCAATTACTAAGATAAGTGAAGTTTTTAATCTCTAAGTTTATTTTAATTTTAGATTCTGTTGCTTCACTGTTAATAGCTTCAGTTTTTCATTAAATAGGTAATGTCATTTATATACGTAATGAAGAACTTAGAGCAAGGAGAAAAGCTTAAGTAGAGCAAGGTAGGGACAGTGTGTTGGATATACAGGATAAACTATCAGCTATTACATTCTTAACAATATCAAAATGGTGCTGTCTTTGTGGAACTGATGTAGGAAATACCATAAGGTCAAAACCAGTGAAAAAACTACCACATATTATTCTACTTTTCCCTTTGTCCACATGCTCCCAAGGTCTTTAAATGCTTAAGACACTTGCTGTTGTCAACCTAAGACCAAAAAAAAAAAAGTAAATAAATAAAATAAACTCACAAGCTAACCAATTAACTTTTAGCAGTCCATTTTCAAAATGAGTTTAGTTCATTTTGTTCATTGATATAAAACCTTTAGTTACTGGCATTACACTAAAACTTATAAGAAATGTCACTACATCCCTAGCTATTGAAATAAATTCTTCTTGCACGAGTTTAAAGCCCAAAATTGTGTAATTAATGACAAGCATCTTATAGATGATATAGGTGGAATAATTATCTTTCTTCTCTTTTCAGCTACACCATCATGACGTCGTACAATTATGTTAATAATTATGCTTTACTTTCATTTATGGAATATCCAATTCTATTAGTACAACAAGTCATTTTAATCTTCTTTGTACTGAAATACATGAACCTACTTGGTGTCACCAGTATCGCTGGTTTTGGAGCATATTGCAGCATTTTTGCTGCCTTTATGTTTGGCGTCATTCCTAAAACAGTTCTGACCTTCTTAGCAGTAAGTACTCCATAAATTTATTGCATTCATTTTGCTTGTGCCTTTTGTTGCTGTTCAAAATGAAACCTCTTTTGAGAGAATGCATGCATTTCGTGGTGTAAGAGTTCGCTTGCTTGCAAAAAAATCTAACACTTTTCTGTGAAAGCGTTTTATATGAGTTAAATACTATAAAACAAATTAAACACAATGAAGTGTATAAACAATTTAAGAATGCACAGTCAACTTAAAACATGCACATTATGCTTTTTACCAAAATGCTTTGAGACATGTATTGTTGACCATTCACCATTTCATCAGTTAATTTTTGGGTGCTGGTCTTTTGGATGGAACTGCAGGATAAGGGCTTTGATGCATCCCTGGTGAAGGCTTGATCAATTTAAAGATTGTGTTGTCCTCTGAGATGTCAAAATTTATCAGTCTTCAAATTTTGTGATTTATATCTTCTCCCAGTCCTGCATTGAATGCATGTTTTTCTTGTTTTAATAGCCTTGTATTTCATGGTTATTATCCTAAATATGCATTGCTGCAACTGATTAATCAGTTTGAGAAGTATTATGGAAATGTTCTTTCTGGCAGTTCTGATTGTTTTTCTGTTGGTTTGTTTTATTTTGTTTTTCTTTTATCTCTACTCTACATATGACCACATTATGAATTTCAAAATCCCAGAAGACATCACAATCTTTAAATTTTGTAATGCCTCTGTCAGAAAACACCTCTGCATCTTAAACATCTTGTCCTGTAGGTCCATCCAAAAAGTAGCATTGACAATTAGGTGATGTAGACAATGATCTACAGAACAAATTCCAAAATGTTTTTAGGTAAGAGAAGCATATGAGTGTTTAAGTCAACATTAATTATTCAGTACGAAATGTTCTGTTTTATAACCATGCTTTGTGCTTTTACATTAGTTTTTCCAAAAGCTGCTGATAACTTTACTAAATTTCTTTAGCATTTCTACAAGCACATTGTGTGAGGGGCAATATTTTTTTAAGTTAATAACTGCTTTGCAATAAAGTAAGAATTAGCAAATATTTATGGATAATGTACTTTTTATATGATTTTGCATATGTACCTTGTAAACGACATAGCACATAGTCTTAGTAAAGTTGTCATTTAAGTATTCCCTGTGGACCTTGACAGTTTATTTCAGTCAAATGTAAATATATGTTTATGGTCATCAGTCCAATAAAATGAAGTTTCTATTCTTGTAGTCCATAGTCAAATTGATGATAAAAACATTTTGCCTCTCAATCCTTCGGGCATCTTACTGGGAAGCAATATAACAAGGATGAGTGAGTGATTTTGTCTATGTTTAAATTTGTTAGACATTCCAGCAGAGTTACCAATCTAACATCTTTCGTGTCAAATCTATAGGATTTGGGTGCTCATCTAGCAACTAAAATATTTCCCTTTGAACAGGAATTCTAATGGTTGATAAACTGTTGTTGTTTTCTAGTGCCTTGCATCTGGCAATGAAGCCATTAGCATTCGTGCTTTCCAATACTTTTGAACTGTAGTTTCTTCTGATCTTAATGCTTCACAGGTCTTCAAATGGTATTACAAACACACCGAGGACTTCCACAAGGTGCTGTTCTGAGCACAACACTCTTTAACATATATATAAATGACCTTCCATCAATAATAAAAACTTCAGAAACCAAAATTGCTTTATTTGCTGACAATGTAGTCATTTGGACTCCAGGCTCTCCAAAAAAACCTGAATTAATTAAAGACAGAATAGAAACAGCCCTAAACAAAGTACATGAATGGAACTCCAAAAACCTCATGACTATCAATGTGGAAAAAACAAATTATGAATTATTTACACTAAAATACAAACCAGTTAATATTAAGATAAATTATAATGGTAAACCACTCAATGCAGTTGATGATGCCAAATACTTAGGCATCACTTTCGACAGAATGTTAAGTTGGAAAAAACATATAACATACATCTCAGAAAAGGTTGAAAAGAAACTGCAAATCCTGAAAAGGTTAGCTGGTGCTAAATGGGGCTGCTCAAGGAGAGTCCTTAACACAACATACAAAATGTATGTTAAACCAAACCTCTTGTACTGTTTTGAAGCTTTAATAACAGCAGCAAATGCTAACATCAATAAACTTGAACAAATACAAAATCAGGCTCTTCGCCTAATCACTGGAGCAGTTAAATCCACACCTATTGATGCCATGCTTGCCTTAACACGGACCCCATCAATAACAACAAAAATAGAACAAGCATTGCTCCAACATGAGAAAATGTTACGACTGCCAAACTCTAAATGGACAAAAGAGAACCTCCCCCCTTCAATCCTTAAAACTCATAGTAGTTTCCTAGAAAAGGTAACACAGATTAAATCCAAATTGAACATTCCTAACACCAGAGAAAATCTACTTATAAGAGAAAATCCATTGGAATTATTGCAACCTACCTTCAGTTTGGAATTAATAGAGGAAATAAGTAAATCAGACACACCAAAAGAAATACAAAAACTTCTAGCTCTGGAAACAATCAATACTAGATATTCCACAGAAGAATGGCTGCAAATATATACTGATGGATCCTCCACAGAAAACCTTACTGGAGTTGGGGTTACGTGTTCACATTTTTCCTTTTATCATTCTGTTGGCAGAGACACAACAAATTATGATGGAGAAATAGAGGCTATATACATTGCTCTCCGACAATTATTAAATCTTCCCTTAAATAAATTTAACAAGGCAGTAATTCTTTCAGATTCTAAAGCTGCAATTCAGGGAATATGTTCAAATACTACAAAGAAGTCAACAAAAATTAGAGAATGCTACAAAATGTTAACACAACTCCAAAAAGTTAGTAAGACTTCATTTCCAATGGATTCCAGCACACTGTGGAGTCATGGGGAATGAAGCTGGAGACTCACTTGCAAAGAAAGGCACAGCAATAAAACAAAAGTCTAAATTCAATTTCTCATATTCCTCAATAAAACGCTTGATCATTAAAAAATTTTCTCATTCATACCTACAAGAAATAGAAACAAATGCCAAAGATAAAAAATGGATTACACTACTTTCCAACCCAGATATAATCCCCCAGAGACCAAGGAAAACGGTGGTTGCAGCCTTCCGACTACTGAGAAATCACGACTGCTTAGCAAGTCATCTCTACAGAATAGGTATCTCAGCTTCACCAATATGTGTCCTGTGTAACGATCCAACAGAAATGAACGAAGACCACTTGAAGACCTGTGAAGCATTAAGATTAGAAGAAACTACAGTTCAAAAGTATTGGAAAACACGAATGCTAATGGCTTCATTGCCAGATGCAAGGCACTAGAAAACAACATAAACTAATAAATAATAAAAATATATGAGGGTTGAGTAAATGGTTTGAAAAGCAATCAGAATATAATGTTTGAGGGCAGTGGTTGGCAAACTACGGCCTGGGGGCCAAATCCGAGCTAAGAATGGATTTCACACCTCCAAGTTTGAATAATCCCATGTTTTTCAGTACGTATTGCTGTTGGGAGTTGGGTTGTGAGAAAACTATGTGGCACTTCTAGCTAGCCACATACACAAAACCAGGCTGTGGTGACTGACATGCAGTTTTAAGCAAGCAGCATTACCAGTACAGTAGAATCCTGATAACTTGACCTAATGAGGGCTGAGAGGGTGTCAAGTTACCAAAATGTTTAGTTTCATGGAATAAGGGGTCTGTTATTCATAACTCATAACATAATACTGCAAATTACATAAATCCATGTTCTAACAGAAAAGTATGGCATATCCTAAAATTTATTAGGTATTAATACGCTCCTCTTTGCCCAGTCTCTTTAACGCATCCAATTTAATTTCCATTGTCTCTTTTCTTCTTGTTTGCCATTTTCTCTGGCACAAAGGCAACTCAACACAACACTTAACACTAAGCCTGAAATCTGAGAAACGGTACTGTAACCAGAAATATGTAGCTGAAAATTTAGCTTACCATGTACATACTGGGTAAAGAATAAACTTTCAAAGCTTCCAAACATGTGTTTCTGTTATGTATCCATGTTATTAGCAGCAAGCTTTTGATTTGGTGACAATGGTCTGTTGCCTGCATATGTCCTCACTAGATATCAGTAAATATAGTCAGTCCTTTTGTTACTGTGACGGTGAATGCGGTAAGTTGTGTATGTGCACTAATTGAAATTTACCTATACTATTTACACTGCATATTGTATTATAGAAACTATTATAGTGAATTTTAATGACAAAAAACAATATTAAAATACAAAAAAAAATAGTTTTCGTCTTATCAGGGTGCTACTGTACCACATGTATTGCTGTTCTCCAACATTTTATTTTCATTTTAGAACAAATACATTTCCATCATGTCGCTGTCAAAACCACAAAAGAAGTGGAAATGTGGAACTTTGAGTGTTGTGCTTTTAAGGCAGAGTGGCCTGAGAACTATTTTGTTGCTCATTTAGATGGAAAGCATTGCATTTATTGTGCAATGACACTATAGCTGTACTAACTACAATATGCATTACCTGACTAAGCATTTAGCACAATATTCCCTACTCATTGAGAAAGAGTGACTAGAAAAGTTAGAAACTTGAAACTGAATATTTCATTACAATGCAGTTTCTTCACAAAGGAAAACTGAAAATTAGTTTGCAACTAAAGTTAGTTAATAAATAGCTCATTTGTTAGTAAAGGAAGGAAAGTCATTTACTGATAGTGAGTTACCTAATTAAATTGTGTCTGATTGTAGCAGCCAAAGAAATGTTTCCAGAGCAAACAGTTACAGCTAACTTGTTGCCGGTGCTCACAAGTGAAACTTATCTGTGGTAAAGTCATTTTGACTAAAATTTGCTTTGATTGAATGACAAATCATGTCAAGGTGCTTTGTCCATTGCCCGTTACCAAAAATTGCAAGAAGAAGTGAAATCTCCATTCAATCACCAATTTGCAAGTGATATATTTTCTAAGCTCAAACAACAATCCCAGCAGTGTTTTGCACATCTGATGCAAGTGCAGAAGGCATTTTTATATCTCAAAATCTGTTTCACTGTGCAATAGAGAAACTTCCACCTAACCTTCAATTGGGAGTAATTTGCAGGCAAATTTCAAGAGAAAAATCTAACGGAATTCCATAAGTGTCTTCCAAATGACGAATATGGTGAACTAAAATCATATGTGCGTTTGATCTCTATGGTAGTATGCATTTGTGTGGAAAAAAATTTTCAAATAAACAAATGAACATGTGCAATCTATTTTGATGATAAGCACTAACTTTGATCCCCAATTTGGCGAAATGTTATCTAAAAAAAAAATCATTCATCTCATTAGTAAAGTTGTGTTTCAGACAATGATGTCTATTGAGTATTTTTATTGAATCAATGTTGATGACAGGGAGCAGTAATTTTGATCCCCAATTTGGTGAAATGTCATCTCAAACATTTCATTCATCTCATTAGTAAAATTGTGTCTACTGAGTATTTTTATTGTAGTACATTTATATCAATATGTCTGTAAAAAGTTGTCTTTCCTATTTTTAGTAGACCTACCTAAAAATCCTTGAGTGTAAAATACAATCTGTGAGCCCTTTACAAAAATGTTTCCCCACTCCTGGGTTAGGGGAACACTTGGAGAGACAGACAGATAAATAATGAAGCCTTTTAGAAGGGTGTAAGTAGAAGACTTTAAGATATTGAAATGCAAAGACTATTTTGTGCATTTAGAGAGAAGAGGTGAAAAGTAGCTGAGAAAGCCAGAGCTACAGAGTTGATAGCAATATAGAAGAAAAAGAGGCTATTGCATGGCAAAGGACAAAATTGTAAAGGTTAAAAGAACAAAGAAAATGTGTTTTGCAGAGGTAATTCAATTACGTGGGGAAAAAGAAAATGTAAATCATATGTTTGAATGTAAAGAAACTAAGATATGGAGAAAAAGTATAAATCAGCAATGAACAAGGAAACTCAAAAACATAGGGTATGACTTATCCAATGGTAAAAGTGAATGGAAATTGACACTCAGTAGAGCAGGCCTGTCAAACATCACTCCGAGGGTGTGAAGAGAGGAGTCCACCCCTTCTTAACTGCAGTAGCACGCGCTAGTAGAACCGGTTTTCGCTTTGTTTTTCTCGTTTTCCGATTTGAAGGGAGGGAAAATAGGGGAATATTTTCACACTTGGCGAGTGCTGTTTGACACGCCTGCAGTAGAGGAAAAGTTCAGTAATATTTAGAAAATGTGTATCACATGTACAATAAGCAGAAACATTAGTCATGTAATGTTTGCAATAGCTGTCTAACTGAATGATTGGTCAAGGCCAATTTCAATTTCATTAGGCAACAAAATATGTATTGTAGCCCTTAGTACTTCATCAAGCACCTAATTACAAAAAAATAAGTAAATTTTAATTTTTCCACCATTAACCACATGTAATACAAAGGAAACATAATAGCTATTGCCATGCCAATAATAGCATACTAGAGTACTACATTAATCATCAGTAGGCTTAGTAGTGCAGCTACCTTAAAGAGGAATCAAGTTATTGGCATTCGTAGTGCATGTGACAGCACAGTATAGGGAACTGATTATGTCGATCTGATGTACAGACAAAGAGTGCATAACTTCATTCTTTTGGAAGCTCACTTACCAAGCTTAATCATCACCATTGAATTTTAATTTCAATGGTGCTGCTACAATACAAAATTACCATTCTTCTAGATGATGGTAAAATGGGTGGGCACCAATACACCAAGCCCTGCACTTAGCTCACAAAGATATATTGTGCCCCATATACTAGCCCAATCCTTGTCTACCATTTCTAAAAAGGAGATTAAGTCCCTGGTGTTGGATTTCTTAATACCTTCAGTGCACAAAAACATGGAGGTTAAAGTAACATATCTTAATTATTATTTATTTATGCCAACAAACTTACTGTTGGTTTACCAGGAAAAACACGAACTGGCTTGAGAATTTAATGTCATTCTGGCAGTTTGTCACAATAGCTCAGTGGTAGAGCGTCCGCCCGGCAAGCGGAAGGTCTGTGGTTCAAATCCCAGTTGTGGCATTGAATTTTTAAGTTCCAGTTCTACCTCTTAACATATCTTGCTTGTACAGCCATGGAAAAAATGATTGAGTGCATTAGGAGAATATTTCTAAGTCCCACGTCGTGTTGCAGCGTAGTTTACACAAGTCAGTATTTCTAACATGCAGCCTGAGTTTATTGATAGTCTGTTTCATACGTTATCATGTGTCAGATACACAAATAGGCAGTTTGCTATACCGCCCCTTTCTTTATCGGAGCAGATACAAATTTGAGTGGTGATTCAAGAGACAGCCTATTTGCACATGACAGACGATGACATATGGAATAGAGACTATCAATAAACTTTGCTGTATGTTGGAAATATCAACTTGTGTAAACTGCACTGCAGCACGGCATGGGATTTAGAAATATTCTGCTCTTCTGATGTGCTCAATAATTTTTTCCATGGCTGTACAAAAGCTGCACATCTGCACAATACAGGTGGAAGGTACTTCTTTGGCCAGAATAATCTGGCTAATGCAGGTGTAAGAAACATAAAATGCTAAGTTTCATTTTGGTAGGTTTAATAGTTTTGTAAAAATTTAAGTTTTTCGGTAGTGTAAGTGGCAACACTGTGCCGTCTTTGTAGAAACACAGTGACCTGTGTTGTACCCGAGCTGCGTTGCTTCCAGACCAGTACTGCCTAAGTTGTAAACAAAACATCTGACTGGCATGTGCCTTGTGGCTAGCACTGCCTCAGTTGTAAACAAACCATCTGACTGGTGTATGCCTCGTGGTCAACACTGCCTCAGTTGTAAACAAAACACCCGACTGGTGTGTGTAAGCACTGCACTAAGATATCAGCAAAACATTCACCCAGTGCATAGTATCAGTCCTCGCACACCCCAGCAGCTTGTGTTGAACCTGACCAGCATGTCCCATCAGATATAAACAAAACACTTGTCCAGTGCATTTACGTACCAGTGAAGTAGTCACAATCTTGGGCAAATTGGCAAGAATCGATGTCATGTCTGAAGTGTATGAATGTAACTGAAATGACACATTCGTTTAAGTAATAATGAAGATTCAGTTTTCCATGGTTAAGTCAGCAAAAGAATGAATCAATCAAAACCATGTATTTTAGGGTTAAAACAGTGCTGACATAAAGGGATAAAGGTTTTCCTAATAGTGGACATTCTTTGCCGTTTTCGTCATCATCATCATCATCATCATTATCTTCTATGAGCTAAAACAATAGTAATTGCTTTTAATACAGAAAGAAATAATAGTCTTCCTCTTCATTTACCTAAAACAATTGCACTCTTTTGTAGATTACCAGGCTGAAATAAAATTAATGATTTGACATAAATGACAGCTGTGGTCACCAAGGTGCCTAAATAAGAAGACAAACAAAATTAATTGTATTCTTTTTCACTACAAGTAAACATGAGTGATACTATCCTTAAAAGAAAGTATACATAATACGGAGTTTCTCTACACATATAACAAACCAAATGCATATCTAATATGGTATTGAAGCAGTCGATGTACTCTAAGCAATAATGCTATGTTTACAAGTACTATTTGTCTACAAGTACCAGTCAGCGTTTTGAAATAAATTCCATAATTCTGTCTAAATACATTTATAAGCACTTTACAACAAGAAATACTGAAAGTGTATGTCATTTATGATGATTATGTGGTGTTTATTTAGGTTTTATTATTACATAATTAAAGTGCTTAATATTGAGTCGCATTTCAGTTCACAAGCTTTTTAGTTTATTTTGTCTGTTTATTTTTGTACCTATTTATTTTTTATTCTTAATGGAAATTTCCCCTTTAAATTACTAACACCATGTCTATGTACTCCCTTGATGTGAATGGATTCATGACTGCAAAGTAAATTCTTTCGTACTGCAGACAATTATACTTTAACCCTTCTTTCCACTTCTGCCCACCTTCACACCAAACGCCAAGCACTACCTCCCCTCACTCCACAGGTAACCGAACTTGTGAGACCACGCGACCAGTACATTTCCAGTAGCTCCACAATGTTGCCATATTTTGCATAGAAATGAAACTTTGCAATGATACTTTAACATTAAATTGTGTCTAAATTCATTTGAATTAAGATAAAAAGGCATTACAGCATTGTTGACACAATGTTTGCGCGACAATGAAATAATAAACCATTTATATTCATTTGTCAAGAAGCTAGATGGCTCCAAATGTTTGACACTTTTTTTTGGCAAAGTGGTTTTATATTGACAATAATTGTATTGAACATATTTGTTACACTCATCATGTACAATCCCTGGTTAATGTGTGACTGAAGCAGTACCTTCCACTCTGTATGTGCAAGGAGGTCTCATCCACCTCTCCTTATCTTCTATACCTCAGGTATCGTGTGAGTCCCATAATGCACTGTGGTTGCTGTTAGTGCTAAAAAACCAACAACTTGTTGCATTTGCGTACAACTAACAGAACGAGTCTTTTTATATCAGGTTCTAGGTCCATCAATTAGGTCCTTAGCTTTCCTAGTTCCACTTTGCTTTGACAATATGTTGGTAGTGTATTCACTCTACTATACTCAATGGACTCTCTGGAGGAAAATCCCAGTGAAGGCTTCTGATCCCACAAAATGGGACTCTGCCCCTTTCTTCACCAGACGAAGTTTCTTGCAAGTGGTGAAGGAGACGGACATGTCAATGCTTGCATTGGAGAAGATGGGTATCATTGTGCAACCTTTCTGAGTCAGAATCTGCGTTTTTAATCAAATATAATTAAGTATCAGAGAAAAGAACAAGAATAGATAGGAGCAAGCTTTTGGTACATTTTGGTGATACTGACTATTAGTAATTGGCAGAGTCAAAATGAATCCTGAACCAACAATGGAACAGGTAGGTAAGATGCAAAAACTATCAAAGACATAAAAGAAATAAAGAACATGAAAAATAAAATAGATAAGAAAATCAATAAGTTTAAAAAGATCAAAACATCAGTAGGAATATTTTGAAGGGGAAGTAAATGAAGAGATAGAGGAGTGCAATAGAAGATTAGTTCGATTGGAAAACTTGGAAGAAGGAAATAGAAAGCTAAACCTAGCCAAGAGAAGAGATAAACATACTTGTCAGGACATAAGGATTTCTTCCAAGAGAAACTAAAACCAGATATTGCAGAATGGGAGATAGCTGATTGCTTTAGAATTGGAAGAAATGGTCTGAGATCAAGACCAATAATTGTTAAAATGGCCACGAAATTCAAATAGGAAGTATTAAGGAATACCAAGCAGATAAAGGGCACAAAAATATTCATTGAACAATGCAGTGGCGGTGGCAGCAGCGGTGGTGAAATGAGAATTCTTTTGAAGCTTACCCATAGGCTCTTTGTTCTTTCTTAAACTGGGTTTTCTATCAAATCGAGTGGTTTTGATAAAATGGACCACAACCTTCATATTTGCTTTCTTATATACTCAGGTTCCGAGAAAAATGGGCCTAAGGATACAAATCTATGCATAGCAGAACTTTCACTCTCATTTAGTGTGTATATGCTGAGAGGTTTCATTTTCCCTTTTACATTTCCTGCATAAAGGATCTTGTATGAGATCCATTATGCACAAATATCTACGCAGTGTGTTGTGGCGTGTAAGAGGCCAACACCACCTCTGAGATTAGATCTAATTAAATTCAAAAGAATCTTACTCAACTGGGGCTCTAGTGACCTAGCTGTCGACGGGCCCTTAAACCCTAACCACTCACTCATCTTACTCAACTTACTACTTGCACCTTATATAAATTCGTGGACTAGCCTGGCAGTAGTTTGTTTATTCCAATATTCAGGATCAGCCCTACTTTTTACACGCTTTATATTAGCTTCCCCTGTATGTGTATGTGTGTGTGGGTGGGTGATTGACTTGAAAATTTGCACATGTGCTAAGGACTAATGACAATACAATAATATCATAACTTTGTCCTAAGGTCCTGACCAGGATCATCAGGATAAAAAAATAATTTAGCTAAATTTGTCAATTACTCTTTCGAATTAATTTTCGACAACTTATGAGGGGTAGTCATAAAGTTTTAATTATCGCCTCGAAAAAATAGAGCTGTGACTATGAAACTTGGTGATGGTTAGGGCTAGGAAGTTCATGCACTTGCATGTTTTTTCATAGGGGTTAAAAATGTATGCTTTTACATTATGTGCACGAATTATGGAATTTTCAGTTTTTTGGACATGATTTTATGGTGCATATAAGTGCATATTTACTTGATTTTGATAAATGCATAATATTTTAATATTATAGCCCCTATATTGCATATTTTAATGATTTTTATGTTTTTTTATTTTTTTTTTTTTTTTTTTCTGTTTCTATAATATTTTTCTTATTGGTAGTATTGCACATGATGATACTCGTGAGGTGGCGAGAACTAATGCTGAGTCATGTTGTCATGCATTGAATCCCTGTTTCCATCCTTTAATTATATGTATGTGCGTAGAGAATAATCAGTGCATTATCTGAGAGGTTTATATTAAGAAAGATAAAGTGCAGGTCAACGTTTTGAGCAGCACGATTATAGCAACGCTTGCCTGCCGACCAGTAGCTGTGTCGTGGTCTTCAAACAGAACAGTGTTGTAAACTGGTTCCCACCAAATTAAATTAGGCGTATAAAATATTAAAAAGCTCTTCAAATGCCGAAAATAAAACCAACTTCGAGTGCTAGATTAATTAATTTGCAGAAAGAATTTTCTGGTGATTTAATATTTACAGATAACAGGGTACTGTTTTGTGGAGCGTGTGAGAAAAATGTAGGGCGTGAGAAAATATTTCAAATAGTTGAGCACATACATACAGCAAAACATAAGGAGAATTTAATCAGAAAACTCGCAAACAAAGAACCTGTTCAAAAACAGCTAGTAGAATCTTTAGGAAGTAGGGTTACTGAATTTTCCTATGAGTTGTGCCAAGCATTTTTAGCTGCTGATATTTCCTTGTTATAAATTAATAATCTGACATTTAAAAGCCTTCTTGCCAAGTACACTCGACAACATGTGCCTGAAGAAAGTGCACTGCATAAGACTTATGTAGGACATTGTATTGTCAAATATACAAAATTAATTAGCAGATCAGTTTGTGTGGTTGTCTGTTGATGAAACCCCTGATTTTGAGCGCCATTATATTGCTAATATAATCGTGGGTGCTTTAAATAATGAACAAAAGACTGCACCTGATCTTCTTAACGTGTGCAAATTGTCGGCCACTGACAATGTAACTGTGACCCAGTTTATGGTGGACTTTTTGAAATTACTATGGCCATGTGGAATCAAATACGACCAGTTACTTTTATTTGTTACTAATGCACGTATATGGTAAAATCAGGACAAACTCTGAAAGGTATTTTTCCTAACTTAATTCATATAACTTGTTTGGCACATGCTCTTCATCACATTTCTGAGACAATGTGTGATTCTTTTCCATTGGTAGATAGATTTGTGTCCAGTACAAAGAGAATTTTTGTTAAATCTCCTAAAAGGGTTAAGTTGTTTAGATCAACAGCATCTAATATCCTCTCTGCAGCTGCCTGCCAGACTTGCAGAGGTCTTAGCGGATGACAAAACAGCGGTTGTTAGAGTTTTTAAGTTTTTAGCGGAGTGCAATATCAATTTGAGGGTTTAAAATTTTAGTTATCTGTTTATGCTTTTTGACATATTTATCACCGTTTTCATATCTGGCTATTGCCAGTGTTTTTTACTTTTTGTGTATATTTTTCTTGTTGCTAGTATTTTTATTTTTGAGTAAAATTTATATCTGGCTATTGCCATGAATCTTTTAAGGGCACAGATGACCTCGAAGTTGAGCGCCCTTAAACCAAACCAACCAACAAACCAAGCACCTAATATCCGAATTCCTCCTGCACCAGTGTTAACTCGATGGGGAACATGGGTCGATGCAATTGTATATTTTGCTGAGCACGTAGAAATAGAAGAGGTTGTTAATTCATTGGACTCGAAAAATGCTTCATCAGCAGAAACTGTGTCAGGCACTGGGTTAAAAGAAGATCTTAGTTTCATATCTGCCCATTTTTCTTTCTTAACAACAGCCATAACAGCATTGGAAGCTGTAGGATCTCCTTTGCATGAATCACTTACTGTCTTTGAAAAACAATATGTGATCTAAGTTTGGTTCCTGGTAGCATAAGACAAAAAGTGAAAGAGAAAGTGAATTATGTAATTTCAAAAAATTCTGGTTATAAACAGATGTGCGATATTCAAGACATCCTCGAAAGAAAACTATCTCTCACTCCAAGAGACTTGACTCTCTCTGTGAAGCAGTTAACATCACATAAATTTGCCCCAATAACATCTTCTTATGTGGAGAGAAGTTTTTCATGTTACAAAAGTGTTTTGCGAGATAACAATGTTTTACAGTTGAAAATTTGTGCAAAGTGTTGGTTGTGAACTGCAATTTAGCAGTTAATATTAGCAGTGAGACCACTTCTGCTTCGTTCTCAATCTTTGCAGTGTATTAAGTCTGGCAGCAACTGTCCTCACAGAGGAGACCAATGCTGTATAAGTTACGAGAGCCTTATAACATAGATATACAGCTTGAAAAAGTGTTTTACATTAATAAATAAAATGTTAAAATAATTATATACTGAAAAGAAGATGCAAAAGAAACATAAATATTCAATATATTCAGAGTAAGAAGAATTACAGCTAGCACACTCTTAGTCAGTGATTTGATGTTTGCTGGCCACATGCTACTCTGCTCTGGAAATGGAAGGAGGGAGGGAGTCAATATGTCACTCTAGTGTCATGGCAACCGACCAAGGTGCCAATTAGAGGTGGCAAGTGTTTCAAGCCATTTCCTTGGCAATGAAAGGCACAAACCCTGTATTGCCAGCAGTAACATTGCATTTTTCCCCTGTTCTTTACAATGGTGAATCCTCCCCTTTGCACCTTGGAATTGTAATTTTGCACAGCCCCAGCTATTCTTAATAACTAAACTTTGTATTTGATACACTAAAGATATCTAAAATATGCTGTCTATATCATCAAAATATTCTCTATCATTTCAAAAAAAATTATAAGTTTGTTCAGTTCTTACCGTAATTTCACTAAAATGAAGTAGTTCAGTTTTCTTTGTCATTGACATTGCCATGTAATGAAATATGCATGAAGCGCAGCCTCTTCTTCAGATAGTTGATTTGTTGGGGAGTTGAACACAGGACGTCTCCAATCTCTTGCAGTAGCGGCATTCACTGTACTCAACAGGATTAGGAAGTTGTTGTTTTCTAGCGCCTTGCATCTGGCAATGAAGCCATTAGCATTCGTGCCTTCCAATACTTTTGAAAGTATTAGGAAGTTAATGCCCTAAAAACAATTTAAATATGAATGCAAATATGCCCTTAAAATGTGCACTAAAAATGACAAAATTAGGTGTTGTACCTATGCAAACTTACTATATGATTACTGGGAATTAGATACTCTTTTCTGCACATCCAAAATAAGGGATGAATTACAATTTACCATCATTGTGTGATGGAAAATCTTCTCCTGTTGTCTCTTAAGATGCTTTTGTATCTTGTGTCTTTTCCACATCACACGATGATGTTGGCGAGTGCTTAATAGCTGATATTCGTTGCACAGAAAGGGGCAAATGTTCAGGATTACTTGTACACTTATCTTCGAAAATGTCTCGAATTTTGCAATTGGTGTGTATCCAAGGTTTTTTGAAAGAACAGAATTAATTTTGTCTTTAACTTTCTGCCCTACACCACCTGCAATGGACTTGAAATAAGATATGGTAGTATCAAACGCATCTAACGACTTACTTATTGGAAGACCTGCTGTTTCTAGTGTTTTAATGACTGCAGGAAGAGTAGAAAATGTGGTAATATAAAGAACAGGTTTCATCTGAGAGAATATTTGGTACTATTTCAATTGATACACATCACTTGCCTCTAACTTGTTGAGCTGAATCAACTGTTCAGCATAATACAATGCAGCTCTAATCTAAGTCCCCCAACGTGTTAACACAGGTGCAGATGGTAGTGTAGTATTAGGTGCTTTTGTTTTGAACTGCTCAATCCTACAAGCAGTTGTTTATTTATGCCAACAAGCTACTGCTGGTATTTTTTTTTAAACACACAAGCCGTGTGTGGGCAATGTTTGGGAGGTGGAAACGGGACTGGGAAGTTCAGTGCCATAGCTGGGATTTGTCCCGGGATTCATAAAGTACTTACAATAGTAAGTCACCATTGGGGTAACTGTCTCTGATGTGAGACTGCCTCTGTGGTTTACCGGGAGAAATACAACTGGTTGGAGAAATTAATGTCATTCTGGCAGTTTGTCATAGTAGCTTAATGGTTAGAGCACCTACCAGGTAAGCAGAGGGTCTGTGGTTCAAATCCTGGCTGTGGCATTGAGTTTTTCGGTTCTGGTTCTACCTCTCGAACATGGCCCACATGGCTTGTGTTTGAAGACACCAACAGTAAGGTTGTTGGCATAAATAAATAATAATAGCTGTTTGTTTAATTCAAATTTTAATGGAACTAAACATAAATTAAATCATATTTCAAATTACAAGAAAAAAATGACATACTCTTGCAGACAGATTTTTGAGTATTTGTTTAAAGTAAAAAGTAACCCCGATTTTTGTTAGAAGAACAGTTAAATTCGAGAATAATAGTGTCCATCAGAAGGTAACTGAAAAGAAAGTTATTTAAGTTGAAAGGAGTTTGTACTTTAAAAGGTTAAATAATATTGAACTTGAGTTATATTACTTACATTTAAAATTAATATGTATCTTAGGTAACCTATTTTGGGTTAATTTGGAATCTAAATTTTAGCATAAAAAGTAAAACAAAGAGGTTAAAAACAAGCTAAATAGATTATTTTAATTTAAACCATAAAGGTGAGTCGATTAATAACACTACACAACACTTATAATTCATTGGAATATGTTTCGAAGGCCGACTTTCCGCCATTATCAACCAGACATTTACTCTTAAATAGATTATGTCTAAAACATCAGAAATTGGATATAAGGAAACCGGACAACCCAACGAATAATGTAATTAACCTTTCAAATTGTAACTTTAATGAGAAAGAACTCAGTTTCTAAATAAAGGTATGAAAACTTGCATAAATTTTCAAAAAACATGATTTTGTCACAGATATAAAAATTTTCAGTCAAGATTTAAATGAAATTGATAAATCTCTAATTAAAACAAAATGCATTAAAATTTTGCAGGATATGAGTAAAAATCACCCTAAATGCAATCATAATAATCAGATTAAGTCATTGAATAAAAAAGATGTCATATATACTAAAGCTGATAAAGGCAACAAAATCGTAATTTTGGATGAATCTGATTATATTAACAGAGTAGGAATTTTACTTCACAATGAGGATTACTTAAAAATTAATAATGACGCATTAAAATCATGCATTTTAACTTCTAATAAAGTTCTTAATGAAGTGAAAGTGATACCTAGTAAAGAAAAAATATTTTAAAACTTGGTAATCCAGTTTTACCCACATTGTATGCACTTCCCAAAATTCACAAACCAGGAAATAAAAGAAGATTAATTATAAATTGAACAAATTCACCTACTTAGAAATTAGCAAAATGCTTGAATAAACAATTCAGTACTTTTGATCAGTTAGAAAGTTTAAACATTAAAAATTCTTTTGAATTAATAGAAAAGATTAGCAATATAGTATTGTCAGATGATGATAAACTTTGTAACTGCTTTATTTCCTAGTATTACTAGAGAAAAGTTTTTGATATTTTTAAAAAAAATGGTTAAGTTCTTTGAATTGCACAAAGAATTGATAGATGATTTTGTAAAACTTACAATTCTTTGTTTGGATCAAATTTTTTTCAGTTTTAATGGTAATTTGTTTCAACAAACTTCTGGTTTGGCAATGGGTAGTCCATTTTCACCATTTCTTGCTAATTTTTTCATGAGCTTTTGTGAAATACAAGTTACATATCATTCCCTTTAATTTTTAAAATATGGTATAGATAAATGATGCTTTAAAACTTTTAAATCTACAAGATAAAGCTCTAAAATTCACTTTGGAAACAGAAAATAATGGATGCCTTCTGTTCCTAGACTTAAAAATTAAAAAAAAAATATATAACAATAAATTGAATTTTGGCATTTATAGAAAATCTACTCATACGATAATTACATAAAAAAAATAAACAGCTTTAATCCTCTTTCACACAAATTTGCTGTTTTCAATAGTTTAATTTATAGGTTAATAAATATACACCTTAATACGGAAGAATTCAACACAGAATATAAATACATTATTAACACTGCAGTAATTAATTGTTTTAATACAGATCTTATACATAAAAAGGTAAAAAAATTTAAATATCAAGAGGCTGTTAAAGAAATTTCTACCTTCAAGAAAATAAAAGATGGTTGTACTTTTAAAAAGTTTATTTACCATCCTTGGGCTAATAAAAAATTTACAAAAATGTATGTGGTAAGTAACGTATAACGAACAAGATAGCGAGGGCTAAGGTATTTCAATTAAAGACCGGATTTCACCAACTTTAATTTAACATGCATTCATAAATCACTTCTTATTCAGGGGTCTCCGTTTAGGGGATATATGAATGGTGACTACAAGGTACCCAAGCTGAGCAGAACATTACTTCCACTTACTGGTGTTTTGGTCCTCACTGTAGCTTTTCTATCTGACCTCACCTTGGTCATCTCTTGTTCTCTTCCGACCCCGATGCTATTAGGGTTCTTGAGGGCTAGGGAGTCTTTATTTTTCCAACCCCTCCATTTCTCTAATTTCTCTATAAACTCTTAACCCCAAACATGCTGACCTGTCATGGCATGTAATACGTCCTCTGATTGGTGATCAGAGGATATGGTTGGTGAATTTGTTTTGATAATTCTCCCGGTCAGGTTGGTGAGACCCGTAAACCAACGACAGGTGTGGTACTACAGATATTCTGGGGTTTGTGAGAGAGCGATGTAACCGCCAAAACATTAAAATATGGTGCTCTCTAAAAAGCGGCTACTATTACTGCTAAGTCTCTTCAATATTTATGAAATATGACTCGAGGGGTAAAATGTTCCAGAGTTAAAATAGTCCCCCATTCGGATCTCTGGGCGGGGACTACTTCTCGAGAACCTAAACATTATATAAATAGAAGATCTAACATCAGAATTCTACAATGGAACGCAGGTGGTCTCACCCAAACAAAAAGAATAGAACTGAATAAAATTGTATTTGAGTATAACATAGATATATTTGTTATACAAGAAGCAAATCTAACAAATGATCAACTTAAATACTTCAATTTTACTGGATTTTTACTACACCTACTACTCAAAAATAGACAGATAAGTAGTGGAATATTAGTTGGAGTCAAAAAGGATATTAAATCCTCCTTTGAAATTGTTAAAGAAATGGATAATGCAGATAAAGCTGAATTAATAAAGCTAACTTTTTGGGATAACAAAACACATCTTCATTTATACAGTATTTACAATCCTCCCATTAATGAACCACATCTCTCTCTTATTGAACAATTAAATAAAACAATCATAATTGGGGATTTCAATGCCCATTCCAAAAGATGGGGTTATGAAAAAGTGGATTCTGCAGGGCAGATAGTGGAAGAATTTTTGAATACCACAACCTTTGAACTGATTTATGATAAAGAAGATCCCAAAACCTTCATACATTACTCTGGAGCAGGCAGTAACCCAGACCTCTTGTTAGCTACAACAGATATTGTTTCAAAGATTAAAAAACAAGTTATAGAAGACCCAAGTTCTGGTCACAGAGCAATAATTGCTAATATAAAACTAGATAATACAAATAACAGTCAGAATCACACATCTGTATTGGAACTTCAAAAAAGCAGATTGGAACAAATATAAAACTGAACCGGAACATAAATTTAAAGAACAAACAAACTCACCTTTGTATGACCACCCAGATTATATGAACAAAAATTTCTGTAAAGTCATCCTAGAAACTGCAAAAAAACATATTCCTCGTGGAAGAATAAAAAATTTCAAACCCTTTTGGAACCCCCAGTTAGAAGAACTGAAAAAGCAAAGGGATATAGCTAGAAATATGGCTGAACAAACAAAAAACATATCAGATACACAAATATGGCGAAAGAAATGTGCCTCACTAAAAAAAGAAATTAATACAGCTAAAAAGACTCACTTTAATTTCTTAGAAAAAATGGATTATAGGACAGATGGCAACAAAGCCCATAAGTTCATAAAAAATGTCAAGGACAGGAGAGAAAGCAACAGCACACCTATCATACACAACAATAAAATATTAACAAATGATGCAACCATAGCCGAAACATTCAATAACTATTATGCTAATTCACATAAAGTAACAAGAAATAATAAAAAGGAACGTAAACAATTTAAGAAAGATTTGAAACAAGAAAGAGAATGTGATCCTAACACTCAATACAATATCTTTTATCAAAATTTTAATATCCAAGAACTGAACATTGCAATTAATAATCTAAAAAACAAAAAGTCTCCTGGACCAGATCACATACATCCAGAGTTCATAAAAGCCTTGGAAAAACAACAAAACAAGTGCTAAAACTCTACAATCTATCCTGGAGCACCACTGTACCTGCCGAATGGCGAAAAGCAATAATTGTCCCACTCTTGAAGAAAGATAAAACAGCATCAAAAATAAAAAAATTATAGACCAATAGTTCTTACTAGCATAATAACAAAAGCGATGGAAAGAATGGTGTCAAACAGGTTAAATTGGTTTCTAGAATCCCAAAATTTAATTTCCCCATGTCAAGCTGGATTCAGAGAGTTCCACTCTACAAATGAACAAGTCTTACTTCTCAGTCAAGAAATCAGACTCCTTCAATAGAAAAGAAGATAATTTATCAGTTTTTATTGATTTCCAAAGTGCATATGATTCTATAAGCAGAACAAAACTGCTAAAGAAAATAAAAAAATAGGGATACAAGGTCCAATGTTTTCATGGCTATGTCATTTCCTAGCACAATGCTCTATTGCTACCAGATATGGAAGAAATATATCTAAATATAAACAAGTACACTGCAGCTTACCAGAAGGTGCAGTGCTCAGCACTACACTTTTTAATATATTTATTAATGATCTGCCACAACAAATACAAGAATCAAGTGTGAAGTGTGCACTATTTGCTGATGACTTAGTAATGTGGACTTCAAAATCAAAAAACAAAAGTACAGAACTAGAAAAAACCATGCAACAATCCTTAAACAACCTACAAAAGTGGGCCAACGAAAATTTAATGACTGTTAATACAACAAAATCAAACTACCAAATCTTTTCACTAAGAAAAAAACCACTAAAAATAAAACTAAATTTTGAGGGTCAACAATTACCAGAAACAAAGGAAGCAAAGTATTTAGGAGTTACATTTGATACCAAACTTACATGGACCAAACAAATAGGAAATGTAATACAAATTGCAGAGAGGCACCTTTCACTGTTAATACGTCTAACAGGAATGAAGTGGGGATGTTGCAGAGCCCCCTCCGAAGGAATGTCGCCTTGTCGTGGCGGAGGGGCTCAGTACCCGAACCAGACGGCCTACTTAGTGTCTTTTGACCACTGGTAGTCAAGAGGAGAGGGGAAGCAAAGAGCATTCCAAAACGGGTAGATGAGGCTCGGTAGTCTTGGTTGACGACTCGTCTAGGAGAAGAGGACTCCGAAATTAAACTCCCCCAGGGGGACCTGCTACGGTAGGTCCGGGTTTGGCGCACCCGGGGCCCCGAGCCACTCTCCTTCATTTCACCCCTTCATATTCATTAACTGTGCCACGTGCAGCGTTTTTATGTTGCTTTTTGTATCACCCTCTTCCTCTTCTAGGTTTATTCTGATTATTAGTTTGTAAGTTCCTAGATTTATAACTCCTGTCTCACCAGCAGGGATCTTTCCTATCTCCGTGGTCCTGTCCCACGGTTTTCAGCGCGGCCCCCGACTTGTGTGCTCTTTGGAAGTCTCAAGCGCGAAGGTTGAGCGGACCCTCCCTACTGCCCCCATGTGTAGCCTTAGGTGCGGAGCCCGTCCACACGTCATGTACACCCACGTAGCTCCTTGAGGACATGGCCGGTGTTAATCTCCCGACGACCGCGTGCCGTCGGGTTAGTATCACCGGCCGGAAGTGTAACCACTGACGGGGCCCCGGTGTAATCAACCCGAAGTCCCCTGAATCGACGCTGACTCCGATGAGGCAGCGTGGCCTAAAGCGGGGAGCCACAGGCGGTTATTCCTGTGGTGGGGGCATAAAGCTGGGGTGTCACGTGGTGAACGGTTTACCCATGCGGACAAGAGTGGTGATCGGAGGGTAGTCCCTCTGAAGTACGCTTTGAGGTCAGCCATGGAGGGGTCTCCATGGCGGCACAGACCGTGGAGATTTTGGTGTCTTTTATCCTTTAACCCCCGGATGGCAGGCTGACGCCGACGGTTCCGGATGGGGGTCCAAATAATCATGTCTCCGCGTAAACACCTCTTCCTTTGACCCTTTCTTAGTCTCGACTTTAGCATATGACGGGAAAACGATAAAGGACCTTAGCCCATTTTATATAAAACGAGAAGTCGACAGAATATGTGGCCCGGTTAAGAACGCGACCAGAGTTCGCGACTGTACGCTGTTGATCGAAACCAACACGGCAGACCAGACCCAGAAACTATTAAAGGCGAGTTTCTTGGGATCCTACCCAATTCGGGTAGCCCCACACAAATCGCTCAACACATGTAGGGGAGTTGTCACCACCTCCAATCTGGACAAACTGTCGAACGATGAGATTACCACCTGCCTCTCCGACCAGCGTGTGTGTCAGGCTTACCGTCTTACTCGAAAGCTGGATGGCAAGGATGTACCTTTGCGTACGGTGTTTCTGACGTTCAGAGGAACTAAGTTGCCCGAGTGTATCTTTTGTGGCAACGAACGTGCCGCCGTACGCCAGTATGTGCCGAATCCCATGCGTTGTTTTAGGTGCCAACGGTTCGGCCATACTAAGACCTTGTGTAATAATCCTGCTATATGTGAGCGCTGTGGTTTAGCAGCCCATGAGGACCCGACATGTACACGGGATCCTCTCTGTGTGAACTGTGGAGGGAACCATCCATCCAGCTCGCGTCAGTGTGCGAAGTTTCTGGATGAGAAGTGTATACAAGAATTGCGCGTGAAAGAACATCTCACGTTTTCAGAAGCGCGTCGTCGCTTTGAGCAGCTGAAACCTGCTACCACCACAGGTTATGCCTTGGCTGCCCGACGCGCTCCTGCCAGCAACGTAGCGATTCAGCACGTTCCTGTGTCAGATGCTTCCACACAGACTGACCTACTTGCGAGTACCCCTTCACTGTCTCGTGCCACACCTGCACCGGCTACTACATCTATAGCCGTGCAGACACCAGCTCACAAGACAACTAGCCGCAGCCAGCCTGTTGACAGCCATTATTCTAGGCGTACTGGTCGCGCCAGCAGTCGCACATCGTCCATGAAGTACCGCTCCCGCTCTCGTTCCGCGAGCCGCCGGGGATCTTCAGACTCCCGGACGTCGGCGGAGTCACCAGACGATGGCGAATTTAACCTACCCCGTTCGAAGTCGGTTAAGGTAAAGATGAAAAAGATGAAGACGAATCCCTAATTCTTCTTTACCATGGAAATAATCCAGTGGAATGTTAATGGGTTCCGGGCACGTGTTCCGGACATACAGCATCTCGTTTCGCAACGCTCTCCATCAATCGTCTGTCTACAAGAAACACACTTGCACCCTAACCACGCATTACAACTTCGTGGTTTTTCGGCATTTAGACATGACTCTGCAGCTGATAGGCGAGCAAGCGGGGGTGTTGCTATTCTGGTGGCGCATATCCCTGCCACCCGTATGCCACTCAACACGCCGCTACAAGCTGTAGCGGTGCGTGCACAGCTGCAGAGCCTCTGTTTCTTCCTTTGCAATGTATCTGCCACCGGTCAGTGTCGTACACGAGAACGATCTTCGGGCTCTCTTGGCACAGATTCCGCCACCGCTCATCTTTCTCGGCGATCTGAATGCCAAGCACTCTCACTGGGGCTCCGGCACTGACGATGCCCGTGGGTGCCTTGTAGCAGACGTTTGCGATATGTCCGGCCTAGTCATATTAAACACTGGCGTGTCTACTTACTTATCTGCCTATGGTACACACTCCGCGCTTGACGTTTCTTTTAGCAGCCCGTCACTGGTACCTCTACTTGATTGGTCGGTACTTTCCGACTTATCTGGCAGTGATCATTACCCCATTAGCATTCACCTATCGGGCCACAATTCTGTGCCAACACGCTTTCCTCACTGGATTATTTCCAAGGCTGACTGGGGGAAATTTCGTTCCCTCATTCACCTTACCGACGATGGTTTTACCACCATTGACAACATGGTGGAGTGTTCTACTTGCTCTATCCTTCACGCAGCACATTCCAGCATTCCTCGAGGTTCATCTACACCACGTCACGTACCTGTGCCTTGGTGGTCCGAGGAATGCCGTTTGGCTATTAAAGCACGCAAGCGTGCATTGCGTATCTTTACATTACATCCTACGCAGGCGAACTTTGTCGCTTTTAAGCGTGCTCGTGCTAGGGCGAGATTTATACTTCAAGACACAAAACGCAAATCGTGGGAAAAGTATGTACCTTCTCTTTCCCGTCGAAGTTCGGCGCAAAAGGTGTGGACTGCTGTTCGGCGAATGTACGGCAAGTGTCGCCGGACGATCATCCCTGGCCTTACCGTACAGGGCTCCCGTTACACCTGCGAGCAGGACATCGCCGACGCCCTTTCCGAGTCTTTCGCTTGTACTAGCCAAACCCAAAGCTATGATAGAGCGTTTTTAGCTGTCAAGGAATCTGCGGAGCAGATAGGCCTTAGTTTTAACAGTGCCGAAAGTGAACCGTACAATACACCATTTACCGAAGCGGAGCTGGCGCATTCCTTGTCCCTAGCAAAGAATTCTTCTCCCGGTCCTGATGACATCCACCGCCAAATGCTGCTTCATCTTCCACCTGCGGCTCTTTCCTTCATGTTGAGTAGGTTTAACCGCATCTGGCAGCAGCAGGTTTTTCCGTCTTCCTGGCGAGAGGGTATTGTCATCCCTATCCCTAGACCAGGAAAAGACCGGACACTTCCCTCTAGCTACCGCCCTATTTACCTGTCGAGTGTCGTCTGCAAAACCTTGGAACGGATGATTAACACTCGCTTAGTGTGGTGGCTAGAGACGAATAACCTGCTGAGCAATGTTCAGTGCGGTTTTCGTCGCCATCGCTCCAGTGTCGACAGTCTGACGTGCATGGAGGCGTACATACAGAATGCGTTTCTCCTGAAGCAGCATGTCGTTGTTGTCTTCTTTGATCTGGAGAAGGCCTACGATACTACTTGGCGCTATGGCATTCTCCGTACTCTACACGGTTATGGTTTGCGCGGCCACCTAGCCGTTTTTCTTTTTAACTTTTTACTCATTCGCCGTTTTCGTGTCCGTATAGGCAACACGCTGTCCCAAGAGAAGATCCAGGAGAATGGTGTACCCCAGGGATCGATCCTGAGTGTCACACTTTTCGCAGTTGCCATTCATGGCATCACTAGTGGTGTTCGTAGCGGTATCCCGATGTCGCTGTATGTTGACGACTTTGCGATCTACTATCGCTCTTATAGCTTGGAGCACATCGAGCGTCAACTGCAGCTGACTATAACCTCCATCGCCGAGTGGGCATTACGCACCGGCTTTCGGCTGTCCCCTACGAAAACACAGTGTCTTCACTTTCACCGACTGCGAGGAGTACACCCTCGTCCTGATCTTCATTTGCGTGGCACACGTCTTCCTTTAGTTCCGCACCTTAAGTTCTTGGGCCTACATCTCGACAGCAAACTCACCATATCCGCCATCTTCGTGCTTCCTGCGATCGTTCGCTTCGGATACTCAGGGTCTTATCTGGGGCATCTTGGGGCGGCGATCGCACCGTCATGTTGAGGTTGTATGGCTCACTGGTTCGGTCCAAATTAGACTACGGCTGTTTTATTTATGGCGCGGCGCCTGCGTCTAAACTCCGGCTTTTAGACACAGTACATCACACTGGTATCCGTCTCGCTACTGGGGCTTTCCGCACCAGTAGAATCGATTGTCTGTATGCTGATTCTGGCGAACCTCCACTGTCTGTTCAACGCTCTTTGTTACTTTGTTCTTACGTGGCAAGGCTGGCCGCTCATCCAGGTCACCCTTCGTTTCCACCCGTGTTGCGTCCAGACCTCGCGCCCCGTTATATGCGAAATACAACTATCTCCCGTCCAAGTGGTATCCGGTTTCGAGAACTGCTTGCTGCACACTCCCTTCGATTGCCAGCCGTAGAGCGGCGTTCACATGGCCGATGTCCTCCCTGGCAGCTCCAGCGCGCACGCTTTGACCTGGAGCTGTCGGGCTGTGCGAAGATAGCTGCCCCACATTCCGTGTTTCGCCAACTATTCACGGAACTACTGGGCCGATACCGGACTTCCTGTCCGGTATTTACCGACGGCTCCCAGATGGGTAGTGCGACGGGTTGCGCCTTTATATACAACGGTGACGCTCATACGTACCGCCAACCAGACGCCAGTTCATTATTTACTACCGAGTTGTTTGCCATATTTTATTTCCTCCTTTTAATCTCTAGTTCAGGTCCTGGAAGTTTTATCATCTGTTCCGATTCTTTTAGCGCTCTCCAGGCCCTGCAACAGTTCATCGGCACCTCGGCATTGGTTGTTAAAATCCAGACGTTGATCTCCCAGCTACTGTCTCGCGGATACCAGTTTGTTTTTACGTGGATCCCAGGCCATATGGGTATTCCGGGCAACGAGGTGGCGGATGCGGCTGCGAAGTCTGCATGTCGCCTTCCGGAGTATTCCACCCGTACGCTCCCCTATATAGATGTGTAGAAATATTTCCGTCGCCATCTATTCGCTCTCTGGCAGGAATCTTGGGAAGCGTTATCTGGCACTCAGTTACGGACAATCAAGGACACGGTACAACCCTGGCAGAGGAGCTGCAGGGATTCCAGGCGGGAAGAAGTGGTTTTAACCCGCCTGAGGATAGGCCATACCTGAGCCACGCATGGACACCTTTTGCGTGGTGATCCGGAGCCTGTGTGTACGACGTGTAATATTCCAATCTCCGTCGCAAATGTCCTTGATTGTCCGCGATACGCTCGTGAGCTCCAGTCTGCTAGCCTGGGCCTTACACTGTGGTCAGTTTTAGGCAACGACCCAGTACCTGTAAATACAGTGCTGCGGTTTTGTTCCGCAATAGATTTTATCAAGCAAGTGTAAGGTTATTTTATTTCAGAGATTTTAGCCTTTTAGATTGCCTTATTTTTGGGCTTTTTAACGTTTTAGCATTTTTTACTCTGTAGCAGTTTTATGTTTCAGTTTTTAGCATTTTTAATGGAACATTTTAATAGTTGTTTAGCTGTTTTTATCTATTTTAACTTTAGAGCTTTTTTTTTGTTTTTTTGTTTTTTATGGGTGATATATTAACATTTTACCATCCGTAATTTTACTTTTGGACTCGAGTCCCTAATGACCAAGTTGTCGATGGGCCCTTAAACCTGACACACTCACTCACTCACTGTTCCAGAGCAACTCTTAACACAACATACAATGTATATATAAAGCCATTATTTACTTACTGCAGCGAAGTTCTTGTAACAGCAAACACACAAAAAATTAAAATCTTTCAAAACCAAAGTCTGAGACTAATTACAGGTGTTATCAAAACCACACCAATACCAGCTATGGAAATACTAACCAACCAATACCCTATCGAATATGAAATAGAAAAAGCGGCTCTTATTCAACACGAAAAGTTGATCGGACTCCCACTCAATACATGGCACAAGAGAAATTTTACACATACACTAAAGACTCAGGAGAGCTTTCTGTCCAAAATTCAAGACATCAAGAAGAATGTATACCTTCCTAATTCAAAGGAAAACTTCATATCTAAAGTCAATCCGATAAAACATTGGACATCACATATTATTTACACCTGACAGAAGAAGTTAAGAAAAGTGATACTCCAACTAGTGTTCTAAAATTATTGGCATTAGAGACAATCTATACTAGATTTGCAGAACACGAATGGCTCCATATTTATACTGGTGGATCATTGATATCAAACCGAGATGGAGTAGGGGCTGGAGTCACGTGTCACCTCTTTTCCTATTACAAATCTTTAAGTTATGGAACTACAAACTTTAATGAAGAAATTGAAGCAATTCGAATGGCCCTAAAAAATCTCTTGTATAGAATTTCACATGTTAATCAAGCAGTTATTCTCTCAGATTCCAGGGCAGCAATTATAGCAATTACTTCCAAGTTGTCACCAAAAAACCAAACAATTATAGAATGTTGGAAAATCCTTACCCATCTAACAGCACTTCAAAAACACCTAATTTTCCAATGGATACCAGCTCATTGTGGACTGAGTGGTAATGAGAAAGCTGATTTTCTTGCTAAAAAGGGTACCGGCAATGTGCAGTAATCTATAGTTAATCTGCTATTTTATGCAGCTAAATGATTAGTCAACTCTGAATTCAAAAAAATTATTGTAAAATATCACTATGAAAAATCAAAAAATAAAAGATGGGAACTACCAAACATTCAAACAGTAATTCCTGAGTATCCTGGAAAAACAGCAGTTGCAACCTTCAGGTTGATTACAGGACATGATTGTCTGGCAAAACATTTAAGCAGAATTGGGATATATTCTTCACCACTCTGTCCTCTATGTGATCTGCAAGAAGAAATGGACAGAGACCACCTTCAAATGCCCGGCCACTTCTAGCTCCCCATCCATCAGTGAAAAATATTGGAGAGCAAGAGGATTAAGGACTTCATTGTCAGAAATCCAGCATTAGCTAACAACAACATTAAATATCACATGATTTTCCATTTAGCATGGTGACTGAATTCCTTTCTAGGAAATCTCGCCCTGATGCTGGTATGCTATTGTATTGCACTGTAAATTGGGGAGTTGTTGGTATCACCTGATATACATCAGTGTATTTGTTTCGCATGCAGTTTAGTTCGTAAATTGTTGTTATTATGGTGGTGTTTATGAACACAAAATTTAGTGATTATTTTTATGTTTAGGTGTGTGTATATCAGACTTAGATATTTTTATTTTATGTTGACTGAAAATAAGTAAGTCAAAAATACAAACCAAAGATTTCGGAAAAATGAACAAAAGTGTTTTCGGAAGAGGTACTCCAATAAGAGGAAAGGCGCTAAGAAAGTACTTTGAAGAGAAAGATAGCAGACCTCCTGCAGGGATTCCAGGTGGGAAGAGGTGATTTTAACCCGCTTAAGGATAGGCCAAACCCGAGCCACCCATGTACACTTTTTGTGTGGTGATCCGGCATCTGTCTGTGCAATGTGCGGCATTCTACTCTCCAATGCACATGTCCCTGTTGATTGTGAGCGTAAGTCCCTTAGCCTGGATATTACACTATGCTCAATTTTAGGCAATGACCCATTAGCTGTAAATACAGTGCTGCGGTTTGTTGCCAATATTGACTTTTGGTAAGCAAGTGCAAAGTGTACTTTATTTTGCAGGTTTTAGTATTTTAGTGTGTTTTACATTTTTTTTTTTTAATGCTTTAGCAGCTTACATTTTTACTAAGTTATGTTTTAGCTGTTTTAAATGTTAGCTATTTTAACTTTCAGTTTTTGGCTTGTTAAGGGTGAGGTCTGTTAGAGTTCCCTGTTTTTATCTTTGGACTTCGGGTTATAATGACCAAGTTGTCGACAGGCCCTTAAACACCACACACTCACTCACCTACTTGGAGAGAAAGGGAGGATGGGGTCCTCTAATTTCTGTAGGTTAAGTCCTAGATAGAACAGCATGGGAATTTGTAATAAGCAAGAATACAATATAGTAGGCAAAGAGAAATATGAACTCGAAGTGAATCAACTGTTATCAGAATTTGCAACTGAAGGGAAGAAGAGAAGAGGTAATCGCATTACAAAATTGGGTCCGTTACAAAGGATGCAATTTGTGATATTTATGAATGCCACAGGAAAAATGAACATTCTACGAAAACATTTTGTGAGCGCACACTATCCAAGCAATAATTTTTTAATTGTAAGATTATTGTGAAACAATATCTTAAGAAACAAAATTATTTAATAAACTAAACACAGAATCAAAATAACATTATGAAAATGTAATCTAATGATCACATTTGATTACATCGTATTCTAGAATTCCATTAACAGTGCACAGCGGAAATAAGCCATTTTTGTTAAGAGACAAAGTTTTTTTCAGCACAGTAATTTTGTACACACCAGGCGTGTTCTGCATAGAAGAGAAGACTAGACAAAGATTTAATGAAATAATTACCAAATTGTTTTATATAATTAGTGACAGAGCAGAAAAAACAGTGATAGTAAGAAAATCTGATGTGTTGCACTCACATGACTTTCTCTACTCTTTTACTAACCATTCTTACAAACTCTTATTACTATATCTTCTTTTTGTTAGTTGAGATAAACATTTGTATAAATTATTTTATTGTTTATTTCCTTGTAGGTGCAAGGGGAATATTAGAATACAGTAGACTTTGAGCAATAGTAAAATATTTTAAAGCTTTGAAATCCCGTTCTCTTTGCACGCTTAACATATAAAAAAATGAACAACGATGATCCATTTCACGAAAGTTTAAGTTTTCAGAAACTCACACACATAACAAGGAATATCTCTGAAATGGTTCACCCTACAAGAAAATTTATTTGGACATAAATTGTGTATTTTAGCAAGATCTACATTTTTTGTATAGTATGACTTGGTCTATCTCTAACAGTTTACCAGTTATGCAAAAGTCATCCAGAGTAAATACGACTACAGGAGCTATAGCCAAAAAATTCAAAATATACATTTCATTTATCATAAAAATATCTCAAACATATGATGATTTTAATCAAAATCGTTAAAGCCATTTTCAATAAAATAAAAATTTTCGAAAAAATTTCCATGTAAAGGGTAGTTTAGGGTGGGATTATTTTCTTCAAAATCTTTGTGTCGCATCCTTGAAAGAAATAAAACTTAAAAACTAACTTTGGATTTAAACTACTTTTCGTTTTTTAGTTATGCTGTCCACAGACACACAGACTGACTGACACACACGCATGCACACACTCACACACTCACTCACTCACTCACTCACTCACTCACTCACTCACTCACTCACTCACTCACTCACTCACACTCACACACACAACCTTTTTCTAAAAATGCTTTTTTGGTTTCAGAGGGTCTCAAAACATATATTTACGGTGAAATCTCGACATTAAATTCTTGGGTGGGATACAATACTTCCCCTACTTACCAGTAGAGAAAGTAAAAATAATAGCTTTTGAGTGTAGAAATCCATGGGTTAACACATACTAAACTTATATCATATACACATTGAGTATTAATAATGACCATGATATTGTAAGTACAGAACTGCTTAAAAATCAAGATATAATTTATACATCATCAAAAGAAGGCGAATAATTCACTAAATAAAATATTAGAAAATAGTTACGAAATATAACAATCTTTCATAAACTATGAGTAAAAATACTTGCTGAGTTACACACAAAAACCATAGCATTGTATATAGGGTGTCCAAAAATTAGACCGACAAACTTTGGAAGCTGATTAATAACATTATTTTAAACACTTTTTGTTAAGGAAAGTATTTTGCTGCAGTGCTTCATTTAAGCACTAGACAAGTTAATGTCATTATGTACTGCCTCGCACTCAGTTTAAGTATTTATGGCAAAATCAACAATGCAAATTAGTATTGCACTTATCTTAGTAAGGCACACAATCTTAGCCTACGAAACAAACACAGAACACATAAATAAAATGCAAACATCTTATTGTTTACAGTTAATCACAGCTTTACTATTCAAAATTAGACCGACAAACTATTAAACCAGAGAAATGGCTGGTGTCTTTGCCAGAGTACGGCAGAATAGGGCACGCCGATGCACTCTTTGTGTTAATCGCAATGGGTGTGCATTCCAACATTTGCTTAGAATAGTAAAGCTGTGATTAACTGTAAACAATGAGATGTTTGTTTTTATTTATGTGTTCTGTGTTTGTTTCTTAAATTAAGATTATGTGCCTTACTAAGATACATGCAATACTAATTTGCGTTGTTGATTTTGCTGTACATACTTAAACTGGGTGGGAGGCAGTACCTAATGACATTAACTCGTCTAGCGCTTAAACGAAGCACTGCAGCAAAAAACTTTCCTTAACAAAAAGTGTTTAAAATAATGTTATCTATCAGCTCCCAAAGTTTGTCTAATTTTGGGGCAGCCTGTATATGTACATTCTTTACAGATTTAAAACTTGTACAATAATCCTTGAGATATTGTTGAAAGTATTTGTACGATTATAAATAAATATTTATTTAATTTTTTCAAAATTACTTACCAAATTATTGTTTGTCGTTGGAGAAGAAATTGTATATATAGTTCAAAGTTTATTGAAATCCACTTTAAATTGACTTCATAACTTTGGGACAAAATAGAAATCCTCTTCAAGCGGTATGACCATCCTTGATCAGAGGCCCAATATCAGCCCATTGTCTATAGGCTCATAAAACATGTGGACCTTCTTTAGCTTATTTTCCACTTGGAAAGGGTAGAATGAGACTGAAAAATTGAATGCCATGACTGGGATTTGAACCATGGATCTACCAGTTACCGCCTGGCTGCTCTAGCCACTAAGCTATCATGGCCAACATGCCAATATGACATTAAATTCTCCAACTCACTTGCATTATTCCCGGTAAACCACACAAGGAGATCTCAATTTACCTGGCACTTTTTAGCCATATCACATTATATAGCCTTCATCTCTTTATCTTAATGGATCTTAAATGCAAATGTTGTTTAAGTTTTGTTCCTGCCCATTTCTTTTTAATGAGAGGGCAGTTCCTTCTTTAAACAGAGACCAGGCTTTTTTCTTAAATTCCAAAAAACTTCAGGTCTTATGCACTTCTTATTTTGATCGAGGTCCGTTCCTGAGTCCACCCTCCAGGTCCCCCTTAAACAAGTCCTAGTTAATCTTTTTGGGGTTCACCATACTAAGAAGGCATGTGTAACTGAGGCTGTGATATTCTCTTTATTAGTGACACTATCAATTGCCAGGATCATATCAGCACCACTGGTGTGCTGGAATTTCATCTTGCAGGAGTTCTTTTAACATGCCACTAAATCTACTGACATGGGGCTGTCACTTTTAAGCACACTTAAAAACCATCAGTCTGGAACAGGTTGGAACCCACAACCTTGAGATATATAGGTCAGCACCTAACCAACTTTTAAGTTCCAGTTCTACCTCTTAAACTTTGCCCACACACGGCTTGTGTGTTTAAAAACACCAACAGTAAGTTTGTTGGCATAAATAAAATAATTACCATCTGAAGGTTATTTAATCCTGGGATATAAAGTACTTACAATAGTAAGTCACCATTGGGGTAATTTGTCTCTGATGTGAGACTGCCTTTGTGGTTTACCAGGAGAAATACGAACTGATTTGAGAATTTAATGCCATTCTGGCAGTTTGTCACAATAGCCCAGTGGTAGAGCAGCTGCCCGGTAAGCGGAAGGTCTGTGGTTCAAATCCCAGTTGTGGCATTGAATTTTTAAGTTCCTGTTCTACCTCTTAAATTTATTGACAATCTTATACTTCAGCAAGTCTAACAGTTAAATGACCAGAGTAAATTTATATTTCCTTTGAAGTGATGGATAAAGCTTCAATTTTCCCCATCTTTTCAACAGTTTGAGGCATTCAGCTGTCTCAGAAACATTCAAAACATTCTCGGGCTTCGAGCCAGGTGTAGTGATGAGCCATTGACGTTTCAGGAATGTGCATCTCTCCCATCATTAGGTTGATGAAATGACTGACAGGAGTGAAAGGATCAATATATACTGTACGCTAGTAATGGACCTTGCAGAAAACACCAAGTCTGATGAATGACTGACATCGCAGGGGTCAGCCAATCCGAAGTGCAATGGAAAGGCCTCACCCTGGGGGAACCGCCTTCATGATCACAGTAACCCCTACGCCAGGTAAGCATGGCATTTTCTGCAAGGTCTGTACTAGCAGATAGTATATATACTGGTCCTCTTACTCCTGTCGGTCATTCATCCCGATGGTGGGAGAGATGCACACTCCCGAAGCGTCAATGGCTCTTCATCACTACACCTGGCTCGAAGCCCGAGAACATTTTGAATATGTCCGTCGCCAGGAAAGCTTCAGATCTTATTTTACTATATTGATGCTCACATATCTCTTTCTGACATGTTTTCTTGTACTATAAGATGATTGAAAATAATGGAGTTGTGATCAATAGGTTTCATTCTGTCATTAGAAGAGGGTTGAAAGGAAAGTTATGATAATGCTTTCCAAAACAGATATGAGTGTATGTTAGTAGTAGTAGCTTTTGGCTTTCTGTTGGCAGTGGCTGTTTGCTGTTTTTACTATTATTAGATGTGGTGCTTTAATAAAGATAATGCATGCCTTTCTTTGTAAAGTATACAGCAAATCTGTATTAAAATGCCCTATATAATATGCCCATATAGAGCTTTGTCTTTATTAGCATACAGTGTTCGTAATGCTTTTTTTCTGAAGTACAACAGTGTCTTACAAATGAATACCTTATGATCTTTCAGCCTATGACAACACCAGTCTCAGCATCAAGCAAAGTGGTACAGCTGTTAGAGATTCTGAAAACCAAGAATTCAACTTCCATTAGTATTCTAACATGGTTCCTCTCAGCATTTACCAATTTTAGTAAGTATTATAAGTTTAACAAGCGTCTCTTTTTGGAATACAAAGTAAATTAATTTTCAAGATTAATATTAAAGGCATTATATACATTTTTATATTTACGCTAAATTTTACAACTTGTATATTGTACCTAATCCCATATAAGGGAGCAGATGTACTATTTGGTTGCACAAGTTTAGCAAAATTTTAACTTTTTATAACTTGGAGTTATGAAATTACACTTAAATTTTTGATATATAATGTACATTCAGTTACATTATTATACAGCAGCCGAGAAGAGTACTTCCTATTGTAGACATGGTTCAGAGTCAGATACTGAAGCAGTTATTCAGCATTATAAGTATAAGAATAAGTGTCCCAACTGACAGTCCATGTATTACATTTATGCTCGACCATGACATAATATATCACTTATATGCTACTGTAATAGACTTTATTATATCCACCTCTTCATAGTGATACTGCTATCCAGCAATCAAAGGTGCACCTGTTCATAACAATACTGCTATGTAGCAATCAATACTTTGCCTTTCTGTGCACATTCCGATGTAGCTGAAAGCGAAACTATAAATTCTTGTATGTTCAGTCAAATAACTACAGTACATTTACTACAAAACTTGGCCGGCATGCGTAATGCCCGTCTCCTGTACATATACTGCACGACTTGGCTGGCAGTTGCACAGTCCATCATCCGGTCACACTTGCATGGACATCATGATGATGCTTCTGTTATAGCGTTAATTTCTCTCCTGATATTATGTTTTAATTTTTTCTTGTGCAAGGCTCCTGAGATTTTTTGTGACCATTCTAACTTTTCTCTGACGTCATTTAATTTCTGTTCCATAAGATACACCTTTTTATCTTTCTTCTCCTATCGCGAATTGAATCAGTCTCCCTGAATTTATTTACAAGCAAACGAACAGTGTCTACTCAAAACACACACGCCAGGAAATTTAGTTTTAAATTGCCGCACAACTTCCCTACAAGATGATGCAAGCACATTGGACATAAAGCGCTACAGGGCGTAGTTTTATGTATAACAGTGAGGCTCACAAGTACTGTCTTCCAGACAACAGTTCCATTTTTACCGCCAAGCAATATTTTATTTTGTACTTTGTATCTCCAGTTCCATTCCTGGAGGTTTTATGATCTGCTGTGACTCTCTGAGTACTATGCAGGTGTTGCAACAGTTTCGTGGCATGTCTGCACTCATTGTAAAAATTCAGACACTCGTTTCACAGCTGCTCTCACACGGTTATCAGTTTGTTTTTATTTGGATCCCAGGCCATGTGAGTATTCTTGGCAGATGGACTGCTAAGTCTGCCTGCTGTTTGCTGGAGGTTTCTTGAGCTACTCTGCCTTATACAAATGTGCAGCAATACCTCCCTCGCCATCTGTTTGCCGTCTGGCAGCAGTCCTGGGAAGCGTTAGCTGGTACTCAACTGCGAACAGTCAAGAACACCTTACAACCCTGGCAGACCTCTTGCAGGTATTCTAGGCGGGAAGAGGGGATCATAACCCGCTTGAGGATAGGCCACACAAGAGCCACTTATGAGTACGTTTTATGTGGTGACCTGGCGCCTATCTGTGCTCTATTCCACTCTCTGTAGCACATGTCCTTCTTGATTGTCCACAATAGCTCGTGAGCGCCAGGGCCTGGAGTTTTACTCTGCAGTCAATTTTGGGCGACAACCTAGTAGCTGTCAGTACAGTGCTGCGGTTTGTTGCCCAAATTGGCTTTGGTAAGGAAGTTTAACTTCTCTATTGTTTTACCTTTTTAGTGTTTTAGCACTACTGGTTTTATGAATTCGTTTTTAGGTTTTAACTGTTTAAGCTTTTTTAGCCGTCACATTTTAACGTTTTAACTGTTTTAGCCATCAGACTTCGTTTTAGCTGTGAGACTTCATGAGTGATGAGTTTCTGTGTTTTTAGCCTTTGATTTCAGGCCCTAATGACCTAGCTGTTGACAGGCCCATAAACCCAACTCACTCACTCACTCACTCACTTGTACATAAGCACTCTTGGTTGTACTCTATACTGCAATTGATTCATTTTGAAAACACTTAAAGTAATACTAAACAGTTCTAAACACTTAATGTATTTACATGTGAACTGGATTAGAACAGCACAGAAACCTATCTAACAGAAGTAAGACTGCGCAAGTGTGACGATCAGCGCACACACACACACACACACACACACACACACACACACACACACACACACACACACACACACACACACACACACACACACACACACACACACACACACACACACACACACACACACACACACACACACACACACACACACACACACGCACACACACACACAGTGAAATTTAGTGAAGTTCACATGGGCCATGCCCCTGGCAGCCAAGTTTTGTAAACGTACTGTAGTTCGAGTTTAGAAAAACTAAAATGGTAAGTAGAGGAAATATTGTACTCCACCCAAAAATTTGATGTCGAGATTTCACCGGAAATATATGTTTTGAGGCCCCCTGAATCCCAAAAAAGGTCCCTGTGTGTCTGTCAGTGTGTGGACAGCATAAGTAAAAAACGAAAAGCCGGTTAAAAACCAAAGTTGGTATTTAAGTTTAATGTCTTTCAAGGATGCAACACAAAGATTTTGAAGAAAATAGTCCCACCCTAAACTACCCTTTACATGGAAAATTTTTCGAAAATGTTTATATTCTTGAAAATGGCTCTAACGATTTTGATTAAAATGCCATATGTTTGAGATATTTTGATCACAAATGAAATGTATATTTTTGATTTTCTGGCTCTAGCCTATGTAGTCCTGTTTAGTCTGAATGAGTTTTGAATAACTCGTAAACCGTAAGAGATAGACAAAATCTTACTTTACAAGAAATGTAGATCTTGCTAAAATACACAATTTATGTCTCAATAAATTTTTTTGTACGGTGAACCATTTCAGAGATATTCCTTGTTTTGTGTGTCAGTTTCGGAAAACTTTGAACTTTCGTGCAATGGAATATCGTTGTTCATTTTTTTATATGTTAAGCATGCAAAGAGAACGGGATCTCAAAGCTTTAAAAGATTTGACTATCGCTCAAAGCCTGCTGTATTTCAATATTCCCCTTGCACATCCAAGGAAATAAGCAATAAGATAATTTGTATAAATATATATTTCAACTAACACGAAGAAGATATAGGAATAAGAGTTTGTAAGAATGGTTAGTACAAGAGTAGAGAAAGTCATGTGAGTGCAACACATCAGATTTTTTAAAGCTTATAACATATATACTCTCTGTATCATTGTGTCAAGGTCAGCATAACAATAAAATCAATAATTTCGCAGCTGAAGACACAATTATTTATTCTCGTATATGCACCTGTAGAAAAAAGAAATGAGTCATGTCTGGAACGCCAGACTACTTTAATGGTAGACAACAGCTCCATGAGTACTTGCAGTTTTCCAAAGTACGTATGACTAACTGTCTGTCTGTCTATCTGCCATGCATGTGTGCATGTATGTCCCTCTGCCTTTATGTGTGTGCGTACGTGTGTGCATTCCAGACATGACTGTTTCTTTCCACGGGAGTACAACAATTGAATAACAAATACGTGATTAAAATGTAGACATTAGTGACAATAACATTCAGCATAGAATATTAGAAACATTTTATAAATGTTTTAAATCTAGACACATGATCCAGTATAAATAGTCATATGAAGCTTGAGTATAATGGCAATTAAAATGCTTGTGTGAATATTATGAAACTTGCTACTGCTGTTTTCATAAAATATACTCACATCTTAGTTTTGCCATTATGCTCTCATTGCACAATATACTATTATCATTAAAATAATCAGGAAATGTTTTAATATTGCTTTGTTAAGTGCATGAGTAAATAGCAAACTGTTTATTCATTATTCTAATAGGGAAAGCAAAACCATAAACAAACTTATAACATCTGAAGTGCACAAAGTAAATAAAAACATGCCAAAAGAAAGAGAAGGTATGTTACAGTGGGTAATTCAATATTACAAAATGATCACTCTTCTGGCTGTAACACCTTTTGGGAATAGGGTGAGGACAGCAGCAATATTTTTCACAGATCATTATGATTGCTAGAAGTCAAATATATGCATTACTGTAACACAAGGAGAATGATGGGTAGTAGTGGTGATAGTAATGAGCTTAAATCTACGCTAGTGTCCAAAAGTTAAGCATAATTCAGAAAACAGAGAATTGAAAAGGACAACAGTGAGCAAGTGCCATTAAATGTTACCACTATGTGTGCCTTCCCTTACTTGTGGTCTGTGATAGGCAAAGGGGCACATGAATATTAAAAATAGAAGCGCTAATAACAGTGAAATATTCTTCATGTTTGAGGTCATTTTGAGTCACTTTTTTACACTGACCTCCACTTAAAATGTTGTAAAAAACTGGGAAACGTTTTCAGGATCGTTTGATCCCATCATCAGCCGTTGGGTCACTGACACTATCCTCCTGCTCCCTCTCTCTGCTGCCATCTGGTGTTAGGGGTGCAGAGCTTTAACACATCCTTTAATCCTGGGATTTCGAAGTTAATAACTCTATATCTGTTTTTGATGATTTATATTTTTTTACATATACTCAGTTCTTTTGGTGAATTAAGAAATTTTAATAATTTTATATTAAACCCAATGTTGTAGTTTTCAGTCCAAAAGTGGTATGCCACAGCAAACTTTTCAGTTTGTTTCAATTTTATATTTCTTTGGTGTTCTGATGTTCAGATTTCTTTTTGTTTTTCCTACTTCCTTCAACTATTACAGTTGATCTGGTAAATAGTTGTGAAAACAGCTACATAGGAAAAACAAAAAGAAATCTGGAAATCAGACTAAATGAACACCAGAGAAACATAAAATTGAAGCAGACAGAAAAGTCTGCTGTGGCACACCACTTTTGGACTGAAAACCACAACATTGGGCTTAATGTAAAATTGTTAAAATCTCTAAATTCACCAATAGAACTGAGTATATGGGAAAAAATATAAATCATCAAAAACAATAATAGAGTTATTAACTTCGAAATCCCAGCATTAAACGAAGTGTTGGCTCTGCACCCCTAACAGCAGGTGGCAGCAGAGAGAGGGAGCAGGAGGATAGTGTCAGTCACCCAACAGCTGATGATGGGATCATACAATCCTGAAAATGTTTCCAGTTTTTAAAACATTTTAAGTGAAGGTGAGTGTAAAAAAGTGACGTAAATGACCTCAAACAAAAAGGGGCTACATGTTTCAAAAGTCAGCCAAACCAGAGAAGCAAACAAATACCAGTGTTTCCAGCCTAGTGCATAGCTCATTTGTTATGTTTCTGTCATCATGAACAGATGGTTGTTTCTTCGCAAAGTGTTTACAGAACAGCACCAACATGCCACAAAGATGTCAGCTGTATCCTGTTTTGAAGGGTAGAATAATCAGACGTCTAGAGACAAGTCAGACACTGACCACAGTTCTTTGAGCCCTGAATGTGCCACAAGGTGTCATTTCCAGGCTTTGGTGATTGTTCCAAGAAACAGAAGGTACTTGTCGGGTACCTGTACATGGTCACCTGCAGGTCATCACAGGACCAATATCTGACCATAACAGCAGGACATCAGATGATGCCTGAACAACAACTGTCTTGCAGCCACCTTAGGCATTCAAGTTTCAAGACAAATTTTATACTGGAGACTCAGGGCAGTCTGTCTCTGTGCCAGACACCCAGCAGTGTGCTCTACTCACTTGAGTACACGTGTGGTCCTGTTTACAGTGGACTGAGCAATGTCAACATTGGACCTTGAATGAATGGAGGAGCATGCTTTTTACAGACGAGTGCAAATTCAGTTTGTACTGTGATTCCTGTCACACAAGAATCTGGAGAGAATGTGGCACACGATTTCATCTCAAGCATCATGGAAACACGCCCATTTGCTGGTGACAGTGTATTCGTGTGGGCAGTCATAATGTTCAGTGGACATACAGATCTGCATATCTTTGATGGTGGTACTGTGAATACCCAGAGATACAGAGACGGTGTACTGGAACCACATATGTGACTTTTCAGAGGTGCATTGGTCCACATTTCATTTTTATGGATGTTAAACATCTGTGCAGAGTCCACCTGATTGATGACTATCTTGGGAGGGAAGATATTCGGCGCATGGAGTAGCCAGTGGATATGAGGCCTAGAGCATGTCTGAGATGCATTAGGAAGATGAGTTTCAGTCCACCAGCCTCTTCCAAGGACACTTCCAGACCTCTGAGATGGTCTTTGTGAGGAATGGGAACAGCTGCCTGTTGGATCACCACACCCCATATTGACCACTCAGCACCATCATTGTTATTGTGGAGGTGATTGTTAGATTTTGTACCCATGTAAAAATGTGTCCCGAGAGCAAAATTGTCTGCTATTTTATACTGTATTGCATTTCAGATCATGTGTGATGCATTATGCTTAACTTTTGGACACTAGTGTACAAATAATTGGAGTTTAAAATCTACAATATAGTATGAATGTACGTGAAAGATAATGTATAACTGAATATTGTAGAAAAACATTGTCATTGTTTCTAACACTTCTCATATGATCTATAACCTGTGAGGGTAAGCTCATTCTGCAAATGTTTATCTCAACTAACGCAAAGAAGATATGGGAATCAGAGTTTATAAGAATGGTTATTACAAGAGTAGAGAAAGTCATGTAAGTGCAACACCTCAGATTTTTTGAAGTAAATTATGTCTGCAGTAGAAATATTTTCGAGTTTCTTTTAGGCAAACCATCTTAAGATTTATCACTTTCAACTCTAGCATCTTAAGATATTCACAAAGAGGGAAAAATTCCTTATTCATTATCTTAAAAATATTTCTAACCTTTGTGCTCCTAATTACTTTTTAAAAATGAAATTGCAATCATTAAAACAAATAGCTTAGAGTATCTAAACATATTATTATACTGTTATATTTCATAAGCGTATAGAAAATTAAATTAATTTATGAATCATTGTTAAACACTCATCTCATTTACCAAATTACTGGCTGGGTAAGTTTCAAGAATCCATTGTCCCCATTCTTGGCTGCTGGTTAATTAACCAGTGATACTCCACTCTTCTTCTCTAGGTATCTGTAGCATCATCTAATATGGTGTAGGTGAACTCAGGAATTAAATTATCATTTGCTGGAATTTCACAGTTCATTATTCAAGGTTGGACATGTTTGATATATTCTCTTTGCCATAAGCTCAACTCTAAGGAGTTAGTCACTAATTTTAGCAGCTTGATTTCATATTGTAATTTTCTTCCCAGAACTGATTGGCTACAGCTGAATTTTCTGTTTGTATCTGATATTTCTGAAATATCCTTTCAGTCTGGTGTGTGTTTCTCTTGGTTTTTTGGGTGTATGTTTCACTGTGCCCTAAACAGTATTTTACATATGTCTTCCTTCTTTTTTGATTGCCCATGTCTTCTGATTTCAGCATGCAGCGCGAGGATTATCTTGACTTCTTTAAAGATCTTTAGGACTTTGTGAAATGTTCAGGGACAGTATGTAAACTTCTTAAACTTATGTTTATCCTTATTTGTGATTAGTGTAGTCATAACTAGTGTAGAAATTACTGATTAGTCGACCAGCATCTGAGAATGGGGACAATTGGTCATCAAAACATATCCTGCCAGTAATTAGGTAAGGGAGGTTTATGTATGCTTAACATTGATTCATCAATTAATAATCTGCATCGTATTTGCAAGTTCCAACGATTTTAAATTTAGCATAGAATTACAATACGCTAGCATGAAAAGTGCATTTTGGGTTTCTAATCAGGATGGAATTCAAATAGAATACAAATAAGAGTGAAAATTAATGAAAAGCAATAAACATCAATGATAAAAAAATTGCACAATTTGAGCTGACTGAGACACACTGTACTTCAGATACCTTTATTTTCCTTCATTGCATTTCACCCTCACTGGAAGGTATTATCAAGAATTTGTTGACTGGCTGGAACACTGCTGGTCGTGCAGAATTTTTTATCTTTAGATAGGAGACATTTGGTGGAGATACAGTGAGGCTAAGTAACAAGTTTTCTTCCAAGGAAAGATTGAAATTCATTACATGTGTTACAACTTTTTCATATACAATCAAAACTGATTATAGCGACATCACTTTTAACAATGTATTGGCTATAATACCGAAATCTAATGGTCCCAGCTAAACCCTATGTGAATGCTATATTTAAAAAAATTGCTTAGTACGACATGGCACATAAAGACTTATTGTATCAAACGACGTATTTTTATTACATTTTTGGAGAAATATATTGGCTATAATGTCCAACGTTCATTTTTGTTTGCTACATGTAGCAATGTACAGAGGTATTTTTACATGTGCAAATGATCGTGTTAGGATCTGCGTAAGTGACATTGTTTAAATTGATGGTGGGGAGTAAAGTCTGTTTCTTTCCTAGAAATAAACAGGACGCTGTTGATGATGCAAGTGGCACTGTACCTAAACACACAGTTCTGCAATTTTCACAGAAATCGGAGAGATACTAACCTGACACCCCTTATGGTCCTATAAATACAAAAGTGAACTCGAGCACAAACCACTGCACAACTTCTAGCAATATAATACATCTAAAACTTCCTCTAACGCTTATTCTCAAACTCCTGTTTTCTGTTGATATAGATTTCAAATTAGTATGTGTGTTAAACAGTCAGTGCAAGCATCAGTTTAAAGATGTCACAAAAAAAAAAAACAGAAAAGTATTTAATATTGAAGAAAAGTCACACATAATATGACAATTAGAAAATGGGGAAACAAATGTCAGCATTGCAAAGGAATTGGGTGTCTCACACTCAACAATTTGTACAATTTGAAAGGACAGAGAAAAAATACAATCTCTTTTCAAACACAATTCTTTAAAAATCAAGCGGGTGAGATCATCTGAACACAAAGGCCATTTTTCATTGTAGAATGAAGTATCTTCCGGGCTGTTATGCCGTGGTCTGCTGGAGATCTGTCTTCCAGATGTTTCGTTTACAACTACGGTAAACATCCTCAGTGGCGTTGTTGAAGTCTCCTCGTGGAAGGTATCACTGCGACTGATGCGTCGACTGTCTGTGGGGCTCCATTTATACCATATGCAACGTGCGCTGATTGGCCCGGGGCGTCCAGAGGCGTGGTGGCTGGTGGAGGGGGTTCTATCTCTCTTATGCTGCTGGTCTCTTCTGATTGGCTTACCTTGCTATCCTGCTTCTTATGATGTATGGCTGGAGTATACAGTATTCCTTGTGGTTGTGGCTCAGTTTACATTGGAACTACTCAGCGCAGTGTTAAGACCAGATTCACGGAACACAAAAGAAGCTGCCGCCTGGGCCAAACTGATAAGTCTGCGGTCGCTGAACATGCCATTAATGCAGTCGGTGAACACAGTATTAAGTTCCAGGATACGCGCATCCTTGCATCTACCATACATTACCATGCCCGACTACAGCGAGAGGCTATTAAAATTTACAAGCACCCTAACAACTTTAATAAGAAGGAGGAGGCCTTAAGATTAAACAGCAACTGGCATCCGGTCATAGAACATCATAAGAAGCAGGATAACAAGGTAAGCCAATCAGAAGAGACCAGCAGCATAAGAGAGATAGAACCCCCTCCACCAGCCACCACGCCTCTGGACGTCCCGGGCCAATCAGCGCACGTTGCGCATGGTATAAATGGAGCCCCACAGACAGTCGACGCATCAGTCGCAGTGATACCTTCCACGAGGAGACTTCGACAACGCCACTGAGGATGTTTACCGCAGTTGTAAACGAAACGTCTGGAAGACAGATCTCCAGCAGACCACGGCATAACAGCCCGGAAGATACTTCATTCTACAATTTAGACGCCAGCCGTGAAAGCCTACGTAGCTTTATGCCATTTTTCATGTTAAACCTAAAGCAACTGGTTAAAGAACTAAACAACATACGTGTGCTGTGATTGTAGAAAACTAAGAAATTAAATTCCAATGGATGATATGTGAATTTTTTGAATGTCATTTTTGCTTTTGCTGCTGTGAGAGTTGTAGCTTCTTTTACTAATTTTTTCTTTTCTGCTCGTTTTACTTTTTTATCTACTAATTCTTTGGGGAAGCCATTTGTTTGTGCTATTTCAATTATTTTGTAATATTCTGTTTTGTATTCTTCTGCTGAAAGAGGGATGTTCACCAATCTGTGTGTTAAACTATTGAAAATTGCTTGTTTGTGGCTTCTTGGATTGTAACTATTAGCTTTTATGTAGTTGTCTGCGTTGGTTTTCTGTGAATACCAAAATTTATTCTATCGTTGTTTTTTAATCATTTTAGATCTAAAAATGGTAATTTATTATCTTTTTCTACTTCCACTGTGAAATTTATACTTGTGATTTGAGCCAATTTTTGATCAGTGATGGGAGTTTTTCTATTGGTATACTGGGGAATACTTTATGTCTTTATGTCAAAGGAGACAAGGGTGTCCTCTTCTTGTTAATTTTAAGTCTTTGATGTGTTGTATCAGTTCAGAACTGTTTCTTATGCTTGAACTTTCGAATTTAGGAAATGAGTTAAATGTATTAGATAGACATTTTGCCAGTTTGTAAGTTGGTGAATCTATGCTGCTAATTATGGGTCTCATGGTGATGTTAGGCTTGTGTATTTTGGATAAAACATGGAGTCTAGGTACAGTTGGGTTATTTGGTTTAATTGCATATTTGTTTGGTATTATGCTGGAATTTTGTATAGTTTTTTCAAAGGTTTGAATACAAGTGGTTAGCGGGTTTTTGCTGATATTTTCATAGCTACTATCATTTAGCATTGTTTCCATTTTTTCTATGTAATTTGATTTATCCATTATTACCACTTTGTTCCCTTTGTCTGCCTTTGTGTATACTACGTTTTTATGTTTTAAAGAATGGATAAGATTTCGTTTATTTTTGTGACTTGATCTGTATTTTAATTCTTCTAAAATCTTTTTGCACTGGGTTTTTACCGAATGTTGTGTAGATAATGGTAAACACTGTGTTGAGATATTTATATCTGCTATACAGTCTTCAATTTTCATAGAAAAATGGATGCACGCTTTTAAACCTTGATTTAAAAGATTCATTTCTTTGGAGAATTCATGATCAGGAAGATTGACCACATTCTCAAAGTTTTGTAAATACGTTTTTGTAGTTCCGCCATTTTGTGCCGTGTTGTTTGAATGTATGTATGTATGTGAACTCTCTCTGCTTTCATTTTGCATTTTAATTTTTGACTTTTTTTCTGTGTAATTTTTGCATGTAAATTTTGGTGAAACATTTATTAATTTTTCCAACTTGTGTTTAAGTTTCAGAGTTTTTGCTTTCATTTTTCCGCTAAGGATTGCCAAATAATTATTTTGAAGGTTTTCCCAAATCGTGTTTCCCAGTGCTTGCGTTAAAATTGAATGTAACTTGTAGAGTTTTAATTCTGTGTCTTCTAGCTGCGTGTAATGTTTATTGACTTCTAGTTGTAAAACTTTTTTCTCTGCTGCTTTTTGTTGAACATTTCTGTTGCTCAGTTTAACTATTTTCCGGACGAATTTGGGGGTTACTTTATTTCGTAAACACAGTTTAATGAATTTTATGTTGGCAAAAGTGTTCCTCTTTTTCTCGTAAAGTTTTATGAACATTTTTATTTCTTGCTTCTTTGATCTGAAGTTTACAGTAAATGCGCTTACCTCGTTTGCCATTTTCTAAACTGTTCTTGTTCCACCACGTGCAAGTTTTGTTTAACTTCTTGAAGACTTGTTTGCCTATTTAACTATCTTCCTTTCATAGAAGTTTGAAAATAGTTAAACTGAGCAACGGAAATGTTCAACAAAAAGCGGCAGAGAAAAAAGTTTTACAACTAGAAGTCAACCATTACTCCATAAAAAAACCTGCTACTTTCAAACATCAAAGATACTATCCCACCTAACAAAAAATCTGGCATATACCAAATTGAATGCAGTTATTGTAACGAAATATACATAGGAAAAACCAAAAGAAATTTAGAAATTAGATCCAAGGAACACGTTAGGAACATCAAGAGTAAACAATTAGAAAAATCAGCAGTTGCGTTTCACTTTTGGACATAAAATCATGACATAAAGCTAGAACCGAAACTTCTCAAACACATAACCGGAAAACAAGAACTGTCCACATGGGAACAAATCTTCATTTTAAAAAATAGAAACAGAGTATTTAATTTCTACATTCCTCAGAAAGATATTTTCAGCAAGTTCCTTGAACCGTTACCAGAAGAAACATCAGAAGAAGCATCGCCATCCGCACCATGAAACACCATGGGAACCCAGTTATTGTCCGGTTGATAATGGGGGAAAGTTAAACTTCGAAACGCATTCCAGAAAATTATGTTGTAAGTGTTGTTTAGTGTTATTAATTGACTCACCTTTTAAATTAAACACTAAACATTCTTTTAAATTTTTTGTTGCCCAGGGATAATGTGAACTTCTTGTATACTATTTTGTGCTTAAAATCTTCTAGTGTGATAATTTCTTTGAGATTATTATGTCTTAAGAATCTCTGTCCCTTATAAATATGAATGAGTTGAACTTGCATAAAAGTAAGGTCACGTATACAGACAAATATTTTAGAATAGTAAATATAACTTACTTGCTTCCTAAGAAAGGACAAGTGTATACTACAAAATATACAAAACTTGAACACTGGAGTTTTTGAACCTCCTCTCTTAAATCAAGTATTGGATGACCTTGAGATTAAGCAGTATTGGTCAGATTGTTTTCACTTGTAAGATGTAGAAATAGGAATAGATGTCTGCGCTCTGACTGTAAATTTAATGTTAAATTTTATGTAAAGTGTTTAAAACCCTATTCTAAGAGAAAGTAGCATTAGTTTAAATAGTTCTGTGCCCATTTAATATGTTAATTGTTGCTTCTAGATATGTTTGTAATTTGTCAGCACTGTTTGATAAGCTTTATTTTACTTGCAAGACTTACGGAACTGTTTGAAAATGTATTGCTGGAAGGCCGTGGTGCGCATGATTGCTCAGTTCATTCAAGAGAAGACATGTTTATAGTGTGTAATTCACTTGAAAGTAATGCCTCTGTAACTATAGCCGTTGACGATATTATGTCAGTATTGTTGTCAAAGAGTTAGTTGTTACTTATTGCACAAAGTTTTAAGTGTGCATTCTTTTTACCAGTAATACTTGTCCTATTGAGTGTACAGAGGCCCCTTAATCAGTTTCATAATTCAGTTTTGCCATAACCTTTAGTCAATACTGGTGAAGTTTATCTGCACTACAATTTCTATTAATAAAGCATGTATTGGATTTTAATTACACTACCATCATTATGTAGCTTATAAATTTGCATGAATTTGTTTAGAAAATTAACACTTCCTGAGTATCCCTTCAAATCCCAGTCCAAAGAGACATCTAGAGTAACTTTAATGATCAAACTGATTTCTTTCAAAATATGCCACAAGTATACATCTGTATTCAGTTTCTTTTTTTTCTGCCAGTAGTGTAGATAAACTGCAACTCTTTGTGCTTATTTTATTGACACACTGATTATTTTTTATTTAACACATAAGCTCTTTATAATTGCAACTAACTCTTTCAAGAAAGTAATTAATTACATGCTAAGATGTATTCCTCTATGAGTGCTGTAGGTAATGGAGCAATCTTAATGTTACACTTCAAAATTCAGTATACAGGATTTTAATTTTAAAGCATTCAGAATTTTAACAGAAATGTTTATGCCACTTTTTACAGATCAACTCTTAATACCTTTCATTTTGAAGGATACATGGTTGACTGTAAGCCATAGTGTGCAGACTATTTTAACTATATGCATTTTGATATGCATGTATGCAAATAGACCATCACTTCAAGAAAAATAAATCAACAGTAAAAAAGAAGCTTGTCAGCTATAAGGCGTTTTACTCTCTGTAAATGTAAAATGAATAATAAACTGTTGTTTATTGAAATAAAGACTGCACTTGTATATTAGTTTAATATATTCTAATGCACTGCCAATGCATATTAAAAGGCATTCTTATTAATATGCATAATATGCATATGTATAAATGACTAGCATGTAATATACATAAATCACAGTAAATAAATATTTCATTTTGGAGAGTGGCATTATTGAAAAAACAATTTATACGGCACTGCTTGTTAGATCATATGCTTGTGAGAGTATAAACATGCAAAAGTTACACGGCTTAGAAAAATTATATGCAAATGAAATAAATCTTAGGTTGTCAGCCTTGATTTGTATATGAAGTTTATTAGTGAACTAGGTCACAAATTACTGTATTTAATTTGAGAGTCTCAAAATTACTTTATCAGGTGCTAAAAGAAGAAATTCATGTCATCCCAAATTTGTCAGCAAGACCGAATCACAGCGGTATAACTGTTTCATCTAAAATGGAGGAAATGCCATTTACATATGTGCTGGCCTATCACAGCACAACAGCATCCCTCAGAGGCACATGAGGGGAAGGTCGGTGGATCTAAATACCACCTATTTAGTCCTCCCGCCTAGGTCCGATGGACCCGTTGATCAACGATAGGTGTGGTACCCCTTGCAAAATGGGGGTTTAAGTCGGGTGATGTAACTGCCACATTGTAAAACTGGTGCCCGTTAAGAAAACAGTTACATGAAAGCCACATACATGAGTATGAGTCCTAAAGATAAACCTTCCTGAGTTGAAACTGTCCCCCAATCGGATCTCCGGGTGGGGACATCTTTAGACAAATTTCATCACAACAATTCCAATACTTTAAGAATTCTACAATGGAATGCAGGAGGCATGTCCCAGCCTAGAAAACAAGAGCTAATGAAAATATTAAAAGATCAAGATATACATGTCTTCACAGTACAAGAAGCCAATATATCAGAAGAACAGGAAATATACTTTGAAATGGATCACTACACTACACATATACTTCCAAAAGCTCGTCAAATAGCAAGTGGTATTCTTACAGGAATTAAAAGAAATATGAAAGCTACTATTCAAATCCAAAAAACAATGGAAGAACAAGATAAATCAGAAATAGTTAAAATTGAAGTATGGAAAAGTAACTACCACTATAGAATTTACAGTATCTACAATCCTCCAGACAATACACTAGATCTAAATTCTATTCCCATAGAACCCAAAAGTATTTTAATAGGTGATTTTAATGCACTCCCCTAGGTGGGGGCTACAGAGATATAAATTCAGCAGGAAGAGTCATAGAAGATCTATTAAACTCATCAACAATGGAATTAATATTTAATCCAAATGATCCATCCACTTACCTCCATTATAATGGTTCAGGTACAAATCCTGATCTTCTGATGGTGTCATCTGACATAATTGACAATACAAAAAGAGAAATAATAGAAGACCAGGTTCAGACCACAGAATCACCATAAACTCCATAAGAGGTCTAATAAATAAAAGTAACAAACCAAAAATTAAAACTTCTTGGAATTTTAAAAAAGCAGATTGGTCCAGTTTCCAAAATGAGACAGAAGGGAAGTGTGATATACTGTTAGAATCAGAATTCAAGTCAACAGATGAAATGAATAAAAAGTTTGTGAAATATTATTGACAGCAGCCAAAACACTTATCCCCAAGGAAAGTTGAAGAAATATAGCTACTTTTGGTCTCCATCTTTATCTAAGTTAAAACACGAAAGAAATATAGCAAGAGTCAAAGCCGAAAGAACCAAGTGTCCAGAAGATGTACAAAACTGGAGAAGAAAAGCAGCCATTTTTAAGAAAGAATTAATTACAGCAAAGAGGGTCAGTTTCACAAATTTTGTAGAACATTTGGACTCTAGGAAAGATGGAAATAAAATATACAAATTCCTTAATAAAACAAAATTATCAAAAAATACAACTGAACCATTAAAACATAATAACAAAAGCTTAACTACAGATAGGGAAATAGCAAAATCCCTTAACAAGTTTTATTCTCAGTCACAAAGAATACCCCAAGCATATAAAAAACAAGATAAAACTATCCAAAAAACTATCAGAGAATCTAATAAGCCAAAAGATATACGAAATGATATTTTTATTCAGGATTTTAACGAAACAAAACTAGATTTAGCAATAGAACAATTATACAGAACAAAAAATTACCAGGACCTGACAAGATCCACCCAGAGTTTATTAAACACCTTGGCAGGAAAGGAAAAGAAATCCTACTTAAACTGTATAACACGTGTTAGAGAATGACTGTGCCTTCCGACTGGAAAAAAGTCATTATCATCCCGATTTTAAAGAAAAACAAACCCTCAAACAATATTAATAGTTTCAGGCCAATATCTTTGACCAGTGTTATTGCAAAAGTGATGGAAAGAATGGTGGCATCTAGACTTAACTGGTTCCTACAATATTACAATTTAATTAATAGTTCACAGACCTGCTTCAGACAGAATCATAGTACAAGTGAAAATGTACTCCTACTAAGCCAAAACATCAAGGAAGCTTTCAATAGAAAGGAGGATACCTTGGCAGTATTTATTGATTTTAAATCAGCATATGACTCAGTCTGGAGAAACAAATTAATTGAGAAGTTGCAATCAATAGGTGTGAAAAGTAATATGCTTAAATGGATAACTCAGTTTATTTCACAAAGATTTTGTGCCACAAAATATAATACATACATTTCCAAACATAAACAAACACACTGAGGACTTCCACAAGGTGCTGTTCTGACCACAACACTTTTTAACATATATATAAATGATCTTCCATCGATAATAAAAACTTCAGAAACCAAAATTGCTTTATTTGCTGACGATGTAGTCATTTGGACTCCAGGCTGTCCAAAAAAAACCTGAATTAATTAAAGACAGAATAGAAACAGCCCTAAGCAAAGTACATGAATGGAGCTCCAAAAACCTCATGACTATCAATGTGGAAAAAACAAATTATGAATTATTTACACTAAAATACAAACCAGTTAATTTTAACATAAATTATAATTGGCAGTTGATGATGCCAAATACTTAGGCATCACTTTCGACAGAAAGCTAAGTTGGAAAAAACATATAACATGCATCTCAGAAAAGGTTGAAAAGAAACTGCAAATCCTGAAAAGGTTATCTGGTGCTAAATGGGGCTGCTCAAGGAGAGTCCTTAACACAACATACAAAATGTACATTAAACCAAACCTCTTGTACTGTTCTGAAGCTTTAATAACAGCAGCAAATGCTAACATCAATAAACTTGAACAAATACAAAATCAGGCTCTTCGCCTAATCACTGTAGCAGTTAAATCCACACCTATTGATGCCATACTTGCCTTAACATGGACCCCATCAATAACAACAAAAATAGAAGAACAAGCATTTCTCCAACACGAGAAAATGTTACGACTGCCAAACTCTAAATGGACAGAAGAGAACCTCCCCCCTTCAATCCTTAAAACTCATAGTAGTTTCCTAGAAAAGGTAACACAGATTAAATCCAAATTGAACATTCCTAACACCAGAGAAAATCTACTTATAAGAGAAAATCCATTGGAATTATTGCAACCTACCTTCAGTTTGGAATTAATAGAGGAAATAAGTAAATCAGACACACCAAAAGAAACACAAAAACTTCTAGCTCTGGAAACAATCAATACTAGATATCCCACAGAAGAATGGCTGCACATATATACTGATGGATCCTCCACGGTAAACCTTACTGGAGCTGCAGTTACGTGTTCACATTTTTCCTTTTATCATTCTGTGACACTACAAATTATGATGGAGAAATAGAGGCTATATACATTGCTCTCCGACAATTATTAAATCTTCCCTTAAATAAATTTAACAAGGCAGTAATTCTTTCAGATTCTAAAGCTGCAATTCAGGCAATATGTTCAAATACTACAAAGAAGTCAACAAAAATTAGAGAATGCTACAAAATGATAACACAACTCCAAAAAGTTAATAAGACTGTTCATCTCCAATGGATTCCAGCACACTGTGGAGTCATGGGGAATGAAGCTGGAGACTCACTTGCAAAGAAAGGCACAACAATAAAACAAACGTCTAAATTCAATTTCGCATATCCCTCAATAAAACGCTTGATCATTAAAGAATTTTCTCATTTATACCTACAAGAAATAGAAACAAATGCCAAAGATAAAAAATGGTTTACAGTACTTTCCAACCCAGATATAATCCCCAAGAGACCAAGGAAAACAACAGTTGCAGCTTTCCGACTACTGACAAATCATGACTGCTTAGCAAGTCATCTCTACAGAATAGGTATCTCAGCTTCACTAATATGTGTCCTGTGTAACGATCCAGCAGACATGAACGAAGACCACTTGAAGACCTGTGAAGCATTAAGATCAGAAGAAACTACAGTTCAAAAGTATTGGAAAGCACAAATGCTAATGGCTTCATTGCCAGATGCAAGGCACTAGAAAACAACAATATTCATAGAAGATTTAACATCAGACTTCTACAATGGAATGCGGGTGGTCTCACACAAACAAAAAGAGTAGAACTGAATAAAATTGTATTTGACTATAACATAGATATATTTGTAATACAAGAAGCAAATCTAACAAATGATCAACTTAAATACTTCAATTTTATTGGATTTTTACTACACTTACTACCCAAAAATAGACAGATAAGTAGTGGAATATTAGTTGGAGTCAAAAAGGATATTAAATCCTCCTTTGAAATTGTTAAAGAAATGGATAACACAGATAAAAGTGAATTAATAAAGCTAAATTTTTGGGATAACAAAACATATCTACATTTATACAGTATTTACAACCCTCCCAGGAATGAACCAGGTCTCTCACTTATTGACCAATTAAATAAAACAATCGTAATTGGGGATTTCAATGCCCATTCCAAAAGATGGGGTTATGAAAAAGTGGATTCTACAGGGAAGATAGTGGAAAAATTTTTGAATACCACAACTTTTGAACTGATTTATAGTAAAGAAGATCCCACAATCTTCATACATTACTCTGGAGCAGGCAGTTACCCAGACCTCTTGTTAGCTGCAATAGATATTGTTTCAAAAATTAAAAAACAAGTTATAGAAGATCCAAGTTCTGGTCACAGAGCAGTAATTGCTGATATAAAACTAGAGAATACAAATAACAGTCAAGGTCTTACAAATCTGTATTGGAACTTCAAAAAAGCAGATTGGAACAAATATAAAACTGAATTAGAACATAAATTTAAAGAACAAACAAACTCACAGCTGCATGACCAACCAAATCATATGAACAAAGAATTCTGTAAAGTCATCCTAGAAACCGCAAAAAAACATATTCCTCGTGGAAGAATTAAAAACTTCAAACCCTTTTGGAACGCCCAGTTAGAAGAACTGAAAAAGCAGAGGGACATAGCTAGAAATACAGCTGAACAAACAAAAAACATATCAGATACACAAATATGGCGGAAGAAATGTGACTCACTAAAAAAAGAAATTAATACTGCTAAAAGGAATCAGTTTAATAATTTCTTAGAAAAAATGGATTATAGGATAGATGGTAACAAAGCTCATAAGTTCATAAAAAATGTCAAGGACAGGAAAGAAAACAACAGCACACCTATCATACACAACAATAAAATATTAGTAAATGATGCAGTCATAGCCGAAACATTCAATAAATATTATGCTAATTCACATAAAGTAACAAGAAATAATAAAAAGGAACGTAAAGAATTTAAGAAAGATTTGAAACAAGAAAGACAATGTGATCCTAACACTCAGTGCAATATCTTTTTTCAAAATTTTAATATGCAAGAACTGAACATTGCAATAAATAATCTAAAAAACAAAAAGTCTCCTGGACCAGATCACATACATCCAGAGTTCATTAAAAACCTTGGAAAAACAGCAAAACAAAAACTACTGAAACTCTACAATCTATCCTGGAAAACCACTGTACCTGTTGAATGGCGAAAAGCAATAATTGTCCCCCTCTTGAAGAAAGACAAAACAGCATCAGAAATAAAAAAGTATAGACCAATAGCTCTTACTAGCATAATAGCAAAAGTGATGGAAAGAATGGTGTCAAACAGGTTAAATTGGTTTCTAGAATCACAAAATTTAATATCCCCATGTCAAGCTGGATTCAGAGAGTTCCACTCTACAAATGAACAAGTCTTACTTCTCAGTCAAGAATTCAAAGACTCTTTCAATAGAAATGAAGATAATTTATCAGTTTTTATTGATTTCCAAAGTGCATATGATTCTATATGCAGAACAAAACTACTAAAGAAAGTAAAAAAAATAGGGATACAAGGTCCATTGTTTTCATGGCTATGTCATTTCCTAACACAACGCTTTATTGCAACCAGATATGGAAGAAATATATCTAAATACAAACAAGTATACCGTGGTTTACCACAAGGCACAGTGCTCAGCACAACACTTTTTAATATATTTATTAATGATCTGCCACAACAAATACAAGAATCAGGTGTGAAGTGTGCATTATTTGCTGATGACTTAGTAATGTGGACTTCAAAACCAAAAAGCAAAAGTACAGAACTAGAAAAAACCATGCAATCCTTAACCAACTTACAAAGGTGGACCAAAGATAATTTAATGACTGTTAATAGAACAAAATCAAACTACCAAATCTTTTCACTAAGTAAAAAACCACTAAAAATAAAACTAAATTTTGACGGTCAACAATTACCAGAAACAAAGGAAGCAAAGTATTCAGGAGTTACATTTGATACCAAACTTACATGGACCAAACAAATAGAATAGAAAATGTAATACAAAGAGCAGAGTGGGGCCTTTCATTGTTAAAACGTCTAACAGGAATGAAGTGGGGATGTTCCAGAGCAACTCTTAACACAACATACAATGGATATATAAAGCCATTATTTGCTTACTGCAGCGAATTTCTTGTAACAGCAAACACAAAAAAAATTCAAATCTTTCAAAACCAAAGTCTGAGATTACTTACAGGTGCTATCAAAACCACACCAATAGCAGTTATGGAAATACTAACCAACCAATACCCCATTGAATATGAAATAGAAAAAGCGGCTCTTATTCAACACGAAAAGTTGATCAGACTCCCATTCAATACATGGCACAAGAGAAATTTTACACATACACTAAAGACTCAGGAGAGCTTTCTTTCCAAAATTCAAGACATCAAGAAGAATGTACACCTTTCTAATTCAAAGGAAAACTTCATATCTAAAGTCAATCCCACACATACAGTAGACATCACATTATTTACACCTGACAGAAGAAGTTAAGAGAAGTGATGCTCCAACTAGTGTTCTAAAATTATTGGCATTAGAGACAATCCATACTAGATTTCCAGAACACGAATGGCTCCATATTTATATTGATGGATCATTGATATCAAACCAAGGAGCAGGTGCTGGAGTCACATGTCACCTGTTTTCCTATTACAAATCTTTAAGTTATGGAACTACAAACTTTGATGGAGAAATTGAAGCAATTCGAATGGCCCTACAAAATCTTTTGTACAGAATTCCACATTTTCAGCAAGCAGTTATTCTCTCAGATTCCAGGGCAGCAATTATAGCAATTACTTCCAAGTTGTCACCAAAAAACCAAACAATTATAGAATGTTGGAAAATCCTTACCCATCTAACAGCACTTCAAACACACCTAGTCTTCCAATGGATACCAGCTCACTGTGGACTGAGTGGTAATGAGAAAGCTGATTTTCTTGCAAAAAAGGTACCAGCGGTGTACAAATATCTATAGTTAATCTACCATTTTATACAGCTAAAAGATTAGTCAACTCTGAATTCAAAAAAATGATTGTAAAATATTACTATGAAAAATCTGAAAATAAAAGATGGGAACTACCAAACATTCAAACAGTAATTCCTGAGTATCCTCAAAAAAGAGCAGTTGCAACCTTCAGGTTGATTACAGGACATGATTGTCTGGCAAAACATTTAAACAGAATTGGGATATATTCTTCACCGCTCTGTCCTCTATGTAATCTGCAAGAGGAAATGGACCAAGACCACCTTCAAATATGCCCGGCCACTTCTAGTGCCCCATCCATCAGTGAAAAATATTGGAGAGTAAGAGGATTAATGACTTCATTGTCAGAGATCCAGCATTAGCTAACAACACATCCATAATTTGCAACTCACAGGAAGATATGCGTATGACTATTTACTCATGCCAATAAATGGCTTCAAGAGTGGGAAGTGCAATAAGTGGTAGTATAAACTTTGATTTTTGTAAATAGTATGATTTGTGCTAATAATTTTACTTAACAGTACCTGAGGGTGACTGTTCAGCATTAACAGAAAAGACAGGTAGGCTTGTTTACTTTTCCACATTATTGTTGCATGAGGAAGTATCAAGTAAACCTGAGACTACAGATGAATGCACCCTGAGGCTTCAGTAACCGAACCTCAGCGGAGAAAACTTGAAGATCATATGTGGAGAAAGTCGAAGCCTGGAGTTAACGATGGTACTGATATTCACAATTCATAGCTGATGTTCCGCCCAAATGACCTAGTGTGTCAATAGGCCCACACCTCTCACTCACTCACTCACTCACTCACTCACTCACTCACTCACTCACTCACTCACTCACTCACTCACTCACTCACTCACTCACTCACTCCATCAAAACCTTTTTGTTTATTTACTAGCAAGCGAGGTAACAGCGCCACATTTTCCCCACATTGTAATGCTTAATATTGAATGCCAACAAATAACAGTGTAGTTTGTATATGTACGTACATTTCAACAACGGCTTGCAGATATTCACAACCTGTAAGAGCATGAGAGCTCAAGTTCTGCTATGGGAACGTTCATATTCAGTTATTTAACTAAATTTAATACTAGGATATGAATGAAACTATATTGCTGAACACTTGTGCAGCCAAACTATCTGAAAATGCACACCGGATACTGTCTTCTATACTGGTTTCATCGAAAGAATTGGTCCTAATGTAAACAATCCCTCAACATGTACCCCTCCACTTTGTCACTCTGATTGTAGCAGTATCGGCATTAGTTTCATAACCAAGTGGTGCCTGGAACTACCTTCGACCTACCAACCTCTTCACACAATAGTGTAAAACACACTACCAATAAGATAACAGTTGCATATAGCACTCTGAACTAAAAACATAAATAACAAATATGTTGTCACAGTCAACAATGGTGTTCTTACCGCTTCTTTTCCGGAATTCGAAACCATTGTCAAGTAACAGGTTGTAAGAAGAAGTTTGCTTGAATCTAGGAAGGTCGAGGTAATTGTGGACAAACTGTAGGTGGCTCATTTATAAGGAAGAAATGATTAACTTTTCTGTGATGTGCACTCTTAACAAATTCATCACACTGAGCTTTTAACACTGGCTTTTTACGTTTCCTTGATTTTCCAGGTACGGTTAACTTCCCTGTTTTTAACCTCTCACTGTGCGTGGTATTTATACGTAATGCAGACACACCTGTAAACTTTGCTGTCAGGTTAACAATACTCTTGATAGCCAAAGTAGGAGGTTTCTCACATACTTTGTGAAACATATCCACAATTATAACTTTCTCATCCCCTGTTAGAGGCTTCCCTCTGCGATATTTTACAAACTGCATTTGTTCGGCCATGATGGTTCACCTTCCCGTTTCCATAGCTCACCAGCAGAAGGCAATTAATTACTTTAGATTCATTTTGCTACAGTTCTACATACTATAGTAACACGTTAAACATACCATTATTACGTAGGACAGAGAAGATGCAGTAGGCTTTGTTAGTATTGAACAAACTACTTTGTAACTGATGTACCTTGTAATATGCAGCATCAGCCAATGAACCTACACTTGATTCACGTTTTACACGTGTTTCTGTTTATTTATTTATTCTTTTTTTTTTTTAATTAACGTCTTCCCAACATTGTTCATATCGGACGAATGAATGAAATGAAATGGGTGAAATGATGCTCAAATTAGCCCGAGGTCCATGGAGCTTTAAGTTATCCTACATTCGTCTTCTCAGGGTAGGGAAAACCTTGGAAAAAAAGCTTACCCGGATAACTTACCCTAAGTGAGGTTCAAACTCGCGACCTCTTAAACGTGAGGCAGACACGCTAACCATCACGCTACTGAGGTGGGCTGTTTCTGTTTACATAAGGGCCAATTCTTTCGATGAAACCAGTATAATTCATCAAGCATATGAAGACTTTAACATTTTGTATTCCATATGTAAGTAAAGCAAGCATTGTATACCACCCAAAAATTTTATACCAAGATTTCACTGGAAATACACATTTTGAGACTCCCTGAATCTCCCCTAAAACATTTTAAGTAAAAGGTCGGTTTGTGTATGTATGTCTGTCTGTGAATAATATAAATCAAAAACAAAAAAGTCGCTTAAATAGCAAAACTTGGTGTTTAACTTCAGCTTATTCCAAGGATGTGATACAAGAATTTAAAAAAAAGTCCCCAATCCTAAAATTTCCATTTAAATGGAAAAACTTTTTAACATTTTATTTTTTTTAAAAATTACTCTAATAATTTTGATTAAAATAACACAGGTTTAATATATTTTCATGATAAATTAAATGTATAAGTATTTTGCATTTTCTAAGAATATCTTTTCAAGTTCTCCTCATTTTTAGTGACTAGTAAACCGTAAGATGACAAAATACAACACAAAAAATGTAGATCTTATTAAAAGCACACAATTTGTGTCAAATATCTTTTGTGAAGTTAGCCTTTCCAAAATATTTCTTGTTATTTGTTTTAATTTTCCAATATTTATACTTTCGTGAAATGGGAAGTTACCCTTTTTCCCTTTTTTGTCCTGGACATACGAAGAGAATGGAATGTCAAATCCATCATATAGCAACCAGCTCTTAAAAGATTTGACTTTCACTTAAGCTTACTGTATTCTCCAATTCTCATTGTACCTATAAGGAAATATTCAATAAAGTCATTTCTAAAACTGTTTATCATGCCTGCACAAGGTATGTGCTCTCCATGTCAACTTGCTGATTGTGAGCAGAGTATAGATACGGGCAGTGCTCTGTTTACAAGTGGACAGAGAGGAGAGGTATTGTACAGTACATAAACAAAACAGAAGTGCATGCGTTAATAAATGATTTCTTATTTGATATCAGCAAACTTCAAAACCTAACACGGCGTTACGGCATTTCGGCATTTCGCCTCTCCCATGACCTTGCTGGATTCCCCCACTACCGGCTAACATTGTATGCATGGCTAGTCAGTACTGGGCCTCTGAAAATCCACATCGCATTCAAGAAATCCCTCATTATGATCGGAGAGTTGGAGTTTGGTGTGCTGTTAGTGCTAGATGCATAATCGGTCCAATATTCTATGAGCAGACTGTAAATGTAGAGAGGTGCCGAAATGACATTTTGACCCCATTTTATCATGAACTGACAGAAGAAGAGAAATCATATGGGTGGTTTCAACAAGAATCTGCTACTGTCCACACAGCAGAAGAGTCCATGAATAAATTTGGTAAAGTGTTTAAAGATAGAGTGATTAGTGCTGGTGTATGGCCCTCACTCCCCCAGTGTAACAGTATGTGATTTTTACTTGTGGGGTAACATGAAAGACAGTTTACGAGACAAATACTCGTACATTGGAAGAACTAAAACAAAATACTAGAAATGAAATCTGAAACATTAGTGGCCCAACTTAATCGTGTGAATCAGAATGTGTTCTCCCGATATGTTTGTTTAGCCAAGGGTGGATGACATTTCCACCATGTTCTGTAAGATAAGAGTGTTATACATACTTTAGGTGCAGAGTTTATGTAGGAGCAAAGCCAGCTGTGGCACACTCAATCGCACACAGGCGAAATGTTGTGCGTCCGTTAGGTTTTAAATGAAGAAGATGGCTCAGTCGGTTAGACGCTGGCCTACTGATCCCAAGGTTGCAGGTTCAAATCTGGCCCAGACCAATGGTTTTTAAGTGTGCTTAAAAATGGCAGCTCATGTCAGTAGATTTACTGGCATGTAAAGGAACTCCTGTGGGATGAAATTCTGGCACACTGGCGATGTGGATGTGATCCTGGCAACTGACAGCGTCTTTAAACAAAAAAAAAATTTTTTATCTCTATTATTGGACTAATTTATGTTAAGAAAAATATTATTTTAAACAACTTATTGTCTTTCATATCAGATTAAATCTATATACAAATTGGTTAAGTGTTATGCATATTTAGCAACACATCAGAACGTGGTTTTATTTTGTTGGCAGTTGACCTTAATGAAACATCAGTCGTGGATGTTTGATACCTGATTAAAAGTTCATCATAGGAAACAGCTGTTCACAGGCAATATCGAACCAAACATTGCTATCATTTTTGCTGCTAGCCTGTGTAGTAGTGGATATTTTTGCTGAGGTGCAATTTTGTAAAAATCATTCAGGTTAGCGATATTGTTAAAACAATCTTTAGCTTTTGTGTCACACAGAAGATCAACAAGTTCAAGCTGAAAATCCTTCAATACCTTTAAACTGATGTTGAGAAAAGAATTGGATAAATGGAAACTTATTTTGAAGTGAATGAAGGTCTTGAAATCTAGAATCAAATTCTTTTTGAATTTCAATTAATACTTGAAGGTAATTACTGAACACTGCTCCATCACAAGCACTATGTAAGATTGGAAAGTTAGCCATGTTGCAATCCCATAACTGACTTATGCAAAGCATAAGTTTGCGATGGAAAGCCTGTAATTCATTCATGATATCAAGAATGAGCTGGCTGTTTCCTTGAAGAGAAATGCTTAATTTGTTGAGGTGTCCAGCAACATCCACAAGAAATGCAAGGTTGGCTATTCTGGTGGAATCACTGGGTTCTGATGCAACTTCCCTTTTATCTCAAGAAGTTTACAATTTGATTCACGAAGGTGGAAAAATCTTCTAACATATTGCTTCTGCTCAGACACTGGGCCACACAATAATAGAGGATATATCCATACTCTGCATTGACATCACAGAAATATTCTTGAAATTGTAAGTGGTGTGAGCCCGCATGATTTTAAATAGTTAATGTTTTACCACTGTTTCCATTATAATACCAAGCTTTGCTACTTTAAAACAGAGAACATGTTGACAAGTGAGACAGTTGACTGCAACCACATCAGAGCCACCAGAATTTTTAACCGTTTCCTGTAAGAAACATACAAACCCAGATTATTGGCCAAGCATTACTGGAGCTCAATCTGTTGTTACAGATACCAGGCCATCCCAGGGCAGTGCAGTGACATTGGCATTTACAGTATCCTCAACATTGTGAACAATATTTTTGCCTGTAGTAATGTCTTTTAATGAGAGAAAATATACACAATTGTTCTGTAACTTGGAAATTGTTGTTTATACCGTGCACAGATATAGCTAGTTGGGCCCTGAAGACACATCTGTTGATCGTTGAGTATTAAAGAATCTGCCATGAATTGTGTGTGAGTTAATGTATATCCCATGATCTGTGATGCAGCAAGCAACCATGGTGCATCATCGTGGGATTGCTTCGAATTGATATACTTCATTTGGACACAATATTTCTTCAGCATCAATCATGCATTGTTTTGCAAAATCACCTTCAGTAAATGGTTTTCCTGATACTTCAATATTATATGAGAAGTGTAACTCTCATACAGCATTGTTTCATTAAATAATCTAGGTTCATCCCAGTCCTGTAAATAAGAAATAAATGCATACATTCACAATTTACATTTTTTGTTTTCATAGTATTGTAAACATACAAACTAACCCCACTCTTAATAAAGTATTGAGAATTCCAGCCTACCTCAGGTAATAATGTCGGTCTGGGTGGCTCAGTTGGTTAGACGCTGGCCTACTGATCCCAAGATCGCGGGTTCAAACCCGGCCCAGGCCGATGGTTTTTAAGTGTGCTTAAAAACGACAGCTCCATGTCAGTAGATTTACTGGCATGTAAAAGAACTCCTGCGGGACAAAATTCCGGCACACCGGCGACGCTGATGTGATCCTGGCAATTGACAGCGTCGTTAAACAACAAAAATTTTTTTTTTCTCAGGTAATAATGCAACTTTCAACTGTTGAATGTTTTTACTGTGTTCTTTACAAGCTCATTGTAAACATCTGTAGTGTTTTATCTCATTATATAATGACTTTGTCTAACTTTCAAAACTTTGACATAGTGAACTGTGAACTGATTCCACCCGCTTTGAAAAAGTGTTTTCCCATGCAATATTGAAAGCATTTACCTGATGGTCAGTCTTCTGTCTATCAGATTCCTCCATTATAGGTTACGTAAGTAGAGCGAATTAGCAAGTGACTGCAAACAACACACAGTCTGCCACACACCACCGTGCTTTAAAATCAGTTCAACTTGTCCACCTGTATTAGGTCTATGTTATTCTTCCTTCCCGCAATTTCAGCTCTCTACAAACTGTCATCATGGCTTGTGCGCTTCTACCGAGTCTTTGCACTTGATGGGCACTATGTATGCACCCCTGGGCTATCTCAGTAAACATGAAGTAATTAGGAAAATAGGTATTTGTAGAAGTAATTCATACAAGAGTGAGTAGAGAAAGTTATGTGAGTGCCACACATCACACTTTTTATTTCAAAACGTACTAAGTTAATCCTGTTTCCCATGTGTCAGTTTTTTTTTTTTTTTTTTTGTTTTTTTTTTATTATTATTTTTGTTGCTTAAATTTTTATGTGTTATACTCGTAGAATGTACAGTAAAAATTTCAGCCTTCTAGCACCTAATTTGTGGATGTAATTTTGTTTTGAATAACTCATAACTCATTTTATTCATCCTTTAAGTAATTGAATTGAAGGACACATCAGAAAGTATACATACAGCTTTATATTTACATAAATATTTACACCTTGGTTTTCTTTGCCTTAATTGATTTATATTCTTCTAGACTATAAAAAGCATTTTCTATTAAATATTTTTTATCATTTTTAATGTGCATTTGTTATTTTCAATGATTTATGTTTCTTTAGGTAGTTTATTAAATAATTGTTTCCCCATGCTTCTTAAATCTCGATTATTTAAAGTACCCCTTAATGCAGATCTAAAATATTCATTATTATTTCTTAATCCATACTTATGAACATTGTTATTTTTTTACTCCCCTTTGTCCAATGTAATGTTTTTTATGCTTTTATATGCAGGGAACAGTTAATATCTTATGGTTTTTTAAAATTTGTCTACACGAATGCCACTTGTCCACTCTCTCCATTATTCTGAGTGCCTTTTTTTGCAATGTGAATACCTTTTTCATGTCTGTTTCCGTGATATTTCCCCAAAGAGTAATTCCATATTTTATGTGGGAATGTTGTTGTTGGCTAATGCTGGATTTCTGACAATGAAGTCATTAATCCTCTTGCTCTCCAACATTTTTCACTGATGATATTGAAGAGAGCAATAGCAGTAATAGTAACCGCTTTTTAGAGAGCACCATATTTTTATGTTTTGGCGGTCACATCGCTCTCTCACAACCCCCAGAATGTGGGAATAAATGAAAGCGAAGTAAATCTGCTTGACAGTTTCTTTATCCATCATGTTTCTAGCCTGTTTCATTATATCTTTGTTTTTTTAGAGATATGTTTAATGTATGATTTCCAGTTTAGTTGTTTGTCAACAATCACTGCTAGAAAATTAAAATGGTCTGTTTCCAATGTAATTTCTCCATTTATTTCTATTTTATTACTACTGGTTGAGCTCTTTTTCAATTCAAAATTGATTATAGAGGTTCTTTTTTTAATATTCAATACCATGTCTAAACTAGAGTAATACTCTTGCACTATTTTAAGCCGTGAATTTGCTTTTTCTTCCACCTCCGTACTTGTTTTGACTTTAATTATTATAGTCATGTCGTCTGCGTACCCAATGGCTAATGCTCCATTTCTTTGAATCAATTCAGATATGTCATTCACATACAGCAAAAATAAATAAGGACCCATTTTCGAACCTTGGGGAACCCCATGTTGAATAGTTTCATAGCCTCATTTTACTTTACCAATGGTTCTGTCTTTGTTTTTGTAGTTTATTTCAACACACTGATTTCTATTTTTGAGATATGAACTGATCCAATCCTTTGCTAATCCCCTGACTCCATAATTTTCTAATTTATTTAACAACATTATATTTACACGATCAAACACTTTTGACAGATCTAAAAATATGGCAATTACCTTTTCATGATTATTCAGTGCTGTTATAATATCATTTACCTTATTAATTAAGTTTATCATTGACTTTTTTCTTGAAAGCCAAAGTGCCACTCTGATATAATATTCAATTCTTTGAGAAAGGCTTGAAGTTGCTTTAAATACACACCTTCTATAATTTTGGAAAAGGTAGAACATAATGTAATTGGTCTATAATTTTCTATACTCGTCTTATCTCCTTTTCGTTTATGTAACGGTCTCACTATTACATTTTTTAATACCTCCGGAAATTTGCTTGATTTAGTGATACATTTGCTATATGAGTTAAGACATTTGCCATCTCATATTTAAGGTGCTTTAGAATTTCATTAGATATTTCATCCATACCACTGGATTTTTTTGTGTTTGGTTTTTTTATTTCCTGAATTACATTTTCTTCTGTTACTTCAAATATTCCCATAGAGTGCATTTGTCCCAAGGGTTTTATTAGATTTGGTGAACTGCTTGTTGATTTTGATGTATTTAGATGACTCACTATATTAATGTAGTAGCTGTTAAACAAGTTGCATATCTTGTTTGGATTCTTAATTTCTGTTTGTCCACTTTTAATAACAATATTTTCATCATATTTACATTTCCCTTGCTTATGAATATTATTTACTATTTTCCAGATTACTTTTGTCTTATTTACTGCTTTTACCGCTAATTTCCTGTTGTATAACATTTTAGCCTTTTCTATTACATTTCTAAGTGTTATATTTCTCTATATATTTTAATGATTCCTCACCCATATGTGGACTTTTTATCGAATTTAGAAATCGCATTCTCTCCCATGACTTTTTTATGCCTTTTGTCATCCATTTTGCGTCTTTAAGATGTTTTGTGACTGACTTTATTTTAATCTTTTTAAGAGGTGCACTAGCATTTAGACCATGCTGCAATATATTATTAAAAATCTGATGTGTTGCGCTCACATGACTTTCTCTACTCTTGTACTAACCATTCTAACAAACTCTTATTCCTATATCTCTATGTTAGTTAAGATAAACATTCGTACAAATTATCTTACTGCTTATGTCCTTGTAGGTGCAAGGGGAATATTAGAATACAGAAGGCTTTGTGCGACAGTCAAATCTTTTTGACCTTTGAGATTCCGTTCTCTTTGCACGATTAACATATAAAAAAATGAACAACGTTGTTGCATTTCGCTAAAGTTCTAAGTTTTCTGAAACTCACACACATAACAAGGAATATCTCCGAAATGGTTCACCCTACAAGAAAATTTATTGAGACATAAATTGTGTATTTTAGCAAGATCTACATTTTTTGTACAGTATAATTTGGTCTATCTCTAACGGTTTACCAGTTATGCAAAAGTCGTCCAAAGTAAATATGACTACAGGGCCTATAGCCAGAAAATTCAAGATATACATTTCATTTGTCATCAAAATATCTCAAACATATGACATTTTAATCAAAGTCGATAGAGCCATTTTCAAGAAAATCAAAATTTTCAAAAAATCTTCCATGTAAAGGGTAGTGTAGGGTGGGGCTATTTTCTTCAAAATCTTCGTGTCGCATCCTTGAAAGACATTAAACTTAAATACCAAGTTTGGCTTTTAACCGACTTTTCGTTTTTGAGTTATGCTGTCCACAGACTGACAGACACACACACAGACCTTTTTCTAAAAATGCTTTTTTTGGATTCAGGGGGCCTCAAAACATATATTTCCGGTGAAATCTCGACATCGAATTTTTGGGTGGAACACAATACTTCCCCTACTTACCAGTAGAGAAAGTAAAAATATTGTATTTATCATTAATGTCCTTGGCCCTATATATATCATCCCAACTTACATGTGAGAAGTTCTTAAGTTTGTCTAAGTTTTGTTTGTTTATTTGCCTCTTGCACAACAAAATATTTTCGAATGCATCTCGTTTTATTTGTAATTTTAAAATTTGACCATAGTGGTCTCCTATCCCAGCTTTTATTACCTTTGTTTCCCATTTGTTTTTAAGTAGGTTTATGAATACATTATCAATGCACGTCTTCGCTTGTTTTGTCACCTTAGTAGGTTAATTTATCCCAATTTTCAATTTCTGCCTAGCTACTGTTCCCATTAAGTTATGTTCTGCTGTGTTATTACTTAGCAAATCAATATTTACATCTCCCATAATTATTTTAATTTTGCCCACCTGCATTGCGTCTAGTATTTTCTCTAAGCTATTTAGAAAATCATTTTTCTTAGCTGAGGGGATCTGTAAACTCCAACTACTATAATATTTCTTTCCTTTAGGATGAGTTCAATCGTGGCCATTTCGGATACCATTTCTTCCGCAAAATCACTACAATTTATTTCTTTAAATTTGATTGAATTATCAACATAAATCTCAACTCCTCCACTATTATGATCCTGTCTGCAGTAAGATGTACCCACAGAATAGCCTTCATAATTATTTGCCCTAATTTCATCGCTTTTTAAGCCGTGTTCTGTAAAAATCATGACATTGGGACAAATATCTATTACGTTTAGTTCTATTTCTGCTCTTTTGTTGCTTATATATTGCACATTTTGGTGAAACAAGGTGAGGCGTGATTTAACTTTGTCCCTTTTGGTTGTATCACTGGTTTTATCGGCATTTACTTCAAGTATTTCCTCAAAATTTGTTTGGATGTTACTATTTACTTCGCTATTTTTACTTATTCCATGCTTTGAAATATCTATCTTATGCTTTATCTTTTTTTCATCATCTGAGACTGTTTTCAGTTTCCCTGTTCCCTGCATATATGTACAACATTACTTATTAACTTCCCTAACAAATACGATCCTTTTCTATTTAGATGGAGTCCATCCCATGCCAAGCAATTATCATCTATGTTTGAGAGGTAGAACTGGAAGTTAAAAATTCAATGCCACAGCTGGGACTTGAACCACAGACCTTCCGCTTACCAGGCGGCTACTGTAACCATTGAGCTACTGTGACCATCTGCCAGAATGGCTTTGAATTCTCAAACCAGTTTGTATTTCTCCTGGTAAACCACAAAGGCAGTCACACATCAGAGACAATTACCCCAATGGTGACTTACTATTGTAAGTACTTTATGTCCCAGGATTAAATAACCTTCAGATGGTAATTAATATTTATTTATGCCAACAAACTTACTGTTGGTGTTTTTAAACACACAAGCCGTGTGTGGGCAAAGTTTGAGAGGTAGAACTGGAACTTAAAAATTCAATGCCACAGCTGGGACTTGAACCACAGACCTTCCGCTTACCAGGTGGGTGCTCTAACCACTGAGCTACTGTGACAATCTGCCAGAATGGCATTGAATTCCCAAAACAGTTCGTATTTCTCCTGATAAACCACAAAGGCTTGTGTGTTTAAAAACACCAACAGTAAGTTTGTTGGCATAAATAAATAATTAATAATTACCATCTGAAGGTTATTTAATCCTGGGACATAAAGTACTTACAATAGTAAGTCACCATTGGGGTAGTTGTCTCTGATGTGAGACTGCCTTTGTGGTTTACCAGGAGAAATACGAACTGGTTTGAGAATTCAATGCCATTCTGGCAGATTGTCACAGTAGCTCAATGGTTAGAGCAGCCACCCGATAAGTGGAAGGTCTGTGGTTCAAGTCCCAGCTGTGGCATTGAATTTTTAAGTTCCAGTTCTATCTCTCAAACATTGCCTAGACACGGCTTGTGTGTTTAAAAACACCAACAGTAAGTTTGTTGGCATAAATAAATAATTATCATCTATGTATTTGTTTGTGTCTACAAATACTGCATGCAGTGTTTTACAAGCCCATTTTATTCCCTCGTTTATGTTTTGTATGAGTTTATAGCTCACGTCCCTTCTTCTTATTATACTATTTACTATAATGGTAGAAAGTGGAAAGCACTCCTTTGTGCATCTAATGGCGCTGTATACCTCACTCAATATTTCACATAGTCCTTTAGGTTTTTTAATGTAATTTGTATCTATATGCAACACTACCACTTTTGCTTCACTCTTACCTTTTTCCTGCTTGAGTAGGTTAGGTAAATATTCAGCCCTTACCCCCTTAAACACGTTCACTTCCACATTTTCTTTGTGTAAGCTTATATGTTTGATCATTGAGTCTCCATACACAATAACACTGTCACTCTTTTCTTCATTTTTTGTCTTCAAATTTACACTTTTTTCTTCTTTCTCTGTCTTCTTATTAATCCTTTCCTTGTAATTTGGGTTAGTCCACTTGTATTTTGATGCCTGTTTCTTTGTTCCCTCTTCTGCATCACACGTTGTCTGTTGCTGTGTTCTCTCCTTTGCATGAAATTAATAAAACTATAGCAAAAATTAAATGAGTTTAAAAGTTTGTGTGCAGTTTAAGCAGTAATAATGATTTAGAGACCTTTCTAGAAGTGTCCGGCTTTATAAGTAACTTATAGTGGTTTTTTTCCTTAGCCATTTTCACAACTGTAAAAGTCATCTTGCTGCTATGTATTCAACTGTTTACTCTGTAGAAGAACTGTGCTAAAATATTTATAATGAAGAACTATTACACTAAAATTTTTACACTACACTTTGCTTGTGATATATTATGTTACTAATTGGATTAACTAAGCCATAAGAAATTAACTTACACAGCATGTGGTTGTGATAAGCGACAACACAAACAGGAGGAGGCAAACCTTGAAGTATACAAGCTCAAAAAAGCCATCAAAATTTTAAAGAAAATAAGTTTCTCTATCTTCCCTATTCATTCCATAGAAGGTAGATAATTTAGTGTGTTACATGACCTCTACCGACAGCTGCTCTTGCTATGTTATATCTACAATCATGGTGGCTCAGTGATGAATCAGAAACTAATCTCCGCAGAAAAATTCCCTTAAAAATAAGTTACTTCATACAGTGATTTCACCACCTGCCATGACCCCTCAGGACGTAGATCTATAAATATGATGTAATTAGAGTAGCTTTCTGGCTTCCTAACATCGCATATATGCACTTCAAACCAACCTAATATTTTTTGGTACAAAAACACTAAACTGTGAAATTTTGTCATTTTCACCATATAACCCTTAAATCTGTTCACCCTTAAATAGCAAAACAAAAAATAGGTTGAAACCTAAAAAACTGGGGCCTATTCATGACAAACAAAAATATATTGTTTTAAAATATAGAGAAGGTCAAAGGAACAAGAGCAAATATTTTGAAAATAATTTATGCTTCAAAGAATTTTATTTTACATAAATTGTGTTTTCTTTATAGTAAGGAACTGTATATTTCTAAAGTTTTGTAGTTTTATAAATCCAGTGGTAATGAAGAGCACATCAGTGGCTACATATAGAAAGTTCAAGATATAAATTTCATTATTTCTATTTTAAATTTTCTTATACCATATATCCAGAAAACAAGTGATAAAATACAAGAGTCATACTTCTCAGTCATTTGCATTAATTGCTTGAAAGGAGAAGGCCTAAAAGTTTCATTGGTAGCAGCCGTGCGGCAGCATTGTGAAAAAATCAGTGATTGACAAAGTCAATGTTGACTTGGTGGTCTTCATTACTGCTGTAGATTACCCCATCTAGTTTATCTCCATGGGATTCTGTGAAGGTTGGGGTTGATATGTATGGCAGAAGGCAAGCCTTTGAATGATATTAAATATTTAGAAGTTGAATCATCGGTGATAAAACTAGTAACAGTTGAGATATGTTAAGAATAGGAAAGATGTAATGTACACATATATTTGATGCCAACTTTTCAATTACTCTTTCACAAAGTGTATGTTTTGAATCAAATGCAGTTTTACCATAGTTATGATTGTTTCTTTTTTATCAGTTTTCTGCCAGACACTCTGTAACAAGCATTTAAACTGACAGCATAAAAGTCACTATATGCATATATCTGCTGCTGTCATTAAAAAAGTTTTAAATTGTATTGCAACTAAAAGTTCTTTTTATTTTCTCTTCCTTTGAAGTACAAAGAAAATACAATTGCTTTAGTAGTGCTATATTTTACTCAGAGTTATTGGTATGTCTGTCATGATTATGCATTCAATATGGAGTATAGAAGCTAACATTTGCTAGGAACAAAGCATATATCACTGGCTTACCATTGTGTAGCCTTTGTAACCAGAAAGCACTTTCAGATTTCGATACCTCAGTGGAAGACAATCATAAAGTGTTACTTATGTTTTGTTATTGGTGCCAGGCTTTAAACAGAAGAATGGCAATAGCTTCTAGAAGTGACATGAGCTCTTATCTGAAGGCTTGTTTTTAAGTGGTAAATTATGCCTGTACCTAGTGTTTCATGATTGCTATGTAGTAGTGTGCCTTTTTGATCCTTCTTCCTTTTATAGGTGTATTTGCTACTGCAGAACACATATTTTCATCCCTTGTCCATCTATTCTTACATGTGAAACAAATTATAAAGAGCTATGTTTGCAGTATTTTATAATAGGCAACAAAACTTGGACACAGACAAAACAGGTTAGGTGTAACTATACCACAGATTGTTAGGGTCGCAGTGCAGAGGGAGCAAGTAGCAAGTCAAAACTAACCAATATTAATGCAACACAACAGTCGATGTCTTACCCCACTTCATGCATCAAAATGTTTAAAAAATAAAGTAAGTCATTTTCATGACACACTTATTTTGGTTGGATGTTTCATTTATCCAGAGAATTTATTGATGAATAATATTCACCTTTTATATGTAAAAATTACATATACATGTATATTGTCAAATCAAAATACTTCAACTTTGTGATAGATTTACAACTCATTTATAGCTATAATATTCATAACAGAAATACCAGACATTCATTTGAAATACATTATGTACGAGAGGTAGAACTGGAAATTAAAAATTCAATGCCACAGCTGGGATTTGAACCACAGACCCTCCGCTTACTAGATGAGTGCTCTAACCATTAAGCTACTGTGACAACCTGCCAGAATGACATTGAATTCTCAAGCGAGTTCGTATTTTTCCCAGTAAACCACAAAGGCAGTCTCACATCAGAGACAATTACCCCAATGGTGACTTACTATTGCAAGTACTTTATGTCCTGGGATTAAATAACCTTCAGATGGTAATTATTATTTATTTATGCCAACAAACTTACTGTTGGTGTTTTTAAACACACAAACTGTGTGTGGGCAATGTTTGAGAGGTAGAACTGGAACTTCAAAATTCATTGCCACAGCTGGGATTTGAACCACAGGCCCTCCACTTACTACGTGGGTGCTCTAAGCATTAAGCTACTGTAACAACCTGCCAGAATGACATTGAATTCTCAATACTGGGAAAAATACAAACTTGTTTGAGAATTCAATGTCATTCTGGCAGGTTGTCACAGTAGTTTAATGGTTAGAGCACCTGCCTAGTAAGCGGAGGGTCTGTGGTTCAAATCCCAGCTGTGGCATTGAATTTTTAAGTTCCAGTTCTACCTCTCAAACATTGCCCACACATGGTTTGTATGCTTAAAAATGCCAACAATAAGTTTGCTGGCATAAATAAACATTATGTACATTGATATAAGTTTTTATGATTCGTCCATTTCTTCTTCATGTATGCTTTTATGGTTGCAGAATCAGCAGTACAGTGCACCACAATATATTTTCTAAACGTTTCAAAAGTGAATTTCCTACAGTTTTGAGTTAAGAACTACCTGTAGTGTAAGGAGGGCTCAAAGTCACATAATGTGATGGGAGCAAAGTGTAAATACTGATGTGCAATTCATGTACTTTGTTATTCTTAAGTGGACTGTTTCCCTTCAAAGATCCTTGATTACACATAGTTTGGTATACCCAGTGATTTTATGCAGAATTGCTATGGTGTGGGACCCACTCTCGTATTGTAGACAACATTACAGTACTCTTGAACATAGTTAACCTGAAGTATCCATCTCTCTTCCATTGGTACCCAAGTTCGCTGCGTATTTATAATTGTATAAAAGTAGGAATAAGATCTGTTGGGGAATTTCAGATGCTATTGAAACCAACTCTATTCACAGAGTTGACTTTTTGAACATGATAGCTCTAAACTATAACGATAACCATGTTATTGAAGCCCACTCCATGCACAGAGTTGAGTTCTTGAATATGATAGTTCTAAACCATAACCATATTATTGAAACCCACTCCATGCACAGAGTTGACTTCTTGAATATGATAGCTCTAAACCATAACCATGTTATTGAAGCCCACTCCATGCACACAGTTAACTTACTGAATATGATAGCTAAACCACAACCATGTTATTGAAACCCACTCCATGCACAGAGTTGAGCTCTTGAATATGATAGCTCTAAACCTTAACCATGTTATTGAAGCCCACTCCATGCACAGAGATGAGTTCTTGAATATGATAGCTAAACCACAACCATCTTATTGAAACCCACTCCATGCACAGAGTTTAGTTCTTGAATATAATAGCTAAACCACAACCATCTTATTGAAGCCCACTCCATGCACAGATTTGAGTTCTTGAATATGATAGCTAAACCACAACCATCTTATTGAAACCCACTCCATGCACAGAGTTGAGTTCTTGAATATGACAGCTCTAAACCATAACTATGTTATTGAAGCCCACTCCATGCACAGAGTTGAGTTCTTGAATATGATAGCTCTAAACCATAACTATGTTATTGAAGGCCACTCCATGCACAGAGTTGAGTTCTTGAATATGATAGCTCTAAACCATAACTATGTTATTGAAGCCCACTCCATGCACAGAGTTGAGTTCTTGAATATGATAGCTCTAAACCATAACTATGTTATTGAAGCCCACTCCATGCACAGAGTTGAGTTCTTGAATATGATAGCTCTAAACCATAACCATGTTATTGAAACCCACTCCATGCACACAGTTGACTTATTGAATATGATAGCTAAACCACAACCATGTTATTGAAACCCACTCCATGCACAGAGTTGAGTTCTTGAATATGATAGCTCTAAACCATAACTATGTTATTGAAGCCCACTCCATGCACAGAGTTGAGTTCTTGAATATGATAGCTCTAAACCATAATCCCCCAGGGACTCCTACTACGGTAGGTACGGGTTTGGCGTACCCGGGGCCCCGAGCCATACTCTCGATTGGGTTCCTCCAAGAGGTGAGAGGGCACATGCCAAACGCCCAATCAACTTTGGTCCACTTTTGTGTTTGACCTCCCACCTGTTACCTCCCTGTACACAGTCTGATGGATAACCTACGCGCGGGTCGTCGGAGGATGGGGTGACGCAAGGGGTGACTGGGTAATCGCGTAAGTCCCAGCCCCTGGTTATCATGTAGGATCTGTGTGCGTATCCGCTGATAAAGGTCAGTCCCGGGGAGGGGCCATTGCATGAGCTGATGCACTCCTGAAGGCGATTGGGTCCCTCTGTCTATACATTGGGAGGTGAGACCCTAGGGTGAGCCAGGTCCAGGCCAGGACTCTCACCTAAGCCAGGGTGGCGCCCAGGATGTGAGCATGCCATCGGAGACATTTGCAATGGTGGAGGATGACATCGTCATGAGTTCACAAAAAACTCAAAACAAAAAAATATAAAAGTTTGTGTAAAGGAAGTAGCAGAGTTGAGTGGTCCTCGCTACTTAGTGATATCAAGAACTGAGGGAGACAAGAAATTTTTATCGGTGAGCCCATTTACCATACAAAAGGGTTTGGATAACATTGCTGGTCCAGTAAAGTCATGCACTAGATCTCGCAATGGCACGCTCCTGGTTGAAGCACATTCAGCTACCCAGGCAGCTAAGATACTGAAAGCGAATATGCTAGCAAGTTATCCTGTCAGCGTTCAGATGCACAGAACTTTGAACTCCTCGCGCGGAGTGATAAACACCCGTGCATTGGATGATTTAAGCAATGAGGAGATTCAAGAAAATTTTACGGAACAAGGCGTTACTAATGTTTACCGGGTTCAACGCAAAGAGGGTGGTGAACTGAAGCCAACACGTACCCTGTTCCTGACCTTTGATCGGGTAGATCTCCCGCAAAGGATTAAGGCAGGGTATGAGTCCATCGAAGTTAGGCCGTTCACTCGTACCCCGTAGCTCAATTCCAAAGCCTTCTACATCGGCACGCAAATCTGTGTCAACGTCTACAACGTCCGTAAGTGCAAAGAACATCAGCGCTACATCACCATCAAAAGCATCAAGATCAACACAAGATAGAAGCAAGCCCGTAAGATATGATGCCTCGCCGATTAAGTTCAAGAAGACCTATACAAGAAACGACTTCCTCAAGGAAAATGGTACGTCCGATCCCAGTACATCGAAGGGATATAGGAGTCCCCGAACATCTCCTCGAAGATCCCGAAAATCTTCTTCTGGAGAATCTTCAGGGGTGGACTCAGACCGGCGTCTTTCATCTTCGCCGGTCCCCATTAGCAACTGGTTCGAGACACTCGAACCCAAGTTTGCTATGGGAAAACGCACGTCCTCGGCAGAGGACATGGAACTAGAATCTGCCCACACTGGAAGACCCCCAGTGGAAAAGAGGCGCGAAAAAGCGTCTGACAAAACTATAAGCCCAAGAGAAAAGAAAAGGACGAAATTAGTTCGACAACCGCCTACTCCAAAGTAATGAAGAGTTACCTTGGAATTACCTATCCCATACACAATGCAATATGACTATCCTACAATGGAACATACGTGGAATTCGAACTCAAAGACCAGAACTTGAGCTTTTGCTCAAAGAAAACGAACCTCTGGTTGCATGTTTGCAAGAGACTAAGCTGCGTCCTCAAGACGCTTTCCATCTAAGGCGATACACCCCAGTACGGTGTGATGTCACACCAGAAGAGGGTGTACCGGCACATGGCGGCGCTATGATACTTGTCAGAGATGACGTATATATGCAAACTCTACCTTTGCACTCTGATATACAATCAGTTGCTGTACGGATTAAACTGCCAAACATCCATTTCACCATCTGTAATCTATATCTGCCTCCGTCTCATGACTTCTCGCACAATGAGTTAGAAGATCTAGTTTCCCAGTTACCAACACCGTTCCTGTTGGTGGGAGACTTCAATGCGCACCACCCACTGTGGGGTTCAAGTCGCGCTTGTGCGAGAGGTGCACTCATTTCCGATTTCTTAGACAGTCACAACCTAGCTCTCCTCAACACTGGAGAGCCTACATTCATTTCTGACACTCATAACAGTTTTTCACACCTTGGTCTTTCAGTTTGTTCACCTCAGTTGGCAGTCTCCTTACAATGGAATGTCATCTCTGATCTACACTCTAGTGACCACTTCCCATGTCTTATTAGTCTCTTGACGCAACCTACATGTTCCCCACGTATGCCCAGATGGCGTTTGGACCATGCCAACTGGAACCTTTACACCCAGCTGGCTGTCTTTACGTACGACGAGCACGACTCAGTTAATGATTTGGCGCAGCATCCCACGGAGACGATTCTCTCTGCTGCTGAACAGTCGATTCCGCGGTCGACTACACACCCCCGTCGATTTCCCGTCCCCTGGTGGACGGAAGAATGTCGGAATGCCATTCGTGCTCGAAGGCGTGCACTTAGGGTTTTCCAACGTCACCCTACTTTGGAAAACCTAATCGAGTACAAGAAAATGCGCGCCAGGTCCAGACAAGTCATTAAGGATAGCAAAAAGTCATCATGGAGCAAATTTGTAGCTTCATTTAACCGACACACACCTTCCTCGGTTGTGTGGGATAGATTAAGGCGTGTTGCAGCTAAAACGACCCAAATACCAATAGCGGGGCTAAAAACAGCCACAGGAGCTGTTGTTGATTCATTTGAAGTGGCCAATGCCTTTGGCAGTGCTTTCGCACAAGTGTCTAGCTCGGAAAACTACTCCCCTGGCGGAGCTGGAGCATTCCCTAAAATCTTCGCGATGTTCAGCACCAGGACCGGACGGTATTCATGTACAAATGTTACAACAGCTCTCTCCTGAAGGTAAGGCATTCCTGCTCGAGGTCTATAATCGTGTTTGGGTTGACAGTATACTCCCAGAAAATTGGCGGGAGGCCACCGTTATTCCCATCTTGAAGGCTGGGAAGGACCGTCATCTTCCCTCCAGCTATCGTCCTATTTCCCTCACCAGTTGCGTTTGCAAGGTGATGGAACGCATGATCAATGGACGATTGGTATGGTGGTTAGAAAGTCGTAACCTACTGACTAATATCCAGTGTGGTTTTCGACGACGCCGTTCAACTGTTGACCATCTTGTGTCAATATCGACACAGATAATGGACGGCTTTATGAAGAACTGTCAAACCGTTGGCATATTTTTCGATCTTGAGAAGGCTTATGATACGTGCTGGCGAGCAGGGATTCTACGTTCCCTGTATGCCTGGAACATACGTGGACGCCTACCACTTTTCATTCAGGAGTTTATGAAGGACCGCTTTTTCCGAGTAAGGGTCGGCTCGGTTTTTTCTAATTCTTTTGTTCAGGAGGAGGGAGTACCTCAGGGTTCGGTGCTAAGTGTCACGCTCTTTGCTATAGCAATTAACTCCATCTGGAAATGTGTTCCACCTGGAGTTTCGTCATGCCTATTCGTAGACGACTTCGCTGTCTATTGCACTTCTCAGCGCACGGCGTTCTTACAACGGCGCCTGCAGCAATGTTTGGACAACCTTAGAGAATGGAGCGTGAAAAACGGCTTCCGTTTCTCAACTGAGAAGTCAATCTGCGTTAATTTCTGGCGCCGTAGGAGACGATTACCACCTTCGCTCCGATTTGGTCCAGATGTACTTCCCTTCGCAGAAGAGACGCGCTTCCTGGGTTTGATCTTGGACAGGAAGCTTAGTTGGTCGTCGCATATTGCACAGCTAAGAGCGAGATGTGACCGTTCCCTAAATATTATGCGAGTACTGAATGGCAAATCGTGGGGAGCGGATCGGACAATTTTGTTGCGAATATATGACGCATTGGTCCGATCCAAGCTAGACTATGGGTGTATTGTTTATTCGTCAGCACGACCATCTGTGCTGAGAAGATTAGACGTGGTCCATAATAGGGGCATCCGCATTGCAACAGGAGCTTTTCCAACAAGCCCAGTGGTGAGCCTTTACGCCGAGTCCGCAGAACCTCCTCTGCAATATCGGCGTGAGATTCTCTTGGCAAATTATGGTTGTGCGCTTAGATGTATGCCTAAGCACCCAACGTTCGCTTCTTTTTTCACCACCACGCTAAGAGAACGATATAGAAATAGCACCCTTAGTCCTAAGCCTGCGGGGTTCCGTTTCCAAGAGCTCCTAGTGAAGCTTGGAGTGGAACTGCCTGTGATGTTCGCCAAGGGCGAGAGACTTTACCCCCCTTGGCTATCTGGCACGCCCCATGTAGATCTTGGGATGACCGTACACCAGAAGTCCACGATGCCTATTTCAAGTATCCGCACGTGTTTCTTAGAATTTTTGTCAGGCTACACTGACCGTCGATATATTTACACCGATGGATCAAAGAGCACCAACGGTGTTGGATGTGCTTATGTTTATGGAACCGAACCATATACATTCGGTTTTTCAAATAGCACTTCCATTTTTACTGCAGAGCTTTATGCAATTTATCGAGTCGTTTTGTATGTGCGCCGTCGTAAATTAGGTGACTGCTTGATTTTGAGCGATTCCCTTAGTGCACTACAGAGCCTTTGTCAGTTGTACAATCCCCACCCTATTGTACAACGTATCCAGGATGCCCTCCATGTTTTACACGCTTCTGGTGTTGACGTGGAGTGTGCATGGATTCCTGGTCACGTAGGTTTGCCGGGGAATGAAATGGCAGATTTAGCAGCAAAGACGGCAACTACAGAACCTAGTATTACCATCTCACGTGTTACTTCGGAAGACTTCTGGCTTGAAGTGCGGAGAGCGGTGCTGTCGTCCTGGCACGACGAGTGGTCAGCTCTCCGCGGTAATAAGCTTAGAGAAGTGAAAGAACTTCCGATAAACTGGGTAACTTCCTGTCGCACATCTCGTCGCGAGGAGGTTAGTTTGGCTCGATTAAGAATAGGGCACTGCAATTTTTCGCATGGTTACCTATTTAAAAGGGACCCTGCGCCTCTATGTCCGCTGTGTGACAACCTTTTGTCGGTTCGCCACGTGCTGCTAGAGTGCTGCTCTCTAGCGCACCTTCGGGATTCTCTGCAGCTGCCTGCCAGACCTGCAGAGGTCCTAGCGGACGACAAAACAGCGGTTGATAGAGTTTTTAATTTTTTAGCGGAGTGCAATATCAATTTGAGGATTTAAAATTGTTAACTATCTGTTTCTGATTTTGGACATATATATCACCTTGTTTTATATCTGGCTATTGCCACTGCTTTTTACCTTTGTATACTTTTCTTGTTGCTAGTATTTTTATTTTTTGAGTGAAATTTATATCTGGCTATTGCCATGAATCTGTTAAGGGCGCTGATGACCTAGAAGTTGAGCACCCTTAAACCAAATCTAATCTAATCTAAACCATAACTATGTTATTGAAGCCCACTCCATGCACAGAGTTGAGTTCTTGAATATGATAGCTCTAAACCATAACCATGTTATTGAAACCCACTCCATGCACACAGTTGACTTATTGAATATGATTGCTAAACCACAACCATGTTATTGAAACCCATTCCATGCACAGAGTTGAGTTCTTGAATATGATAGCTCTAAACCATAACTATGTTATTGAAGCCCACTCCATGCACAGAGTTGAGTTCTTGAATATGATAGCTCTAAACCATAACTATGTTATTGAAGCCCACTCCATGCACAGAGTTGAGTTCTTGAATATGATAGCTCTAAACCATAACCATGTTATTGAAACCCACTCCATGCACAGAGTTGAGTTCTTGAATATGATAGCTCTAAACCATAACCATGTTATTGAAGCCCACTCCATGCACACAGTTGAGTTCTTGAATATGATAACTCTAAACCATAACTATGTTATTGAAGCCCACTCCATGCACAGAGTTGAGTTCTTGAATATGATAGCTCTAAACCATAACTATGTTATTGAAGCCCACTCCATGCACAGAGTTGAGTTCTTGAATATGATAGCTAAACCACAACCATGTTATTGAAACCCACTCCATGCACAGAGTTGAGTTCTTGAATATGATAGCTCTAAACCATAACTATGTTATTGAAGCCCACTCCATGCACAGAGTTGAGTTCTTGAATATGATAGCTCTAAACCATAACCATGTTATTGAAGCCCACTCCATGCACAGAGTTGAGTTCTTGAATATGATAGCTCTAAACCATAACCATGTTATTGAAGCCCACTCCATGCACAGAGTTGAGTTCCTGAATATGATAGCTAAACCACAACCATGTTATTGAAACCCACTCCATGCACAGAGTTGAGTTCTTGAATATGATAGCTAAACCACAACCATGTTATTGAAACCCACTCCATGCACACAGTTGACTTATTGAATATGATAGCTAAACCACAACCATGTTATTGAAACCCACTCCATGCACAGAGTTGAGTTCTTGAATATGATAGCTCTAAACCATAACCATGTTATTGAAGCCCACTCCATGCACAGAGTTGAGTTCTTGAATATGATAGCTCTAAACCATAACCATGTTATTGAAGCCCATTCCATGCACAGAATTGAGTTCTTGAATATGATAGCTAAACCACAACCATGTTATTGAAGCCCACTCCATGCACAGAGTTGAGTTCTTGAATATGATAGCTAAACCACAACCATGTTATTGAAACCCACTCCATGCACAGAGTTGAGTTCTTGAATATGATAGCTAAACCATAATCATGTTATTGAAACCCACTCCATGCACAGAGTTGAGTTCTTGACTATGATAGCTAAACCACAACCATGTTATTGAAACCCACTCCATGCACAGAGTTGAGTTCTTGACTATGATAGCTAAACCACAACCATGTTATTGAAACCCACTCCATGCACAGAGTTGAGTTCTTGAATATGATAGCTAAACCACAACCATGTTATTGAAACCCACTCCATGCACACAGGTGACTTATTGAATATGATAGCTAAACCACAACCATGTTATTGAAACCCACTCCATGCACAGAGTTGAGTTCTTGAATATGATAGCTAAACCATAACCATGTTATTGAAGCCCACTCCATGCACACAGTTGACTTATTGAATATGATAGCTAAACCACAACCATGTTATTGAAACCCACTCCATGCTCAGAGTTGAGTTCTTGACTATGATAGCTAAACCACAACCATGTTATTGAAACCCACTCCATGCACTAGTTGAGTTCTTGAATATGATAGCTAAACCACAGCCATCTTATTGAAACCCAATCCATGCACAGAGTTGAGTTCTTGAATATGATAGCTAAACCACAAGCATCTTATTGAAACCCAATCCATGCACAGAGTTGAGTTCTTGAATATGATAGCTCTAAACCATAACTATGTTATTGAAGCCCACTCCATGCACAGAGTTGAGTTCTTGAATATGATAACTCTAAATCATAACTATGTTATTGAAACCCACTCCATGCACAGAGTTGAGTTCTTGAATATGATAGCTCTAAACCATAACTATGTTATTGAAACCCACTCCATGCACAGAGTTGAGTTCTTGAATATGATAGCTCTAAACCATAACTATGTTATTGAAACCCACTCCATGCACACAGTTGACTTATTGAATATGATAGCTCTAAACCATAACTGTTATTGAAGCCCACTCCATGCACACAGTTGTCTTATTGAATATGATAGCTCTAAACCATAACTACGTTATTGAAACCCACTCCATGCACAGAGTTGAGTTCTTGAATATGATAGCTCTAAACCATAACTATGTTATTGAAACCCACTCCATGCACACAGTTGACTTATTGAATATGATAGCTCTAAACCATAACTATGTTATTGAAGCCCACTCCATGCACACAGTTGACTTATTGAATATGACAGCTCTAAACCATAACTATGTTATTGAAGCCCACTCCATGCACAGAGTTGAGTTCTTGAATATGATAGCTCTAAACCATGACTATGTTATTGAAACTCACTCCGTGCACAGAGTTGAGTTCTTGAATATGATAGCTCTAAACCATAACTATGTTATTGAAGCCCACTCCATGCACAGAGTTGAGTTCTTGAATATGATAGCTCTAAACCATAATTATATTATTGAAGCCCACTCCATGCACAGAGTTGAGTTCTTGAATATGATAGCTCTAAACCATAACTATGTTATTGAAACCCACTCCATGCACAGAGTTGAGTTCTTGAATATGATAGCTCTAAACCATAACTATGTTATTGAAACTCACTCCAGTCACAGAGTTGAGTTCTTGAATATGATAGCTCTAAACCATAACTATGTTATTGAAGCCCACTCCATGCACAGAGTTGAGTTCTTGAATATGATAGCTCTAAACCATAACTATGTTATTGAAGCCCACTCCATGCACAGAGTTGAGTTCTTGAATATGATAGCTCTAAACCATAACTATGTTATTGAAACTCACTCCATGCACAGAGTTGAGTTCTTGAATATGATAGCTCTAAACCATAACTATGTTATTGAAGCCCACTCCATGCACAGAGTTGAGTTCTTGAATATGATAGCTCTAAACCATAACTATGTTATTGAAGCCCACTCCATGCACAGAGTTGAGTTCTTGAATATGATAGCTCTAAACCATAACTATGTTATTGAAACCCACTCCATGCACAGAGTTGAGTTCTTGAATATGATAGCTCTAAACCATAACTATGTTATTGAAGCCCACTCCATGCACAGAGTTGAGTTCTTGAATATGATAGCTCTAAACCATAACTATGTTATTGAAGCCCACTCCATGCACAGAGTTGAGTTCTTGAATATGATAGCTCTAAACCATAACTATGTTATTGAAGCCCACTCCATGCACAGAGTTGAGTTCTTGAATATGATAGCTCTAAACCATAACTATGTTATTGAAACCCACTCCATGCACAGAGTTGAGTTCTTGAATATGATAGCTCTAAACCATAACTATGTTATTGAAGCCCACTCCATGCACAGAGTTGAGTTCTTGAATATGATAGCTCTAAACCATAACTATGTTATTGAAACCCACTCCATGCACAGAGTTGAGTTCTTGAATATGACAGCTCTAAACCATGACCAGTTTCTGAGATAAGGGACAAAATTTAGGGTAATGTATATGGAGAGCCTTCTAAAATTTGATAATTGTTTTTACTGATATATATTGATTGGAGATTTTATTGAGTATAGAAGACATTTTGGACACATTTCAGTTCTGATTGAAATTGGTGATGAAATTAAATGTAAATTATTTTGGAAACCTCATAAAATTTTACAATCTTGAAATTAGTTCCCTAAATATCCATAACTTTACCATTTCTCTCATACTATTTCAACAATGAAATGGACACAACTGAAATTTAGCACTCTGTGTGTATCTAAAATATTGGAATCAAACACAGTGAAGCAACTTCTAAAGTAAGAACAAATTAGAACATTACTAATATAAGAAGTTTTTAGTTTCTAATTTGTTCTTACTTTAGAATCTTGTTGCTTCAGTGTTAATAGCTTCAATTTCCTTAATTAACAGTGAAGTAATTTACGGAATACACTCAATGAAAGGTGGAGTCAATTTGAACACTTAATAATCTTGCTCACATGTTTATTATGCAGAAAATATATCATGACCATGAGCTCACATCATCAGATACCTCTTGACAACTGGATCAACTCTGGAATTGTTTGATTGTTGAAAATGTTTGAATTTTGAAATTTTCGTATATATTATTTTCTGGTGAATCCATTCTGTTCTGCAGATTTAATATGTGTTGATATTCTTTGTTGTATTCATTTCTATTAAGGGACATATTGATTAGTCTGTAAGTCATACTACTGAATACAGCAAGAAATATTGACACATCATCAAATCTGTAGAACAGAATGGGTTCAACTAGGAAATGGCAGATAAAATTTCCAAAGACAAAAATCACCTCACACAGACCACAAAACTTTCAAACATAGAAGAAAAGACCATCTTCAGAAAATTTACATACCACTGGACCTCTTCCATAAATCTCAGAAAATTTTCAAGTACCACAACATCACCCTGGCACCTTACAACAAATACAGCATCAAGAACCTCATCAAATCAGGAAAATCTGATCCCATACCCCTGGAGAAAGTCAGGAATCTACCAGATCCAATGTAAAAATTACAAGAAGGTTTACAAAGAAAAATCTAAAAGGAACATAGGCATATGCTTTAAAGAATGTTGGCATTGCATCAAATTCAAACAAATCAAAAAATCGGCTGCTGCAACACACTTCTGGACCACAAAATAAGAAATGCATAAAGCTTCCCAGAAATCCAAAACATTTTACATTCAGAAGAAAATCTGTATAAAGGAATTTGAAAACTAATTATGAACTTTGACTTGTCAACAGGAAGTAGCCTCTTGTTTAGGTTCATCAACAGGCCACCATAGCACACCCTAGATTATTCAACAATCAAAGGACTTGAGAGTTATCCAGCAATCAACAGACAGCTGAGCTGAGCTAATGCTCAGAATACATATTCTGCATAATGAACAGGTTAGAAGCTATGAAGAGTATTCAAGTTGACTCCACCATTCATTAAGTGTATTCCAATCTGTGTATGTTTGTAATCTTGTTACTTTCTCTACTATGTATAGTAAAGTAGAGGAAGTATTGTATTCCACCCAAAAATTTGATGTCGAGATTTCACCGGAAATATATGTTTTGAGACCCCCTGAATCCAATAAAAAGCATTTTTAGAAAAAGGTCTCTCTCTCTCTCTCTCTCTCTCTCTCTCTCTCTCGACAGCGTAACCCAAAAACAAAAAGTCAGTTAAAAACCGAAGTTTGCATTTGAGTTTAATGTCTTTCAAGGATGCAACACAAAGATTTTGAAGAAAATAGCCCCACCCTAAACTACCCTTTACATGGAAAATTTTTTGAAAATTTTTATTTTCTTGAAAATGTCTCTAACAATTTAGATTAAAATGCCATATGTTTAAGATGTTTGTATGACAAATGAAATGTATATTTTGAATTTTCTGGCTATAGCCTATGTATTCCTGTTTACTCTGGATGACTTTTGAATAACTCGTAAACTGTAAGAGATAGACAAATCTTACTATACAAAAAATGTAGATCTCGCTAAAACACACAATTTATGTCTGAATACATTTTTTTGTAGAGTGAACCATTTTAGAGATATACCTTGTTATTTGTGTCAGTTTTGGAAAATAAATTTTCGTGAAATGCAACATCATTGTTCATTTTTTTATATGTTAAGCATGCAAAGAGAATGATCTCAAAGCTTTAAAAGATTTGATTATCGCTCAATCTACTGTATTCCCATATTCCCCTTGCACCTACAAGGACATAAGCAATAAGATAATTTCTACGAATGTTTATGTGTATTAACATGAAGATATAGGAATAAGAGTTGGTAAGAATGATTAGGACAAGAGTAGAGAAAGTTATGTGAGTGCAACATATCAGATTTTTTTATAGCATTTACAAATATTTCTTTTTTAACTTTTTGTTTAAACAGATAGGAAGAAGCATGCTTTTAACACAAGTATTTGTAGTTATTTATATAGAATGGAAGGAAACTCCCTGTCAAAAATAAGGCTGATAATAAATTTCAATGAATGGTATGATAAATGTTTGAAATACCATTTATCTTAAGTATCTTAAGATATCTCACCTCCAAAATATACACCAATACCATCTTAATTATGTAGGAAGCATTATTTAGCTGTTAGCTTTAGGGCTGTGACTTGAGTGAAGCTCAGTGATGCTGAATTTTTATGAACCCAGATACATACATTAAAAGGCCTAAGTTGTGAAGCAACTGAAAAGGAAATTATTTTTCTATCAGTACATTATTGCAATTAGAATTATATGAATGCAAGCATTAAGATATGATATTAAAGATGACTTAGAAACTAACTTCTCTTAAGTAGGTGGAAGTTAACAGTCAGAATTATAGAGGATTTTGTTCTTTCATACTGTACATTATTTCCACTCTGTTCCATTAACAATGAAAGGTTAAACTTTTGCATCTGAAGAAAGTTAAGGGCATTCTGAGTTATATGTTTGGAATCAATCAGATGCTTCCATACGTGTTTGGTTCTCTCTTTGAATTGTCCTACCATGCACAAGCCCTGTTACAATTCTTCAATACAAATGGTCAAATTTGTTTTGTAATTTAAGATAAAATAGTTTTACATTCATTGTGTGCATAGTAAAGCTTTATACTTAGAATGTTTTCTCAGATACAAGCTTTTCAGAATGAAAATTGAATTGGTATATTGTGTGCCTGGTTTCCATAGGTTAACTTTCTTTAAAACCTAGTTGAGAAATAAATCAAAGTATTTACTTTAAGTATTTACCTCCTGCTTGGGGGTGATTAAATTCTCTTTTTTGTGTTACAGCACGTGTATTCACCATCTACGTTGATTCCGCAGATCTAACGCTACTTTTTAATTTCACTATATCAACTTTACTTAGCTCATCAGTGATGTGTGCTGCCATTTATTATCGCAAACCAAAACAGTCATCTTAATTCTGTCATATATGTTAACTCCTAGAGTGTGTGTTGCACTTTTAGTTGCCTTTAAACTTTGTTTTGTACATTTGTTGAGAATTCAACTTCCTTTTCAGTAGGAATTAGAAACCATGTTTAGTCAATCTTTCAAAGGCAAATGTCTGCTCAAGGTATTGCTAAAGACCAGTTCTGTAATTTTTCCTATGTTAATGCTATAGATTCTGTTAATATATCTTAATTCAGTAAACACAATAGGTTGCTTATGCTTGTAGTAAATGTAGTTGCTCTAAGAGGCTGATAATGGTAACATGTAGAATGTGATGAGTGGTATGAGAAGCATTTTACTGTGAATGGTGAGGCATTGCAGAAACAGAAGTCATCCCAAAGTGAAGGGTTGACAACCTAATTTTTGTATGCAAGAAATATGAGTCTTATTTTGTGTTTGTAGTCCTTGAGAAAGACAGATTTCCTTTTAAATAATGCTGTCAATGTGTTTAGCAAACTAAGGGGTTGTGCCTTGGCATGGCAAAGTTGTAGCAGGCTTCTAAGGTTGAGTCTCTTGTAAGGTTCAGTTAAAGTGTAGAGATGAGGTTTAAAAAGACTCAAGGCACCCACTTCCAAGGCCCTGGAGGGACCAGGTTTGTATTTTGGTTGGGGTGATCTGCTTTTTCTTTCTGAGGATTTTCCTTATTCCCATAAGGTAAATAAATATGAGGTAACTCTCAGTTTGTTGGTCTTCAGCTTAATTTGAAAATAGTTCCATCTATTCCATTTCCTACCTTTGAACTGGAGTTGATGAATGGGATGTTAAATACCTATACTCTGCGCCAAATAAGAAGGGGATTGACAGTTGCTACCCACGTGGTGGAAGGGTCTAAATGAACAGGAGGGGATGGGTGTGCCATGGCGATCGTCATGGCAACGGAAAGGGGAACCAATTAGAGCTAAGGTGTTTCCATAGCAGCGCTAAACCAGTGTTGTCGATATTTAACATGTGATTAACATGCGCCTGACCTGCAATCTAGCAGTAAGATAAACTGTGCATCTTATCTTGTTTTCCCTGCAATATATACAATGTCTCCCTCCAGCTCCAGCTTCCTGTATCAGAGATTGCATGTGTGCTGACAAGTTCGTTTGCATCATTCTATTTATTGTGGTTATTTGCCTTGTATTTACGTGTATCTGAATCTGTGTATCTGTGCATATGTTGTGAGCATTTACAACTGTCTCACTCTTTTAATGTCTAAAAATATTGACAAAGACAGTGTAGCCAAACGAAAAACTTTACGTGCTCGGGAAGCGAATGAAATTGTGCTTGGTAAGGTACATATCCCAATTAAAGCATTATGCAGTTGATGGTATTGCTGAAGAACATGGTCACAAAATTGTTTGGATTCACCCTTTCCTAGTGTACTCCAATTTAATTAATTTGGGCCGAAGCAAAGGGTTACGTTGTGCGAAACAAAGATTTCACTGTGTCGTTTGTAATAAAGGTACATCAATAAAAAGTTGAAAACTGTGAACAAGTGGTTACTGATACAAAGAGCTTAATAACTGCAACATGGGAAAATGGAGTGTTAGAAGCAAGAAACGAACAGTGTCATTTTCGCGGGTAATTCCAGCAACAACAGTAATAATGCAAGCGATTCGCATATCAGCAGCATTTCCCATTACAATATTCCACAGGTATGTTTCTTTTGTTAACATTAATCTCTACAGTGATATAATACTTCCATATTCCATCCTTTGCATGTAGATGAACTATTTTACTATTGTTTTCGAATACGAATATAAATTATACCTGCTCTACATTCCAAAAGTAATCCAACCCTTCTTACACATAATCACATAATGCTCATGCGCTCTTCACGTGGCACAATAAGCGGCAACGTTGCCTCTCTTTCACCGCCAACTGTCAATACCTTTCTTATTTGGCACCAATAATAAAAACCCCTAAGTCTATATTGATCTCACTTCACAAGTCTTGATCCTAGAAACTCCCTCACCAAAAACAAATTACAATTCTAGATCCAATCTAGTATTTGTTTGCTTTCAGACATTACTGTATCACCCATAGCAATTATCATTCCATTGTTATATTTATTCATTAGTTAACTGTTGTTAATGTTTAGACCTGTGAAGTCGTTTTCTAAAATATCTGTAACACTCACAAAACTTAAAAATTAATTTGTTGTGTACTGAGCCTGAAAGTGTGAAACATGTGTAATCATGGAAAAAAACTAAAAGATGCCACATTGCATACTGATTATTATTAACAGCAAAATAAAGCTATGCTTTTTCCTGCTACAAAGGACAGTATAATTTCTTAAACCATAGTGCAAATTTGAAATAATCAGATAGTAATAATTATTATTGTGCTCATCTCGTAAACAACAAAAATGCAAAGTGAATGATTATTTGTGCTTTTCTTATAGATAAAAATTAGGTCATTATTAAGATTTTATTATACTCGAGCTGCATGCCTTGGGACAGTTTCTAAGAGCTTTCTTGATATCATTGTACTAAAATAATAATAACAAATGTTAATAATACAGCCAGAGTATATCTGGTCAATGAGTTATTTGTTAAAATGGTTTAAGAAATCTGTGTTATACAATTTGGTGTGATGTGAATCTGATTTCGCTTTAGAAGCTTTTGGTAAGAATATTGAGCTCTAATGGTATTTGACTATTTGGGCTGAATGCATTAGTTGAATGATGATCAAGTAAGATTTACTTATATGCATTAAACCAAAGCTCTCTCATATCAGAAGTAAAGAGAAAATCATAATTATAAAACTTTTATTCAGATGTAGTATTAGCAATGGTAGTAGTGCATCTCTTTGGCAGATTTTAGTTCCTTTTACAGGAAATTGAATGCAAGATGCATACTTTTATTACCATGTATGCAACTATCATTTTTATGACATAAAAGCATCTATTCTTTTTGGCCAGAAAGCTTTTGAAGTGTACAGAATGAGCTTTAAATATACAAATGCTTCACTGCTATTTGTAGTATGGATGTTAAGGTTTCTGTTTTCATATTTTTGTTTGCCTTTCTGCTAGAATGTATGTAAAAGGTATACATACCATTCAATCTTCTTTACTTACTTCCCTAACTGAATAAGGATGTAATGTATGTAGTTATAAATATTGTATTTCATTGCATAATGGTCATACTTTGATTTATAGACAAGCAATCAGGACTCAGGCATTTCACCACATAGTTGTCGCACTAATGTTCCAGGTGCTCACTATTGAGAAATATAGATAATTATGTGTGGGCACTTCAACCTGTTAAGTTCACAGAAGAGACTACAGGGTATGCAGCATATGGTAATACAGTAAAACCTGACTAAACCGGACCCTCTATATACTGGAAACCTGGACAACCAGAAAATAAATCTCAGAATGGAGCTATTTCCTATGTTAAATAACATTCTAAACCGGAAAACTGCCTAACGCAGAAATGGAATAGTTTTTCCAGAACTGTTTGCATGAATAACCTAAGACAGACTTTCATTATGCTTAATACATAGTTGCGCACTGATAACAAACTTTCCACGACTGAAGGCATTCAGAATGCAGCAGGTATTGCTGCTGGAAACAGCAGTTGTGAAGTCATGGAAGGAATGGATGAGGACAATGACGATGACAAAGCCAATGAAAAGAGCCAAAAATACACACTTTTAGAGAAGCATTATCTGTTGTGAGTGACCTCCAGGAATTTACAGCTTCCAAGAATGTTTCAGAACTCCTGGAACTGATGGTGGATGCAAAGGAGATCATAGAGCGTTCTCTTGTGAAGAAGTCGCGACAGTGCACTTTGACGGATATGTGGGGGAAAAGAAACTAATGGGGAAACAGCAATTATGTTTGACATGTAAGTTGAAAATACAGCAAAACATACAATTGAACCTATTTTTACTCACAGAATTTTATTTTAAATTATTCCTTCAGTTTAATAATATACGATTATATTTTTTATACTTTGTTTTACTAAAATATGTACAAACCTTTGTATGACGGAAACCCATGAAAGCGGAAAAATATTACTGCAACGATCGCGTTCCGTTTTAGGCAGGTTTTGCTGTATATTTTTCATTGTCAAAACCAGTAGTTTGTTGACTGCCAAGATGGGCCTAGCCCATCATTATCTGGTTGAAGTACCTAAAGCATGGGAATTAGCACACCTGTCTAAGCAATAAGCCAACACAGCAGCAAGGGATGTGAACCATTTGGTTAGCATGTGCTGCCAAGCCAATAACCATCTTATTCTTCAATTGTGTATGGATATTTGTTTCTATAGCTATTGTAATGATGCTTATTTTGTGAAACACCAGTATGGGGAAATACAGAACTTATACAGCAGGTTTTAAACTAAGAGTGATTGGATTCGCAGAACAGAATGGTAATTGAGTTGCACAAAGGGAGTTGGCCAAATTATGGACTTGTTCAGTAGTCTGATATTATAGACTCCATTTAAAAAGTGCACGTGATTCAACAGTATCATAAATGCTTTTGTAAATAATAGATAAGTCTTAATTCAATAAATTCAAAGTTGCATGTTTCTTTTCCTTTTATTTACTACACAGGTGTTTGCATTGTAGGGTTAGCATCACTTTTCTTTCCCCTCCTTCCCCTCTTGTTTCTTTTCAACTATGAACGACGTAATGTGGCTGTGTTTCAATACGCTCAGTCTTGCTCTTACTCCTGTAAGTTAACATGGCCAATCTTAAATAATTTATTTTTCGCATAATGGTTGTGCCCTGTATTTTTACTTTATGAAGAAACCATAAAAAGTGAAACGATTATGCAATGAAATATGATAGTGATTCCATTGAAGTACAAGCAGTATTTTTGTAGGAGTACTGTGGGCAATATTGAAAAATTTATTCCATACTTACTATATTTTTGCAAGCTGCAGGGGGGGGGGGGGCAGATCCTAGCTGTAATCCAACTCCTGAAATTCTGTATTTTTTGCTCTTTTGATTGGTTGGTTTTTATAATCTGTAATATTGGAAGCAACACAGTTATTAAGATAAATATTTTGAAGCTTTTTTTAAGTTTTTGCTTAAGAACCTTTTGCATAATACTAAATGATATTTTGGAAGAATGCAGGGTTCTGGGTAGTGGTGGTCTTATTTGTTTAACAACGTTGTCAATTGCTAGGATCACATCAGCATCACCGGTGTGCTGGAATTTCGTCCCGCAGGAGTTCTTTTACATGCCAGTAAATCTACTGACATGGAGTTGTCGTTTTTAAGCACAATTAAAAACCATGGGTCTGGGCGGATTTGAACCCGAAACCTTGGGATCAGCAGGTCATTATCTAACCAACTGAGCCACCCAGACCGACAATGGTGGTGGTAGTGGTGGCAGCAGTGGTGGTGGAGGAAGAACCACCTGATAAAGTTATGAAGCACAAAAATTTGGTACTGTTGTTAACAGAGACTGCTTGAAACCAATTTAGTGTGATCATCTATCTCATTTTTAAAGAAATTTCAGCATTTTGATACATTTTAAATTGTGTTGTCATGCAAACTGTTTTTAGTCTTTTTTTATAATCTTTATGTGTCTGTTTCTTAATTCTGGTTTTTGTTGGTTTCAGTAATCAGTTATAATTAGAGCTTGGATTTTTATGACATGTCATATTTTTATCCTGGTTTTTTGTTCCATGCCTAAGTTCATTTAAGCATGTTTCCAATATTTTGTGAACATGATGAATCAATTTTTATTGGTCATATAAATGCATATTTGACCATATTTTAACATTAATATGTTGGCCAAATATACAAATAAGAGCATAATTTTGGTCATATTTATGCATTATTTAACATTTTACCAGATTTTTTTTAAACATTGTTTCATAATGCTTGCACAGCTGACCTTAAGGAAGTCTGTTTAACAACCTTCACTTGATGGTAGCGGGAATTAGCTGGAATGTGCTGTTACAGCCTACGTGTCAAAAGTTCTAATACCTGAAACTGCATGAGCACATTTGAGACATCAGAAGTATGATTCATTGTGTGTGAAGAAGAAACAACTGATTTTCTTTCTGTTCTCTCTCTCTCTCTCTCTCTCTCTCTCTCTCTCTCTGTTTTCTCCCTTGTAGCTAGTGTAAGGGTTCAGGCTCCATGTAGCTGAAAGAAATGTGACTAAGTTTACACTAAGTAAGAGTGATACATAAGTGTTTGGGAGCATAGGTGACCAGATAAGCAGTGGTATGTGAGTGGCAGTAGCACTGTACGAGGGCCACTATTTATATTTCGAGTTTTGGCAAAACTGATAATTGTAGGTGCCATCTGACATTTCCTCGGGAAAGTTTGACACTTTTTGCCATAATCTACTGCGGCTATTTGGTCAGTAGGGCATTATTTGTTGTTTAAAGTGAGTTAAAAATTGTGTCTCAGTGAAAAAATGAAATTAACTCGTGAAGATGTTCATATGATGATTTATTACAACTTTTGATGAGGATTATCAAGACAAGAGTACATCGATCCACTTTGACATTTGACTCTATCCTTTGCCACTGTCAAACGCTGGCATAATGAGTTTAATCATGACCATCGTTGCCTCACTGATGAAAATCACAAAGTTCCAACGTTAGTGCCAGAAAACATTGATGCTGTGCAAAAACTGATAGTGCAGGATCATCATATGACATACTGTGAGATGGAGGCAACCCTAGACAGTAGTTCCACCAGCATATATAAAATTTTGCATGAACATTTAGTCATGAAAAAGGTTTGCTCTTGTTGGATCTCACATTATTTGATGCAATCTCAAAAAGATGCTTGTGTCAATTGATGCACACAAATGCTCAAGAAATACAATGGTGGTACTTCAAAAAAGATGTATATAGGGTTGTAAAAGGTGACATGGATCTATGTGCATGAGCCGGAATGTAAACAGCAGTCGACTGTATGGGTGTTTCAAGACGAACCAATTCCAACAAAAACTGTTTGCACTCAAAGCACCTTGAAACAAATGGTCCCCCGGTTTTTCAGAAAAACTGATCATGTGGCAGCAGTGCCTTTAGAGGAATGTAAAATTGTTGATTCTGAATGGTAAACAACCATTTGTTTGCCAGATGTCTTTGGTGAAATAAGGAAAACAAACAAGCACCATCAGATTGCTCTTCATCAAGACAGTGCAAGCACTCACACATCTCCCCTAACAGCCAACTATTTGAGCACTCAAAAAATCAAATTTATGGCTCATCTACCATACAGTCTTGATTTGATACCGAATGACTTCTTTTTGCTCCTGAACGTCAAGAATAAAATGCGTGGACAATAATTTTTGTCAGCAGAAAAAGTCATTGATGCATTTAAAAACTATGTTTGGAGGTGTCCCAAGCAGATCAGAAAAAAATGCTATGACAAATGGTTCAAATGGTTGCAAAAGTGTTTTGATCAAAAAGGGGAATATTTCAAAAAACAATAAAGCAATTTTCAATTACAAATTGCTGTTTTCTTATTATTAGGCTCAAAATATAAATAGTGGTCCTCATAGCACACTCAAGAGAATGTGAGTAATGTGCCAGGGACAATAACAGTGCAAAGTGATTCTGATAATTAAGAGTCTGGATTTTATGTAATTACATAGTCTATTCCTGTATATGTAGTTATAAGAAAAGCTAAAATGTTGACGAATTACATGATAGGACCCTCATCCCAAGGTTTTAAATTACATATTTTTACATATTTTGAGCTATAATACATATTTGGTACCACAATATATAATTTTACATATTTTAATATGTAGATTATTATACATTTTCATCAATTTCATTCATTATCATACATAGCAAGGAAGAGGAGAAATATTGCAAGTTTTATTATTGTGGTTCTCACCCATTGTCAATCCTATACATTGTCGTTACGTTCAAAGCTGAAGTGCACGTGTTCAATGTGGACAATAATGGCTAGTTCTAAACGTGTGAGAAAAAGAAAGGAAAATGCTTCAGAATTTCTTAACAGTTAGTTGCAGGTAAGTTAATCATGGCACTGGTTGCATCTTCATTATCATCAAAGCTGAAAACATGGATTTCTGTGGACAATGCTTTAATCACTGATGGTACAACAATCCTCTGCCTAATTTATGATAAACGTATAGGGTGTACAATGAGATCTCAAATTGAACAGCATTTACAAAGCAATCAACATATTAGGAATAAACAACGTAGTTCTTCGAAGAAACGGGTATTACTTTCACAGTTACAGGGGCAGTCTACCTCATCTTATAGTGAGTTTTATAAAGAACTGTGCATGGCATTAGTTGCAGGGAACATACCTTGAAATGAACTTCAGGTATCTGAATTTAAACATTTCTTACAAAAATACTGCAAGTGCAACATTCCCGACGAGTCCACTCTCAGGAAGAATTACTTGGATTCTTGTTATGTTGACATATTAGAAAAAATCAGGGCCAATATAGGTAAATCACCTACATGGATTTCTGCTGATGAAATGCTACAGGCCATTTCATCGCTAATCTAACTGTGGACAAGTTGGACTCTGAAGTGCATCAAACCCTGTTTAATTTATTGTAAACCATGAGAGGCAACAAATAGTTCAACAATCACTAGATTTATAAATGACAGGCTTAGGGTACTATGGCTAGATGGCGTAAAAAGAGAGAGGGTACTATTGTTTTACACAGATGCAGCTCCATACATGTTGAAAGCGAGGAAATCGCTTACTGTATTTTGTGCATGTTACATGTGTGGCTGATGCATTGCAACGAGAGGCAGAGACAGAGGTAATTTCCCAGAAGTAAATACACAGATATTAGCAACGAAGAAGGTTTTCTTGAAATGTCTTTATCATGTACAATGCTACAAGCAGCAGCTACCTGGCATACCTCTGCCTCCGGAGCCTGTGATAACAAAGCGGGCAACTTGGATTGAAGCCGTGATTTTCTACAGTAAGCACTTCGAAGCTGTGAAGTCAATGATGGAGAACTTTTCTTCAGATCCAGCAGTATTTGTGAATGAATCCTTATCAGCATTCAACAGTTCTAAAGTGCTCATTTCAGTTTCATACATCGTAAGTCACTTCAGCTGGCTTCCCGACAGTATTAATAAACTGGAAACTTCTAGTATGCCTTCTCGACAGTATTAATAAACTGGAAACTTCTGGTATGCCTCTTCAAGAAGCTGTGGGAATAATGGAAAATGCAGTTCAGAAGGTGAGTGTTGTGCCAGATGAAGTAGGTGGTGTAGTTTCCACTAAACTGCAATTATTCTGAATAAGAACCCTGGATACTCAAATCTTGTTATTTTGTCTCACTTATTTAATGGTGAAAATGTAGAACCCCCTGATAATATTATTCGTAGAACAATCCCTCTGTGTAAATATGCACCGTTGACTACTTGCGATGTTGAGCAATCTTTCTCAATTTATAGAAACGTATTGTCAGACAGAAGACTGTGCATGACAACAAAACATTTGGAAAAGTATATTATAATTAATTGTGCATACTGTTCTAATGTGACTTAAACGCTTGGATGGGAGAACTTGTGCTTGGTAGTAAAAGTGAACTGATTAACAATAAACAGAGAACTAACTATCCTACTGGTGAATTTATGTTTTGTAGTAAAGAAATAAAATTTTGGATATTTCCTATAATTGCTTCATTACATATTTATTTACATATTTCACCAATTTTGGTTACATATTTATGTACATATTTCTTAATTTGGCATCACATAAAATCTGGACCCTACTGATAATATAATATCTGCTACCTAAGCATTGCAGCACTCACAGTTCATAGTTGTGCCCCTTAACTGCTTTCCCCACACCCCACAACTTCACAGAGCTTGGACTCCATAGATGTTTAGTTTCCTTGTTCAGAGGAGCAATAGAGAGGAATTTCAGCCACATGCTCTCTGTGCTCCTGTACAGTGCTTCTTTTATGTTTGCTAATGGATGACTAGTTAAGTATAGTTTCAAGATGTGTAAAGTAAAGTGCACTGACAGTGTGAGGTTGCAAGGTTTTGTTTAAGATTTCAGTGAAACATGTTCTAGTACTGATGGATATATTTTATTTTGTAAGCTGTGTGAGGTGAAAATTACGGCTGAGAAACGTCTTGCAGTGCAACAACATTGCAATACTGCTAAACGCAAAAGTTGTGTAAACCGAGTGTTAGCCCTGGAAAGCAGATGGCGACTGGTGTGTGAGAAACCATGCAGCAGTGCTTCGGACAATGCATGTTCTCAGTTTTGCAGGAATCTTTGTGAGATAATGGTTTCATCAAACATTGCTTTTTATGGAATAAGGTACCTGTCTTCAAACAGTTCCATGAGAAGTACATGACTTATCCATTTCTCTTCTAGTCCATGTTAAGAAAGAACTATCTGACTTCTTGTTACAACAATACGATGAAGAAAATAAGAAATAGTGTCCGCAGCAACAAAATATGGGTCTCCATAGATGAAACCACCAATGTAGATGGTAGATACATGGCAAATGTTATTGTAGACACTCTTAAATGACCAGCTGGAGAGACATTTCTGTTGATGTGCAAGGTGTTGCATAGGGTGAACCACTCCTTCATCGCTGTTTTTGACACTGCAATGAATTTGTTGTGGCCAGCTATAGTATTCTGAGAGAATGTGCTCATTTTCTTAACGGATGCTGCTTCTTACATGGTAAAAGCAGCAAAAGTTCTTCAGACTTTATACCCCAAAATGGTGCATGTAACTTGTGTTCCATGTGCCCTACATAGAGTGACTGAAGAGGTTTCAGTGAACTATCCTGAGGTGGATAAGTTCATTGCAAACGCCGTTGTTAAGACTTCACTTAGAGTGCAAAAGTTTAAAGGAGATGCGCTATCACTACTCTTTTCCCCTTAGCCCATTGTCAGACGTTGGGGAACTTGGCTTGCTGCTACCAACTATTATTACACAAACTACAGTGAGATTCAGAAGATCTTCAGCAACTTTGACGAAAGTGATTAATCTTCAGAAATGTAAAGCAGTTGTTTTCATCCATCATGTCAAGAAAGTTAGCCTACATAAAATCAAACTTTTTTGTGATATCAAAGTCCATCATACGCCTTGAAACTTTGGGCATGCAATTGTGTGATACATTAAGCATTGTGAAGGAAACTAAAATTGAGTTATCGAGCATGCAGGGCGAAGTAGCTGACAAGGTTAAGGAAAAGTTAAGACATGTGCTTGAAAGAAATAGTGGATATACAACATTGTGTAAAATTGTTGACATTCTTTGTGGCAAAGAAGCAGAATTTGATGAAAATGAAGCAGAACTTTCTGCTGGTGATTTCTCTTATTTCAAGTATGCTCCCATTATGTCATGTGATGTAGGAAGAAGTTTCTCCAAGTATAAGATTCTCCTTGATGATAACCAAGGATCCTTCAAGTTTGATCACCTGAAACTGCATATTGTCATCCAGTGCAATTCTGCTGAAAATTAAGGTACGAGAGGTATGAATTACTTCATCTGGAACTGTTAAAAGTAAACTCATTTTTTCATTCTAAAGTAAGAACAAATTAGAAACTAAAAACTTCACTTATCTTAGTAATGTTGATATTCTTTTGCTAACCCAGGGGTTTCAAGCTATGTCCAGCTCATTCTCAAAGCCATATAAACAAACTCGTTGCCAAGCTACAATCTTTTATTTTTTCTGAAAAACAATTATTCTTATTCAATTTTTATTTACCAATCTCTGAAAACAAAAATTTATAAATACAATCTATAGATGGTAATTCGAAATTCATGACACGGTTCCTGTTTTTTAAAATAAAATTTTTTTTCCAAACCATTAAATCTATCGGATTACTTAATTGTTTTAGTAATTTAACCTCTGGATTAATTTCATGATTAAATGACCAAAAATGATCTGCCACAGCTGATTTATTAGTTTGTTTATATTTAATATTTCTAAAATGTTCTTTTATTCTGGTTTCTAGATGACGTTTAGTTTTACCAATATAAACTTTATCACAATCTGAACAGCTAAATTGATAAATGCCAGATTTTTTATAATTTGGTATTTTATCTTTTTTTGAAAAATTAAGTAAATTTTGTATATTAAATTTATTTTGAGGGACCAAATTTATTCCATATTCTTTAAAAATCCTTGTAAATTTTTTATTAGCCCATGGATGGTAAGTAAACTTTTTAAAAATACAATTATCTTTTATTTTTTTAAGGGTTGAAACTTCTTTGACAGCTTTTTGATATTTAAATTCCCCTATCCTTTTATGTATAAAATCTGTATTAAAACCATTAATTACTGCAGTGTTAATAATATGTTTATATTCTATGTCAAATTCATCTTTAGTAAGGGGTATATTTATTAATCTATAAATTAAACTATTAAAAACAGCAAATTTATGTGCAAAAGGATTAAAACTTTTATATTTTATGTAATTATCAGTGTGAGTAGATTTTCTGTAAATACCAAATTTCAATTTATTTTTATGTCTTTTAATTTTTAAGTCCATAAATGAAAGGAATCCATTATTCTCAGTTTCCAAAGTGAATTGTATAGCTTTATCTTGTAAATTTAAAAGTTTTAAAGCATCATTTAACTGTTTTTTAGGGACAACAGCAAAAATGTCATCCACATATCTATAGCATATTTTAAAAATTAGAGGGAATGATTTTGTAATTTGAGTTTCAAAACAACTCATGAAAAGATTAGCAAGAAATGGCGAAAGTGGACTACCCATTGCCAAGCCAGAAGTTTGTTGAAAAAAATTACCATTAAAACTAAAGAAATTTTGATCTAAACAAAGATTTGTAAGTTTTACAAAATCATCTACTAAGTCATTGTCTAATTCTAAAGAATTTAACCATTTTTTTAAAAAATCAAAAGCTTTTTTCTAGGAATCCTAGGAAATAAAGAAACTACATCAAAAGAAACTAGTTTATCATTCTCAGATAATATTAGGTTATTAATCTTTTTTACTAGTTCAAAAGAATTTTTAATACTTAAACTCTCAAATATTTCAAAATTACTAAATTTTTTAGTTAACCATTTAGCTAAATTATATGTAGGTGAATTTATTGAATTTATAATGGGTCTCATTTTATTTCCTGGTTTATGTATTTTTTGGAAGTGCATATAACCTGGGCAAAACAGGATTATTGACTTTTAAAATACTTTTTTCTTTTTTAGGTATCATTTTCAATTCATTGAGAGTTTTATTAAAAGTTGAAATACATGATTTTAAAGGATCATTATCAATTTTTAAATAATCTTTACTTTCAAGCAAAAGTTCTACTCTATTAATATAATCAGATTGATCTAAAATTACAATTTTGTTGCCTTTGTCGGCTTTAGTATAAATTACATCCTTTTCTTTCAATGATTTAATAATCTGATTATTATAATTACTTTTGGGATGATTTTTATTTATATCTTTCAAAATTTTAGTGCATCTCACTTTAATCAAAGATTGATTAATGTCATTTAAATCTTGACTGGCAATTTCAATATCTGCAACAAAATCATCTATGTTTTTTGAAAAACTTACACAAGTTTTCATACCTTTGTTTAGAAAATTTATTTCTTTCTCGTTAAAGTTACAATTTGATAAATTAATTACATTATTTTTTCGATTATTTGGTTCATTTATATTCAACTTCTGTTGTTTTTGGCATAATCTATTTAACTTATTTTTTAACCTATTAGTTTTTCTTTTCATGCTAAAATTTAGATACTCAAACAATTTTGATTCAAAATTAACCCAAATTAAGTTTCCTAAAATACGTGTTAATTTTAAATTTTAATTTTTTCATTTTTGTTTTAAGTTTTAGGTCATAGTTTGGAAACTTTTAGGGCATAAATGCATGCATATTTCAAGAGTTTTTTTGGTCATAAATATCTGAGCCCTGGTTATAATGTGTTGTCTATTGTAACTTACAAAGGTTATCTTTGGCTTTATGTTAGAAAAATTAATGTTGGCAGCATTACTTATAAAAACTTATTTCCATCACTTCTTCTGTTTTGTGCTGATGGTTCAAATGGTCTTGTGAATTTGGTGATCATGTTGTTATAATGCTCTCTTCAGGTTTTCCAATTGAAAAATTCAAAATTAAGTCTAGCTAATGAAAGAGTTTGTGCAATTTCAAGAGAAGAATTAAGTCTCATTTCAAATTAAGTTGTAATCCTTCAAATATTGAAATGTTTCTCTGTGGCACTCCAGTCCTTCTTTCTTTACTAAGCAGGTGATCCCCTATCAATTTATTTGAGGAATAGGTATGAAAATTATGAAAAAATACTACTGAAGTAGTTGGAGCTAATTATAAGTTAATTTTGTCATCAACTATTGTTACTATCCCCACCAATGACACTGCTACCCCCAGTAGCATGAGCCTTGTAGAGGCCTTCATGGGCTGACATTCTTAGGTTCGACCTGGCCCAGCCTCAACCAAGCCTGAGCCCGGCCCAATTGTATAATTTTGTTGTTTTTATTATTATTGTTGTTGTTATTATTGTTATTATTTAATTGTTATTATTATTGTTATTATCATCGAAACATTTTAGCAGAATAATCATCTAGAATTCCTAGTAAAGAGCCTAGAGCCTTGTGTTATTTTCATTCCCAGAGTCATAGCTAGACTCACTCCATCTCAATCCCTGACATTCCATTTTATTTTTTCCTTGGGGATGATAGTTTATGACCTGATAATTGATAGTTCAGAAAGCAACTTTATTCTATCCTGCCTGAATGAATATGAGTAGTCTATATACTTAGGCTTTGTATTTGAAATTCCATCCCTATACTTTTTTGTTTTTTTCACACTTCCACACTCTATAGAGGGAGGGAATGATTTTCATTGAAGAAAAATTTCTTGTCCCAGACAATAAGATTATCTGTGGGATGAGAATTCAGTATATTGGTTGCTCAACCTTAGATCCAGCAAGCCTCTCGCTTAGGGATTAAATTATTAATTCCCAATGCAAGAGGCATGCATCTTAAAATACAGGCTTTACCATCTGGGTTAGTGACATTAAGTGTTATTAAATTCCTGTTGCATAACCTGTGGATTAGCATAGTAGTGTTAAATTTTTCATAAAAATATAAGATGCTTTTAGAATGTAAGTATGCTGACAACATGAGTGAAATCGTATAGTGGAGCAGATGTATATGCTTTAAATAATACTTTTTATTTTGGTATTGAATGCTAAAATGAATGGGCAAGAAATAGATCATAATTTAAAACTCCTATGTATGAATATACAGTGCTTAAGAACAAAACTATAAGAACTGTGTGTATATCTTAAGGACAATGTGAGTAATATACTGGGCTTAAGTGAGTGTTGGCTTGAGGAAAATGAAATAGGTGATGTGAGTATTGCTAACTTCAGATTAGGTAGTAGTTTCTGTCGCAGCAAGTTCCAAAATGAAGGGGGGGAGCAATCTATATTCGTGACTCAATAGAAGCAAGAAACCTTGAGAACTTCAAAAAGTTTTATATAGAAAAGGTTTTAGAGCATTTTTCTTGAAGGTATTGAAAAGGTCTTAACATATCTGCTTCCTTTTAAATATAATGTAATAATATGTGGTGATATAAATGCACACTGACATTACCAAACAAAGTAACACAGTAAGTCAATTTCAAAATTTACTACAGCAGATGGGCTATCACTGTGCAAATAAAACTCCTACTAGTGGAACTGCATGCCTCGATAATATAACCAATGTAAAACAAGCATGCTATACATTCAAGGTCGGGGACTATCAGATATCAGATCATAAGCCTCTACTCTTTGAGACAAGTACAGCAAAAACCCCTTCTCATAAAACTGGAAAAATAATAAGCGAGATTAGAGATCTTAGCATAGACTCTGTAAATAAATTTAAGGACAACCTGTTGTCAGTGAACTGGGGTGGGATATTGGATAACAATAGGGGGTCAGCTGAAGAAATGTTTTAACATTTTTTAATACTTTCATTAGCCTGTTTAACAGTTCATGTAAGAAACAAAACGTATCATAAACTCCATTAAGAAAGCTAAATTAGTTAGCAGTATTAAGTGGTACAATTCAGGACTAGAAAGAATGAAAAATAAGCTAATACTGCTTCAAGACATGCATAAAAAAGGCCCAAATCCCTGGCTACTAAATACAATAAGAAATTATAGAAAATGTTATAGAACAGCACTCTTAGATGCAAAAAAAGAATCAAATAAAAATAAAATAGAAAATTCTAGCAACAGATGTAAAGCAGCTTGGTCAATAATTAATTTCATAAGGGTAAAATTAGCGTAACTCTTGATGACTTCAATAACTTTTTATAGAATCAGTCAGAGACAGCATTAAAAGTAAATTCCTGTGCAGACACAGCTATATCATTTATAAATAACATAAATTGGGGAGAGGGGAATAAACGATTTGTGCTCAGAGAAGTAACTTGTACAGAAGTAGAAAAAGTAACAAAAAGACTTAAAAACTCAAAAAGTAGGAATGTATATGATATTTCAAATAAGGTTCTTAAAGAAATTATACCACATATTGTAATTCCGTTCACCTTTTGTATTAATAGGTGCTTTAATGAAGGTGTTTTTCCCAAGGTTCTAAAATTATCAAAAGTAATGCCAATATATAAAAAGGGTGACATGGAAAAGGCAAGCAGCAATAGACCAATTTCACTGATACATTTGCTAAAATCGTAGAAGGCCTCATAAAAAATCAACTACAAGAGTATTTTGAAATTCAAAATTTGTTTTATCAGAATCAGCTTGTATATAGACCTGGAAAATCAACTATACATGCAGTAGACTCTGTTGTAGATAAAATACACCAAGTTTTTAAGGAAGGTGATTTTGCACAAAGCACATTTTGTGACCTAAGCAAAGCGTTTGACTGCATGTATCATGATATCTTGATAAACAAACTTGAATTGTATGGCGTTCAGGCTCCTAACTTGAATATCTTCAAGTCATATTTAATAAATCGTAAACAGCTAGTCTCAATTGGAAGAAAATATTTACAGATCATGGATGTATTCCGATAGGTGTTCCACAGGGCTCAGTGCTTGGACCTCTGTTTTTTTTAATAATGATTAATGATGTGCCGAATTGTTATCCATGTCATACTGTTGTCTATGGAGATGACACATCATTTCTTAACATAAATAATACATTTGATTTGCTGTTACTGTCTGTCCAAGAGAATATTAAACAAAGCCCAATTATGGTTTAGAAGCAATGGATTTTTCATGAATGAAAGTAAATCACAAAATATCCTTTTTACATTAAAAATAGTAACAATTTATGTTATAACACAAGTGAGACTGTTAATCATTTATCTTGGAACTCTCACATTGATTCTGTATGCAGTAAGCTGTCGAGAACAGTGTTCTTATTAGCAAACTTAAAGACGGCAGTCCCAAATGAATTTGTTCGTATAGCTTATTTTTCATTCTTTCAAAGCATTTTAGGTATGGTTTGATATTATGGGGGAGTAGTCCAAGAATAGCAGACGTGCTAAGTATTAAGAAAAGGTTATTAGAATACTGACAAACTCTAATAAAACTGATCCTTGTAAGCCACGTTTTAAATGCTAAAAATACTGACTGTTGTTAATCTATACCTGTATGATGTTCTTGTATATATGAAAGAAAATTAGCAAAATTATAACACCAGAAGTGATATACATATATACAACACAAGAAACCGGAACAGAGTGGATACACCATATCTCAGGCTGCAGAAGTCCTCAAGGTACTACAAGTTAAATGGTATAAACATTTGAGAGGTAGAACTGGAACTTAAAAATTCAATGCCACAGCTGGGATTTCAACCACAGACCTTCAGCTTACCAGGCGGGTGCTCTAACCATTGAGCTACTGTGACAATCTGCCAGAATGACATTGAATTCTCAAACCAACTTACCAACTGGTAAGTTTGTTGGGATAAATAAATAATAATTACCGTATGAAGGTTATTTAATCTCAGGACATAAAGTACTTGCAATAGTAAGTCACAATTGGGGTAATTGTCTCTGATGTGAGACTGCCTTTGTGGTTTACTGGGAAAAATACGAACTGGTTTGAGAATTCAATGTCATTCTGGCAGATTGTCACAGTAGCTCAATGGTTAGAGCATCCGCCTGGTAAGTGGAAGGTCTGTGGTTCAAATCCCAGCTGTGGCATTGAATTTTTAAGTTCCAGTTCTACCTCTCAAACATTGCCCACATACGGTTTGTGTGTTTAAAAACACCAACAGTAAGTTTGTTGGCATAAATAAGTAATGGTATAAAAATATTTAATTCACTTCCTTTGGAAACACTCAGTACAAGTATTCAAAGATTTGAAGAAAAAATATATAAATGGCTAATAAAAACTCCTTTCTACAGCACACAAGAATATTTGTAAGTAAACATGACTTGTAAAACAGATGTAAACATTACAATCCTTCCAGTGTATATATATATGAGGCGTTGAGCGCAACAGTGGCCCAACCCACAAAAATTCAGAAACTGAGTTATTAGCACAGACATGTTCCCCATGTCAAAATCTAGGAGAGCGGTAGTGGCCTATGCCACATTTCTACAACCACCGGCAGATGGCATGAGAAGTGTGTTATTGCATGGAACTGAATCTGGCTTCCTGGATAGAAACAGTGGCCCAAAGGTCCTGCATGTATGTAACTATGTATCACAATGTCGGTGCTATATTGATTAAAATTTCCAAATATCATGACTCTTGCTTAGTTATTAAAGTAAATATAAAACTTTCAAATTGCAGATATTTTTTACACTCCATTATCTCCATTATGTACATTTAGTGGTTGGACCACTGTTTCGCTGAACACCTCATAATATCTCTGTTTGTTTCATTAGTTGTAAGTTACAGACGAAGCCTATTGTAATTATTGTATTTACCAAATGGTGAGTAAACTTTATTATTATTATTATTATTATTATTATTATTGTTGTTGTTGTTGTTGTTGTTATTATTATTATTGTCGTTATTATTGTTGTTGTTATTATTATTATTATTATTATTATTATTATTATTATTATTATTATTATTATTATTATTATTATTATTAAATCAAATTATATATCCTTAATTATTGTTACTGTCTTTGTTGAGTGAAAATACATTGGGTGTCAGAAATGTTATACATGGAGAGTTATGAATTATAAGATGCCAGTAAAACTACTCAAAGTAGCCACAGTAATTGTAAGTAGCTGTTCAGACTTGTTTCTTGTTGAAAATATAGTGTTTATTTCTTATGGGATCATTTTACCTTGCTAGTTCTTGAGAATTATGCACTCCGAATTGTACCTATTTTTGCTATAAGTAGTAATGTTTCTGAAGGCATTGTCTTCCAGAATATATATTTTAATAAACTCATGGTTCAAGAATGCCAACTTTTTGTATTTTTTGTTTGTTTTTGTTATCTTTTATACTAAAGCTAAAAATGAGCATCGCACATATTTAATGAAAATATTGTGTGAACTTATTATTTATTGATAATTAAGTGGCTGTAATAGCTATGTTAAATACAAATCAGTAATATTTCGGCAAATTTGTTTCTTGTTTTGGTCATCAATGATAACTATTACATAATATTTTTGTGTATTTTAACTTAATAAACAACCAATGTATTAAGTTATGATCTCTTAGTTTTGTTAGCATAACATTGTGAAAAGCAGCGCTTTACATTTTCTTGCCAATTTTATATGTTGTAAATCAGTGGTGTACAACCTAAACAAGCATACAAATGGAAAATTAACTTGTTTTTAGAATGCAATATATGATGGGGCAATTACATTTTCTAAAGCTTTGGACATATTGCATATGCAAAGAAGTTGTAGCATCCAGATAACTTAATTACATTATTTTTAAGTATCCATTTAAACATAATAAATATTTTCTGATTTGATCAATTTTGCACTGATTCACTTAGACAATTCTTTATTCATTAGTGTACCACATTCAGTCCTGGTCCGTAATTTTAGCTTATAAAAATCAAACTGTCGTTGATTTTATCACCTCTGCTATAAACATATTTTGGTGTATGGGAAGCACTCAAGTGTTGTTGTTAGCTAATGCTGGATTTCTGACAATGAAGTCATTAATCCTCTTGCTCTCTAATATTTTTCACTGATGGATGGGGTGCTACAGGTGGCCGGGCATATTTGAAGGTGGTCTCGGTCCATTTCCTCTTGCAGATCACATAGAGGACAGAGTGGTGAAGAATATATCCCAATTCTGTTTAAATGTTTTGCCAGACAATCATATCCTGTAATCAACCTGAAGGTTGCAACTGCCGTTTTTCGAGGATACTCAGGAATTACTGTTTGAATGTTTGGTAGTTCCCATCTTTTATTTTTTGATTCTTCATAGTAATATTTTGCAATAATTTTTTTGAATTCAGAGTTGACTAATCATTTAGCTGCATAAAATGGTAAATTAACTATAGATTTCTGCACATTGCCAGTACCCTTTTTAGCAAGAAAATCAGCTTTCTCATTACCACTCAGTCCACAGTGAGCTGGTATCCATTGGAAGACTAGGTGTTTTTGAAGTGCGGTTAGATGGGTAAGGATTTTCCAACATTCTATCATTGTTTGGTTTTTTGGTGACAACTTGGAAGTAATTGCTATAATTGCCGCCCTGGAATCTGAGAAAATAACTGCTTGATGAAAATGTGAAATTCTATACAAAAGATTTTGTAGGGCCATTCGAATTGCTTCAATTTCTCCATCAAAGTTTATGGTTCCATAACATAAAGATTTGTAATAGGAAAAGAGGTGGCACGTGACTCCAGCCCCTGCTCCATCTCGGTTTGAAGTCAGTGATCCATCAGTATAAATATGGAGCCATTCGTGTTCTGGAAATCTAGTATGGATTGTCCCTAATGCCAATAATTTTAGAACACTAGTTGGAGTATCACTTTGCTTAACTTCTTCTGTCAGGTGTAAGTAATATGTGTTGTCTAATGTTTGTGTCGGATTGACTTTAGCTATGAAGTTTTCCTTTGAATTAGGAAGGTATACATTCTTCTTGATGTCTTGAATTTTGGACATAAAGCTCTCCTGAGTCTTTAGCATATGTGTAAAATTTCTCTTGTTCCATGTATGGAACGGGAGCCTGATCAACTTTTCGTGTTGAATAAGAGCCACTTTTTCTATTTCATATTCAATGGGGTATTGGTTGGCTAGTATTTCCATAGCTGGTATTGGTGTGGTTTTGATAGCACGTGTAATTAATCTCAGACTTTGGTTTTGAAAGATTTGAATCTTTTTTTGTGTTTGCTGTTACAAGAACTTCGCTGCAGTAAGCAAATAATGGCTTTATATATCCATTGTATGTTGTGTTAAGAGTTGCTCTGGAACATCCCCACTTCATTCCTGTTAGACGTTTTAACAATGAAAGGTGCCACTCTGCTCTTTGTATTACATTTTCTATTTGTTTGGTCCATGTAAGTTTGGTATCAAATGTAACTCCTAAATACTTTGCTTCCTTTGTTTCTGGTAATTGTTGACCGTCAAAATTTAGTTTTATTTTTAGTGGTTTTTTACTTAGTGAAAAGATTTGGTAGTTTGATTTTGTTGTATTAACAGTCATTAAATTTTCTTTGGTCCACCTTTGTAATTTGGTTAAGGATTGTTGCGTGGTTTTTTCTAGTTCTGTACTTTTGCTTTTTGGTTTTGAAGTCCACATTACTAAGTCATCAGCAAATAGTGCACACTTCACACCTGATTCTTGTATTTGTTGTGGCAGATCATTAATAAATATATTAAAAAGTGTAGTGCTGAGCACTGCGCCTTGTGGTAAGCCCCAGTGTACTTGTTTATATTTAGATATATTTCTTCCATATCTGGTAGTAATAAAGCGTTGTGTTAGGAAATGACATAGCCATGAAAACATTGGACCTTGTATCCCTATTTATTTTTACTTTCTTTAGTAGTTTTGTTCTGCATATAGAATCATATGCACTTTGGAAATCAATAAAAACTGATAAATTATCTTCATTTCTATTGAAGGAGTCTTTGAATTCTTGACTGAGAAGTAAGACTTGTTCATTTGTAGAGTGGAACTCTCTGAATCCAGCTTGACATGGGGAAATTAAATTTTGGGATTCTAGAAACCAATTTAACCTATTTGACACCATTCTTTCCATCACTTGTGCTATTATGCTAGTAAGAGCTATTGGTCTATAATTTTTTATTTCTGATGCTGTTTTATCTTCAAGAGTGGGACAATTATTGCTTTTCGCCATTCGGCAGGTGCAGTGGTGTTCCAGGATAGATTGTAGAGTTTTAGTAGTTGTTGTTTTGCTGTTTTTCCAAGGCTTTTTATGAACTCTGGATGTATGTGATCTGGTCCAGGGACTTTTTGTTTGCAATGTTCAGTTCTTGTATATTAAAATGTTAATAAAAGATATTGTATTGAGTGTTAGGATCACATTCTCTTTCTTGTTTCAAATCTTTCTTAAATTGTTTACGTTCTTTTTTATTATTTCTTGTTACCTTATGTGAATTAGCATAATATTTATTGAATGTTTCAGCTATGGCTGCATCATTTGTTAATATTTTATTGTGTATGATAGGTGTGCTGTTGCTTTCTCTCCTGTCCTTGACATTTTTTATGAACTTATGGGCTTTGTTGCCATCTGTCCTATAATCCATTTTTACTAAGAAATTATTAAAGTGATTCTTTTTAGCTGTATTAATTTCTTTTTTTAGTGAGTCGCATTTCTTTCGCCATATTTGTGTATCTGATATGTTTTTTGCTTGTTCAGCTGTATCTCTAGCTATATCCCTTTGCTTTTTCAGTTCTTCTAACTGGGGGTTCCAAAAGGGTTTGAAATTTTTTATTCTTCCACAAGGAATATGCTTTTTTGCAATTTGTAGGATGACTTTACAGAAATTTTTGTTCATATGATCTGGGTGGTCATGCAGAGGTGAGTTTGTTTGTTCTTTAAATTTATGTTCCAGTTCAGTTTTATATTTGTTCCAGTCTGCTTTTTTGAAGTTCCAATACAGATTTGTGTGATTTTGACTGTTATTTGTATTATCTGGTTTTATATCAGCAATTACTGCTCTGTGACCAGAACTTGGGTCTTCTATAACTTGTTTTTTAATTGTTGAAACAATATCTGTTGTAGCTAACAAGAGGTCTGGGTTACAGCCTGCTCCCGAGTAATGTATGAAGGTTTTGGGATCTTCTTTATCATAAATCAGTTCAAAGGTTGTGGTATTCAAAAATTCTTCCACTATCTGCCCTGCAGAATCCACTTTTTCATAACCCCATCTTTTGGAATGGGCATTGAAATCCTCAATTATGATTGTTTTATTTAATTGTTCAATAAGTGAGAGACCTGGCTCATTCCTGGGAGGATTGTAAATACTGTATAAATGAAGATATGTTTTGTTATCCCCAAAATTTAGCTTTATTAATTCAGCTTTATCTTTGTTACCCATTTCTTTAACAATTTGAAAGGAGGACTTAATATCATTTTTGACTCCAACTAATATTCCACTACTTGTCTGTCTATTTTTGGATAGTAGGTGTAGTAAAGATCCAGTAAAATTGAAGTATTTAAGTTTATCATTTGTTAGATTTGCTTCTTGTATAACAAATATATCTATGTTATAGTCAAATACAGTTTTATTCAGTTGTATTCTTTTTGTTTGGGTGAGACCACCTGCGTTCCATTGTAGAATTCTGATGTTAGATCTTCTATTTATATAATGTTTTGGTTCTCGAGAAGTAGTCCCCAGCCGGAGATCTGAATGGGGGACTATTTTAACTCTGGAACATTATGCCCCTCGAGTCATATTTCATAAATATTGAAGAGACTTAGCAGAAATAGTAACTGCTTTTTAGAGAGCACCATATTTTTATGTTTTGGCGGTTACATTGCTCTCTCACAACCCCCAGAATGTCTGGAGGACCACACCTGTCATTGGTTGACGGGTCTCACTGACCTTACCGGGAGAATTATCAAAATAAATTCACCGACCATATCCTCTGATTACCATGTGGGAATTTTGGTGGACGAAGCGACGCTTGGGTGGGTTTTCTCCGTGTTCTCCACTTTCCCCCACCATCTCATTCCACCGGTGCTCCATCTTTATTCCATCTATCATCAGTGTCGCTGCCTGCAGTGCCATAGTGGTAAAAGCAGGCGTCGCTACCAAAAAAAAATTATATCTAGGCATTCTGGAAATTGACAGTGCCAATTTGATGAAACCATGTTTCAGAGTCTTTGTGGTCAGGGGTTTCCAGTTGCACGTACATAAGTGCTAGAACCAATGATAGTAATTGAGTATTTTTGTTTTTTTCTTCACTAAATATGGAATGGAGGACTTAGCAGGCGTTCTGTACTGACAATGTTTCACTGATACCAACTCATACTGCACTATATGCAAATACAGAACACTCTTGATAAATTAAACTATAATAACAACACATCTGTCTGTACAGATAGAATTTACTGTTGACTGAGGTGCATACATAGCACATATTTTGGCGCCACCTCTCTAGAGGTCACCACTCTTCTCATATACCATAGTTTGCCATAACAAATTTAATTACATTTGTTTTTGTGGGTGAAAATCAGGGCTGTGAGTGATTTGAATGAGGCTTCCACCACGAGTGAATTTGTAATAGTGATTGAAAATTATAGGTAGTTTTCTTAAATGATTTGGTTACTTGACTCCATAAAAGCTAAGTTAGCATCTGCTTGCTAGTCTTCTTAATTATCTTCCCTATCATGTAGATACAGGCAAAATCTTAGGGGTATACATAAATGAACAACTAAAATGGGAGGAACATTTTCAGTATATTAGTAAAAAATTAAGTAGTGCCTACTTAATTATGTACTGTTCGACAAAAATTACAAACCTAGAAACCAGGATTGTATACCACAGCTACTTTCATTCAATAATTACATACAGCGTTATATTATGGGGAGCAGCTACAGGTTGGGAAAAGATATCTAAGTTACAAAAAAATTATTTGCATTATGACATATGTAAGTTTTAGGCATTCTTGCAGAAGCTTATTTAGAAACCTAAACATACTCACCTTGCCCTCACAATATATCTGTGAATTAGCCGGACACGTATATGAAAATTATGACGAGTGCTGCATAAAACAATATCCACAATCATGGAACCGGGACTCAAAATTGCCTTAAAGCACCAGCACATATACTTGTCTTATTTGAAAAAGTTCATTCTATGCAGGAGTAAAAATTTACAATAAACTGCCAAAAAGGTATAGAGAGATTAAAGACAAAAATAAATTCCATAATACAATAAAAATAATCCTTACTGAAAAAGTATACTATTCAGTAAAGGAATATATGGGAGACAGTCTTTAGGACTATATATTTTATGCTGAGCAGTTACGCATAAAATGTAAAAATCACTGTATATAGTTTGTGTGCATACGTTTTTTTACTTTAGCTCAGTTTGTTATTCTTATCTGACGAGCCACCAGTTTACTGGGCCTAAACCCAATATTTAAATGTATTTGATGAATAAAATGTTGTATTGTATCAAATTTGAATCCATAGCTGTTTTTGCGTCATATTTTTCATGAGCTTTCCAAATATCCTTCATATCTATTTTATAGTGTGCAGTGTGATTTTGCATACTTATTACATTACATTAGTAGTACACACTTATTTACTTTATTATTCCAAGAAATGTTTAGGAAAGCAGAAATTATACAAAAAAAGAATAAAAGATTACATCTTACCTGCTTTGCAGCTTAAAAATATCTCTTAGAAGGTTTTGTCTATCATATACATTGTATACCTCATTAATTAAATTCTAGTTTCCAGGTGTGTAGTAATGTGTACTTGACCTATCTGGTTTCTCTGTTTCATTAGAAGAGTTGTTTGGCCGGTTCCAAATGAATGTTTGGCAGCACAAGGTGGAAGTTACATAATGGGTGCCGGAGTACTAATTGCCTAAATGTAAAAGTCTTGTGCACAGAAAATGCAGAATATGCAAATGAATAAAACCATGGAAACAGCTTATATTTAAAACTTCCATATTATAGCGTTTCTCACCTTGTCCTCTAGTACAGAATATGGATTGCACCTTACTGCACTTGAAGAAAACTAAAAGAAACTTTTAAGACTAAACATGAAATATGAAATCAGCTTCCAAAGGCAACAGGATGTTTTGCCAATTCTTTGAAAATTCTTGACATGCTATTTTGGGAAGGTACTTTGTGTTGTTTCATCTTGGTTCTAAAATTCAGATTCACTCAAGTTGCTTTCCAGTGTCATTCAGTTATTCTGCATGCTCCTTTTCAAATAAATATGCGTCCAAACCTTGGAAAGAAGAAACAGCATTTCTGCACTAAATCTAGTACCTATAGCTATTGCTAAGTAACTCATTCCTCTACTAAGAAATTGAGTGAGATTAGAAGTATGTCAACTTTGGTTTTGTTTTGTTAGAACATCTATAAATCACATTTACATTGAACATGAAGGCAATAACTGCAAAGAAATGCTATAGGTTATGGGGGCTTGTACACAATTAGATGAAAACAGCAAAATAAACATGCTCATGCATTTATCTGCATGTTCACTAAAAGTTTGAACCATGAAATTATGATCTGTTTACAGAAATTATCAGTTTTGATTTGGAAACATTTTAATAATGAACAAAGAGAATCTTAATCACCAAAAGTAACAGTTATACTATCATAATACTTCACTTTCGGACTATTGTATTTAGAATAAGTTGAACAAAATTAAGTTCCTAAATAAATTTATGTTTGAGTTAGGTGCACCAAAGCTCAAACAGATCAACTTTAATAATTTTACTCCTTCAACAATTCATAACCAATCAGACAAAATTTTTTCTTCCAGGAGTTTTGGGTGATGGCTTAAAATGCTCTTAAAAGATCATAATGATGCTTAAATATCTTCAGATTCACTGCAACTGTTGTATTTCATCAGTTTGAAGTGTGTTAAGTTTATTTTGATATTTCCATTGATTCATTGTACTAGTCCCGTTGAATACTGCTTGCACAGATATCAAAGTGTTCATCAAGGGAGTGAAACTGATTTTTTCTTAGGATCTTATGTGTGTCTCTCTTGTATTTGTTTATGGAAATTGAAATTGAGATTAAGCATTATTTATGGACGCTCTAACTGCTATGGTTCTCAGCATCCCAATCTATAATGGGCATAAAAGACTGTTTAATTTTGCTCAGAGGCTTCTTTTTCAGGCTTGAGGTTCTTTTACGTGCCATAAATCTACGACACAGGACCACTGGCTTTACTTCCCTTCTGAAGGAAGCCATGCTACAGAATTTTATGCCCAAAAAATATCCATCACCCTCTGCTGGGTTTGAACCCATGACCTTGGGAATTAGAGGCTAGCATGTTACCCCTGGACCATGGAGGACGGCTTGTTTTTGGAGACATACTTTAAGAATATTGGTAAGTGAAAATATAGTTAGTTTTCAAAACATTATACATTTATTATGTATAATTCATATTACCAGTTGGTTGAGATACCAGTCCAAGCTTCCAAGGAATCACAGGGGTGTCAAAAGATAGATTATCTCTCCTGGCTAGAAAATTTCACTTGTCTGGGAATGCGCCAAAGGAAACTAGAGCAGGTGACAGAACAGGAATATTACAGAAGGGCATTACTGCTGCTATAAAGCAAGACATTAAGAAGTACAGATGTAGAGAAACTCCTGTGGAAGAGCAAAATCAAGGAGAGGATATTTACCTCCAGAACTTGATATCAGAAAAATGTAGACCAACTTTTGCAACGAAAGAAGATTAAGAAATCTACCAGTCTGCTCATTGTCAAAATATAAATACATATTTTACAACTTCTTCAATCTTTCATTCTGTACACCACACAGACACATGCTCAGCCTGCAAAATGGGACTGATGAAGATTAAGACAGAGGCAGATATGGAAAAGAAAAGTGAATTAAGAACCATGTACAGACTGCACAGGCTGTGTTCAAAAAGGTTTTATCAGCTATTGAAAGAGGAAAATGCCGAGGCAGTCACTATTTGCTTTGATATGGAGCAGAATCAAGCACTGCCTTAACTTTCTGTTAGCGAGGTATTCTATGCAAGGCAGGTGTGGCTCTATAATCTATGCATAATGATTCCATCTAAAGCTCAGAACAAAGACATTTCCTTTTAATACATGGTTGGAAACTAAATCTGCTAAAGGCTACAACCAGGTTGCCTCAGCTTTGCACCACTTCTTGTTGAAACTGGAAGAAAGGATGTCCAGCAACGTTCCTTCTACCATTCATTTATTTTCAGACTCGTGCTCTAGTCAGAACAAGAATAGTGTGATGATGTTCATGCTTATTACTTTCCTGGAGAAGAGTAAAACATTTTCCCCCATTTCACATATCTACCCAATACGTGGGCACAGTTATATGCCTCCTGATAGAGTTTTCTTCAGGATTGAAATAGAGTTAAGAAAAAAAGAGAATATCTTGAGCCCTGATGAGTTCCATCAGATATTACAAAATCACGGCTCTGTGAAAGTGTTATTCAAAGACTGGAAAATTAAGGACTTGAAAGAAAGTGCAAAACAAACACTGAAGTCAAAGCTTCCTTTCAAAATGAATACCCAGTGAATCATAGCATATTCCAAGCAATCAAAAGAAGACCATAAGGTATGTGTAGAAGTTCAAAATACATACTCTGCTTTGCCTGTGGAGGTGGATGTGATGAAACCACGCAGGAAGTCCTGCAGCAAATTCCTGCTTCGATCTCAAAATATTCCCAAAATTAATAGAGTAAGCAAAGAAAAGAAACAGGATGTTCAAAATCTAGTTAAGTTTTTGAAATTCCAGAAACTGCAAAAGAATTTTATAAAGATGTACTAGAAGATACTAATAAAGGTTAAAGCTTACTTATTCATATTGTTTGAAATATCTTTGTATGTATTCAATATGTTTGTTATATAAATAAAACAAAATATATTGTTATTGTGAATTTAGCAGTACTTAGTTTCTAATTTTATACCTAATAAAATAATCCTTATAAACATTCATATGTTGGTTGTATAGTACATTATGTAGTATGAAAAGGTGAAAATAAATAAAAAGTAACAAAAACAATAAATGACAAAATAACAAAACTTCATGTGTTAATTTCTTGCTCACGCAGAAAAGTTAATCAGCATCTATCAGTTTTTGAAAAAAAACTACATTTTCAAACCTCAAATTTGCACTAGCTAAACTATGCTATTTGTTTCTTTTCACATTCAATGAGACAGTTTCAGGAAGGAGAATTGAATGATTAATACAGTTGCTGTGCTAACCAATTTGTATTGCCAATAAATAGAAAAAAAAATTTTCTCAGAAACTCATTTTGTGCATCTATCGAGTTTTGAAAAAATGCTCCTTAATTGTCACAGACTTAAATGATAAAAATAACTTATAATTTTTCTTATCTGTACCTATTCTATTTGCTTTATAAGCTTAAGAATACAAAGTAGGTATATAAGAATGAGGAACTCTGCTCATATCAAACTAAGCTGTAGCTTTAATATTGTTAGAGAAAAGCAAAAATTCCTTGAGAAAATGTCTTAAGATTCACACCCTTTTAATTCTGTAAATGTCACTTTTAGGCTATCTGATTTGATAAGTTGATATAGGAGGTTCTCAAACAATTCTTATAGCTAATTTAAAGTACTGACTTTCTTTTGAATGCATACAGGGTGTCTCCAACCTTTAGGCCCAGAAATATACAGGCATTAGAGAACCCTATTTTGAGCATTTTGATGTAAGGAACCAGTGTGTCTGAAATGAATATTTTGGATACCACACAATCTTGAAAGTGAATGTGAGGGATGTCTCTGTAAGCTGCTTTAATTTTCATAACTACTGCTTGATGCTTTCATTTGTTATTTGTTTTATGTACGGTTTCATTTATTTGTTTTGTTTACATTGCATGTCTGACTGTCAAAGATGGAATGACTCACCACAGGAACTAGCTGTCATGCACTTAATTTTTGGTGCAGCAGAATGTAGCGCCCAGAGAGTAAACCAAATGTACTGAAAGAAGTTATATCGTCCATATTGAAAGATATTTATTTATGAATAGGAATTTATGAATTACTGATGCCTTAAAGTTGCAGAGCTGGCCAGGGAGCAAAACAAAGAACTGTTCAAATACTGGAACCTTAAGAGATGGTGTTGGACTGTGTGGCAGACAAGTAATCCATTGACTTGCCCATGAACTTAATGTTTACAAAAATTCTATGTGGAAAGTACTAAAGGAGCTACAATTGCAACCCTATGGATACAAACCTTGGTGACAAATGACTTTCAATCCAGAGTTCAGTTCTGTTAATGGATTATTCCGCACAGTAACAAACTTTCTATAATTTGTGCTATTCACAGATGGGCCTGTTTTTACCTATGATGATGTATTCAACTGCTACAGTAACCATATCTAAAGTGATAACCATCCACATATCTAGTCAACAGCAGCAATTTACTGGAAATTTTCAAGTGGACTAGCATTGTACAGGTCACGTCATAGGACCTTATTCCTGTGGTTCTGTTTAAATGGTCAATGCTAGTGCATGTTTCTATGAGATGTGCTGCCATAGCTGTTGAACACCATACCACTCGTCTTTGAGCAGATCTGGCTCCAATGGAAAGGTTTCCTGCTCATTTTGACCATGACATCTGCACTCACTTTAACAACACCTTTCCTAATTGCTGGATTAGAAGGGTAGGTCCTGTGTTATGGTTAATGCGATCAGCAAATCTCAGTCTTCTGGACTTTTTCTTATGGGGACACATGTAGATGTTGGTGTATAAAACCTCAGTAGAATTTGAAGAGGAACTGCTTGACAGGGTTCTAGCTGCCACTGTCATTGTGCAACAGAGACCAGGTATTTTGGAGAGGGTGCGACAAGTCATGTGTAATTGAGGCAGGTGGTTGTCACTTTGAACACCTGTTGCTGGTTATGAGTGTCAAAATCAAAGCAGCTTGCAAAATTGATCTTCTAGATGGTGTGACATCCAAAATATCCATTTCTGAGCTTTGGTTCCTTATGTCAAATCTGTAAACTCTGTAAGTTTTACTCTAAGGGTTGGGGATATCCTGTATGTGGTTTTGAAAAATACAATAAGTCAGTTTCTTTCCAAGATGAAGGCCATATATCCCGAATCAAATACCAATCATCATTATTTACTTATCTAATTCCGTTTCCCTTGTTGAAAAAGATTCATAATTCTTATTTCTGTAGGATTTCCCAATTGTTCGCTACTCACATGTTCTTCCCCAGAAACATTATTCTTAGGGACACAATATTTTGGTGGATCACGATAACACATTTTTAATATGCAATAACAAGGTTCCAGAATAATTTTATAGCAATTGTTCACATAATTGCCAATGTTTACTCTTGCGATTAAACACAATTTTCAATGCAACTTGCAAAATGAACGTTTATTTAGGATTTACCAAAAAATTAATCATTGCAATATTTACTTGCAAAATAAATGTTTATTTACAATTTACCAAGAAATTAATACTCTATTGTGGTGTTTCTGTGAAATTGAAGTTAAAAGATTTATTTCAAGAGTAAGAAAGGTCTGTTTCACCTTCTGCAAATGGAAAGCTAGATGCGAGGTCAAAGACAAGAGTCCAAACTCTGTGTTTGGGAAAAAAGTGACTGTGTTTATGATAAGCTGGAAAGATATATTATGAGAGTGGCAGGGAAGGTAGGTTGACAGACAACAATGGTGTGAGTGTTTGCTGAACGAATAGAATAATATACCTACAGTGTTACAGCACCAACACTGGAGCAAAGTGCCAGAGACAACCCATCATAGCTCTCCACCCCTCTATTGGTTTCTGTGCATTCTGCAAATATACACAGCTTAGACTCATACAATAAGTTCACCCATATTTTACGGAAGGCTGTGATAGCAGGGAACACAAGTTTAATGCCACAAATGGTGAGAGTGTTATGCTGAGTTAATTTCCTGTATTGTTGCACTGCAGAGCCAAGATGCGTGGTCGTACAGTTGCATTAAAGCATAAAAGCCCATTCCACATATGTCCTTGAAAGAGGTTTGATGGCAACGAATGCTTCTACCAATGAGCTTTTTGCTGTTGAGTTGCACTCCACACCTTAAAGCTGTTTCGAAGCCAGGTGGAATAGTTGGTTTACTGCTGAGGTGTATCTGTAGGAATATTTACTGGATTTAGTTGAACACTTCAAAACAGTTGGCAGTGGTGCTGATAGTGTAAGCTACTTTCAGAAATTAAATGATGGTGAAGTTAATGTTATTCTCTGTGAAGCAACCTTTATGAAACAGCACTGTCCAACTGAAATGTGAGACAGTATTTCTGTGTAAGCCCTCTGCAGTGATATGAAATGTGAACATAGAGGCAGCAGAAAGGCCCCCTGACATTATCAAGTTAAGATTTAGACAGCATAGACTGATTTCTTTTGTCTTGTGAAAGTGAGATGAATTAAAATTTAATGTCTTGATGTAAAGTATTGATTCTAAAACAAACTGAAAAAGAAGAGTGAATTTGTTGTAATTCCCCAAGAGTGCATTAATGCAAGTAATTATTGTGATCAAACTATCACGTTAGTTTTACCAGAAAAATTGACTTTAAAATAATTGTTGACCGTGCCTAGTAATTACCCCGTTAAAGACAAAACACACCATGGATTAGTGGATTTTTCTTGTGAGTGATTTGTTGAAAAATAATGATATACGAGTGTCAATAAAACGTTCTAAAATTCTTAAAAGTGAAATAGATTATTTAGTCTATCGGATGTATCCATACCACCCCTGAGATCGGTAATTATTAAAAGAATCTTCAGGCTTGCCAGCGGAGATAAGGCCGTGGATAGCAGAGGTACACTAAGGCTTCCACCCCTCCATCCATCTGATCATTAATAGTAACAAGTGGAAATTATAATAAAACCCATATAAATAAAATAAACATGTTCCAAATGTTGCACCAACATGTGGCTAGTGGATATAATAATTAAAAAATCTGATGTGTTGCACTCACATGACTTTCTCTACTCTAGTACTAATCATTCTTACAAACTCTTATTCCTGTATCTTCTTTGTGTTACTTGAGATAAACGTTTGTACAAATTACCTTATTGCTTATTTCCTTGTAGGTGCAAGGGTAATATTAGAATACAGTAGGCTTTGAGCGATAGTCAAATCTTTTAAAGCTTTGAGATCCTGTTCTCTTTGCACGCTTAACATATAAAAAAATGAACGATGTTGCATTTCACGAAAATTTGTTTTCGGAAACTGACACAAATAACAAGGAATATCTCCGAAATGGTTCACTCTGCAACAAAGTGTATTTAGACATAAATTGTGTGTTTTAGTGAGATATACGTATTTTTGTACAGTAAGATTTTATCTATCTCTTAGGGTTTACGAGCTATTCAAAAGTCATCCAGAGTAAGCAGCGGCTATAGCCAGAAAATTCAAAATATACATTTCATTTGTCACACAAATATCTTAAACATATAGCATTTTAATCAAAATCGTTAGCCATTTTCAAGAAAATAAAAATTTTCAAAACATTTTCCATGTAAAGGGTAGTTCAGGCTGGGACGATTTTCTTCAAAATCTTTGTGTTGCATCCTTGAAAGACATTAAACTCAAATGTAAACTTTGGTTTCTAACCAACTTTTCATTTTTGAGTTATGCTGTACACATGCATGTGGGCGGGCGGGCAGGCAGACACGGCTTTAAAAGATCCTGGACATGAAATTTTTGATTCTGTTACAGCATTGTTTCACTTATATCAATTAAAAATTGCTATAGTGGATTCTTCTTTGGGAGACGAAATTAAAAGATTTTACTTTTTGATAATCAACATGTTCGTGATTTTGCTAAATTCTATACACAGCTGCAAAGTGAGTCAAAACCTGCTTGTCAGGAAAGTCATGTGGAACAAGTCGTACAAGGATTAATAAAGGTTATCCAATAGTTGATTTAAAATGCCTCCAGTCAATGTATATTTCAATTTGTAATTTATTGTGAAAGAGCTCTTTCAGCATACAATGATATTTTGTCGGACAAAAGAGCCAATATTACAGTAAGGAGCTTAAAAACCATGCTCGCTTGTTTCAAGGAACATACTACGTACAACACTTGAAATATATATTAAAATGGTAATATTTGGTATTTTATTTTACCACTTTATCCCACTTTGAGCCTTCTTTTTATGTCCACATTGACAACTTTTATTCACCACAAAACTGTGCCCCTAATTATTCTTTACAGTCATGCATTACCTGGATTATACAATTTAATGAAGCAGGAAAATTTCTCTGTATTTCATACATACAAAATAAATGCTGAACTTTAATGACATGTGCAGAATTTAGGCTTGTAATATTTATATATATATGCAATATCATTTTAAGAAGCGGAATGGTTTTTATAATGATGTTATTTTGAAACCCTTCAATCTCAGAAAATAGAGATAGTTGGCTTTTAAGTTCCACTAATGTGTACTTAATATTAGGTCACAGTGTTACAATTTTCTGACAGTGCTTGCTTGCTTGCTTTGCTCCATTAAATTATTCCCTTTTCTTCAGAGACTGTTTGAAAAAGGTTTTTTTCTGGTTCATTTGATTCTTTTTTGAAAAAGTGTGTTATGGTATTTGCTGTTTACAAATAATGCATTATTTGTTAGTATATTACTAATATAAAGAAAACAATTCTTATCTATAGAATTACCATGTGATTGAAAGGATTAAAGAAATGGGAGAGAGAGAGAGAGAGAGAGAAAGAGAGAAAACTTGTTTTGGTTGTCAATCAACTGATAATAAACATTACAGAACATGTGCTTTGGGCTTCATGTTTTATTCAGTACTTATAGTGTCACCTTAAAATTAAATGGAATTATATCTATGGGAATACCTGACTTGTTGATTCCACCCTGTTCTCAACGTAACCATCTCTGTTTTGAGTTATTCACCATTGTCCATAGCATACTTATGACAAAATTTGAAAATATCCACATTATCTGTTTCCAATAACATGTTTTATTTCATTCATTGATTTTCTTTAATAAAACATAACCTAATTTTTAAAAAGTTGCATTTGCATAACCACAGAGAAATTGCCATCATGTTCCAATTCTGGTTAAGCCAGGTGATGCATTTATGGCAATGCAGGCAATATGGCTTCATTGCCTTCAGTTGCAAAGTAATCCACAATTTGCGACACAAGATGGAGCTAGCATGTCAATCCATGAGATAAGTGCAAGTAGCTAGTGTCACTTGTGAGATATGTTTACGTAGAATTGTATCAGACAAGAGTTGATTTGAGTTTTGACAACAGATTGAAACACTGTCATAGCATTGTTATCACAAGTTTATCTTTTGTAGTTATTGCAGCATCTAAGTTTTGACCTTAGAGCAGGTGCACTGGAGTATTTTGTACAGCATATTTATATTTTACCCTCTGCTCAGAAGCGGCCCATGGCCGCTCGGGAGTCTTGCGACAGCCCTTCAAAGGGCCGATACTACCCTGCATCAGGCTGAGGCAGTGGCAGCTGTAGCTCCCTCCCCCGCACCTCCAGATCCAACGACGACGGAGGAGGCCGCAGCACCTACACCCTCTGCACCAAAACAACGAAGGAAGAAAAAGAGCAGGCCGCGCCGTAGCCGAGTGGTTAGACCATTCGCTTCTCACCAAAGCGGCCCGGGTTCGATCACGGGCAACCGAATGTGGGATGTGGTGGACGAAGCGGCACTGGGGCGGGTTTGCTCCGGTTTCCCCCGCCATCTCATTCCACCGGTGCTCCATCTTAATTTCATGTATCATCAGTGTCACCGCCTGCAGTGCCGTATGTAGTAAAAGCGGGCGTTAAACACTACCAAAAAGAAAGAAAAAGAGGGAAGGCGCGCCGCAGAGAGCAAACCTTCGGCTGCCAGCCAGCAGCCGGAGATCTCGGCTCCTGAGCAGTCGGCAGACTCACCCGTTGAGGCGGCGCCGAACACACTGGCGACCACGGCGCCAGTCAGTCCACAGGCAGTATCCCTGCCTTCCACTATCCCGCCGGCCTCTCACAGGCGGATCTGGAGGAATTTCACGCCCAATCCTTGTGGTTTAGTTATGTCATAAAAAGGGCCCTACCTGCATATGTAACTGCCACCTGCAGATTAACAACCGCAGCCTGACTCCTATGCAAAAACATGCAGTATTGCTCCACACACTGGACCAGCTGTTCCCAAACTCGCCAAGTGATGGGCTCAGGACTTGTCCGAAGGCCGTTTCGAGCAGCATTTTGGTGTGCAAACAGAATAAGGTGTCATTATCCTAGCGTCGTTGAGTTTGTACAATCCTTTGGAATAGACATTCTGAGGGTCTGTGAAGCCCACCTAGATGCTGCTACCATCTTTTCGCTGCCAAGTTACGTCACCTATCGGTCAGATCGGGTCCGACAAGGGGGATCACATACATCCACCCTTCCCGCTCCCACCACTATAGCACGTGGAGGCGTGTGCCGACGCTGCTGATTGTGGTATACGACCCTCCAGACTATCGCTTCTACGAAGCAGATTTCACCACGCTCCTAAACCTCCACTCAGTGGTATGCATCACAGGAGACCTCAACGCGAAGCATGCCCATTGGCATAGCCGCGTTAGCAATGCCAAGGGGCGAGGTCTTTACCGCCATATCAGCGGCAGCCTAAGCCTCGTTGCGCATGGGCCGAGAGGGCCTACGTTCCATCCCGCCCGAGGGAGTTCGGATGTGCTTGACCTCATGATCACCAAAAACATCCCGTTTCATCTAGACCTCTCGGTAGCCAACGAGCCGGACTCCAATCATGACCCAGTTCTGGCGGACTCCAACGTTGATATGCCAGCACTGGTAACCCCAGTCTAGACATACGAGGTAGACTGGAATGCAGCTGTTCTTGAACTGAACCAGTCCGTGGACTTCAGTGGCGGCTCGCAGTCAAAATTTTAGGGTAGGCAAAGTGTAACAGTAACAACAAACAACAACAACAACAACAATAATAATAATAATAATAATAATAATAATAATAATAATAATAAACCCCGTTTATCCGAAATATAGGGGGCGAAGTCATTGCGGATAACGCAAACAATATATTGTTTGGTTGTTTAATAAGTGCAGAGTGAATGAGTGTGACTTTACGGACGAATTACCGCCAAACTAAAATCACGAGTGTCGGCAGACTTTTTTCCAGGGGGGGGGGGGGCACATGTTGGAAATTTGCAATCATATAATATTAAATCATTATTTTACTGTCAAAATTTATAGTATTTGTTGCAGATAACCGTATTAATTTGTGCTAAACAAAAATTGTTTTTTACATCAAAATTAAAATAATAGTTTAAAAGTCAGTAACTGACTGCACATTAAGTTCACCAACTTCCAAGGGGGGGCCGTGGCCCCCCTTGCCCCCGTTTCGCGACGCCCATGACTAAAATAGATTAAGAAATTGAAAAATTGTCTGACTGCAGCTTTGTGTTAAATAGCTAAAACACTCCTCTTTTCATTGTCAGTGCGCTGCGAAAGCGAAATTTGTAATAGTTCACTAATTAAGTCGGTCAAACTGGTATTACACAGAGATAACGACAGATGCAGATCTCTAAGATCTTCGTTCGTGGAGTATGGCTGTTCGGAAAATATCGCATAAATTCGGATTTGGGCAGGCAAGTGTTCGGACTGCTGGCAGACGCGTCCACGCATGCTCGGAGTGCATATACAGACCGAATGTTTCCTTATCCCTGTTCAAGGGCCTCGTACTGAGGAAATGGGGCCGGGCAGGCAGAGGTTAAGCTAGCCTGCTCTCCACTACCCAGGTTCCATGCGTATCATTTCTGCCGCGCGTTTCAAACACGCAGCGCAGTTTTGATGAATCGGAATTGAGATTAAAGGATTTGACCATGCGCTGGTCATTATAACCGAGAAAACTTTTCTTGAACTGCAATTTAGGGGAAAATGACGGTTCAAATGATAAAATGCAGAATCATAGTTAAACATTATTTGTTGATGTATTACGATAGGGTAGGCAATGCCTACCCTACCTACCCTGAGGAGCCGCGCCTGGTGGACTTGCGACCACGTTCGATTGTATCGAGTGGAAGCCACGGCCTTCTCCCAGCGCATCCGAAATGTGGTACGTGCACACACGTACCGCTTCTCATCAGACAAACCCAATCCTACAGCCCTTCTCAACTAACTTTGACAGCTGCTCAAAGCCAAGGGAACTGTCCGTAAGCTACGGCAGAATTTCTGCCACCCCAGGACACAGGCAGTTTACCAGCAGTTCAAGACCCTGGTTAGGTGCCTGCTTCACGCACACCACAAAGTGACCTGCGAAAACACCATGAAAAATGTCAACCTTTCAGAAAAACAAACCTGGTAGATAATCAAACCCCTCAGAAGGGATAGAACACAGTTCCAGTACCCTCTCCACGGCACAAGGGGGAGACTTCTTTGAGTCCCAAGAGAAAGCTGCAGATTTCGCAGACCATGTAGAGTCTGTAACGGTATTTCCGCCTAACAATGGGTGTCCAGAAATGGATCTTTAATTCATCATAATTAAGCAAATAGTTTATTAATTATCCATGTTTTTGTCGCAATTTCTTTGAAAATTATATCAAACTAATTGTGGAATTATATTTATAAGTTTCATAAAAGTTAATAAATAAACATAGGCACAGTTACGCAGGGAAATCTGCAAGTTTCCCGCCAAGAAAACAAAATAATTCATGCGGCCGTTGGTACAATTTTGGCATGAGGCAATAAAACGTTGGCATTATATTATTGTTGCTGCCTTCCTAAAGTACCGCCAGTCTCTTAACGAACTCGCGAACCGTTGCTAAAATTTAAAGGTTTAAAGAGAAAACAAATGAACATCAAAGCCCAATAAGAATAGCCAATCAGGAGAAAAGCGTTGGTGAGAAACTCGACAGTTCAGTGCTACCAGGTGTAAGGGAAGGTTGTGTCTGCGGGTCGCAGTATAGACGCCACGTTATTAGGAAGTGCCTTTGTCAAGTGCCACTGAGTCTCTACACGTCCAGTGATTGTATATTATGTATATTGTAATTGGGATTCATTCGGCACAGTAGGTGATTATAATACAGTTAACGGGTGGAAGATAGAACTTGCAGAGTTTCCTGTAACCCGAAGTGCCAATAGGGGAAGTGCATCTCGTCTTTTTCTTCCAAAGAACCGCATATAAAACCCGTTCCTTCTCATCACCGTCCAACACACCGCTCCTCTCCCATAGACCAACATCTCTCGTCGAGGCTGACCCTGAGAAATTGGCGCCTCCTCAGCTGCATCAACGAGACAGCGACTTCAAGCCAAGAGGTCGACCAGAAAAGGAGCAGTGCATCCGCTACAAGTCCCAATTCGAACCTTGGGAAGACACACAGGATGAAGACTTCACTAAACTCGTGCAGGTGATGGTGGATTACCTCTGAGGATCCCCCACCACCACACAACGTGATCTACATCCTGATAATCACCACAAAACAGGTGGCCTCCCAAATCAAAAGCCTGAACCCCAACAAATCCCCTGAACATAATGGCATCGCTGTGCCCATGCTTCAGCACTTATCCAGAAAGGCCATCATCCGTTTGATGCAGATCTACAATGCATGTCTGTCATCTTTGCCACTTTCCAGCCTGGAAAGGTGGTTTAAATTTTGAAGCCCGGCAAGGATCCGGTTTTCCCTTCCAGTTACCACTCTATCATCTTGCTCCCAACTGTCTTGAATATTTTTGAATTGTTGCTTGTGTCCTGCCTAGCTCCTCTGTTTGAGAAATAGCAACTCCTCCCAGATCCTCAGTTTGGTTTTCGTCATGGACACTCCACTACCATACAGCTACTGCAACTGACTAAGAAGGCTGCCCTGGGTTTCCAGGAAAACTTCAAAACAGTTGCAGTGGTCCTGGGTGTGGAAAAGACCTTTGCAACCACATAGCACCAGGGCCTATTGTACAAGCTCAGAAGGGTAGATATCCCTTCCCCCTACCTCATCCTGATTGGTTGCTTCCTTCGGGATTACACTTTCTGGGTATGTGTGGAGGGGAAGATGTCCTCAGTCACACCCATAGTGGCTGGAATACCAGAAGGCAGTGTGTTGTCACTGTTGCTCTTCGCCACCTAAATGTCTGACTTCCCCCTTGGAACCAGAACTGTTAGTGCCAGTATGCAGATGATGTCATACTGATTTGGAACAAAAATGTTCACTGTTGCTTCCCTCCGCTGCAGGGACAGCTTAATGCCATTGGCAGGTGGAGTGAGAAGCAGAGAGTGGCCATCGGTCTGCAGAAAGCTCAGCTTTATTGCTAGGCAAGGTTAAAAGCTGGAGACTGAATAAGTCTCTGAGGCTGAGACAGAGGAGAATCCCTTGGGTTAACTCTGCCAAATACCTCAGAGTATTATTCAACTGCAGACTCACCTTCACTCTACGTTGTCATAGCTAAAGATTTTGTGGAATCACTGTTTATGCAGCATTTCTATAAATAAATTCATCTTCATGATATTGCTGACCAATTGAAAATTCACAGGACAGTTTCTCTTTGGTACTCTGAAGGGGGCAGCTTTGTTGAAAGCATGTAAACAGGGTATCCCATTAACTTTGCAGCACTCTTCTTGACTTGAGAGCAGTCACACTATGGGTATTTTACTAACATTTTTTAAAATGCGATAACTGAAAAATTGTTAACTTTATAAATCTGGTTTGCTCTCTACCTGAGTTTGGAACCTTGTATCATATTTATTTAGTTTTTGGAGTTTCTATGTCACATGCTTTGGTAATAAAGAAAGCATACTTTAAGTGCTACACTGATATGAGTATTTTACTAACATAGCAACCAACCAAGGGTGGGGTTTTCCTAGAAGCAGAAAGATGACTGTGACTGCAGTTCAACTAGCATTACAATATATTTGGTCCTCTTTTTTGTCTAAAACCTTTTTGGTGTGTTGGCAAAGCCAGCAATGGGAAACTGGGTGAAATGAGCTCAGAATCCATAAAATTAGTTACTCAACACAACATTCATCTTCACTGGATAAAGAAATACTCCAGAAAAAATTAAACACATCCAGGTAACTTGCCCTAACCATGATGCAAACTCCAAAGCTCTTAAATGTGAAAGCGGACACAGTATCCTACACTATGGAGGTGTGTAATCATGTTACAACCAACCTTGTAAATTTTCAGATAGTGAAGATGTCAAAAAAGGCCTACATTGTTTACTATGTCAAAGCTAAGCAGAAAATTCCTTTGCTGCAGTTAAAAGAAAGATTTACATGAAAACATATACTTTGGTTTGCAATATACAATATTTTACACTTCAACCAGAATAATATTACAGAATACTAAATACAGTGTGATCCGGGCTTGTGGGCCATGGTCTACTGCAGTGGCGGCTCGCAGTCAAAATTTTAGGGTAGGCAAAGTGTAACAACAACAACAACAACAATAATAATAATAATAATAATAATAATAATAATAATAATAATAATAATAATAATAATAATAATAATAATAATAATAATAAACCCCGTTTATCCGAAATATAGGGGGCGAAGTCATTGCGGATAACGCAAACAATATATTGTTTGGTTGTTTAATAAGAGCAGAGTGAATGAGTGTGACTTTACGGACGAATTACCGCCAAAACTAAAATCACGAGTGTCGGCAGACTTTTTTCCAGGGGGGGGGCACATGTTGGAAATTTGCAATCATATAATATTAAATCATTATTTTACTATCAAAATGTATAGTATTTGTTGCAGATAACCGTATTAATTTGTGCTAAACAAAAATTGTTCTTTACATCAAAATTAAAATAATAGTTTAAAAGTCAGTAACTGACTGCACATTAAGTTCACCAACTTCCAAGGGGGGGGGGGCCGTGGCCCCCCTTGCCCCCGTTTCGCGACGCCCATGACTAAAATAGATTAAGAAATTGAAAAATTGTCTGACTGCAGCTTTGTGTTAAATAGCTAAAACACTCCTCTTTTCATTGTCAGTGCGCCGCGAAAGCGAAATTTGTAATAGTTCACTAATTAAGTCGGTCATACTGGTATTACACAGAGATAACGACAGATGCACATCTCTGAGATCTTCGTTCGTGGAGTATGGCTGTTCGGAAAATGTCGCATAAATTCGGATTTGGGCAGGCAAGTGTTCGGACTGCTGGCAGACGCGTCTACGCATGCTCGGAGTGCATATACAGACCGAATGTTTCCTTATCCCTGTTCAAGGGCCTCGTACTGAGGAAATGGGGCCGGGCAGGCAGAGGTTAAGCTAGCCTGCTCTCCACTACCCAGGTTGCACGCGTATCATTTCTGCCGCGCGTTTCAAACACGCAGCGCACTTTTGATGAATCGGAATTGAGATTAAAGGATTTGACCATGCGCTGGTCATTATAACCGAGAAAACTTTTCTTGAACTGCAATTTATAGGGAAAATGACGGTTCAAATGATAAAATGCAGAATCATAGTTAAACATTATTTGTTGATGTATTACGATAGGGTAGGCAATGCCTACCCTGCCTACCCTGAGGAGCCGCGCCTGGTCTACTGGGCTCCTTCTTCCCAGACGTTTTGTCTGTGACTGCAGCAGACATGTTCAGTGGCGGCGAGGTCGAAGTATCCTGGTGGAGATTTCAACAGTCACTGAAGATGTCTGCCGCAGTTGCAGACGAAACGTCTGGGAAGAAGAAGGAGCCCAGTAGACCACGACCCACAAGTCCAGATCATACTGTACCTAGTATTGATACTGGCCGTGAAAGCCTTAGAACTTTGATGAATATTACAGAAGTCCAGAGGATTGTCTGTGTGATTGGAAAACTCTCACCATGACCAACTTTTTAACTCCAGGTAGTGAAAATGTCAAAAGTTTGAATTAGACTATACCATAGCATGGTGTCAAATGATAGATTTACCTGTTGAAAACATGAATAATCTGTTTTGTTAACTAAACTTTATATTTCAACCAGAATAATTATGGAAATCTCGGATATTGTCTGTGTGAGCAAAAAACTAACAGAACAATCGCCCTTGTATCTTTTCAGATAGCGAGTGCTGCCAAGTTAACTATATTATTTTAGTATATCTAAAAATATTTTTGCTGCTATTTTTAAGTGATGAGCAGTGTTATAGTGTGCTCTGTAAATTTGTAGAAATACAAATTTGTATATTTTTAAATTGAACAACCAGCATTTCATTCCTTAGTTTGTTGCACTCTTCACTTTGATTAAAATTATATAAGCAAGCAGATCATAGATTTGCATCATAGTAATCTGGCTAATGTGTGAATGTAGTTTAAGTTTGTTATTTTAAATACTTTTTCTTCCTTTCCTTTTTTTTATGTACAGCCCTTTAACTTCTATGGTTATAAAGGGTGTCTTTCACTTAAGAAACAACTTATGGTGTTCGTAACTTGACCTGTAGATTTTTTTAATGTTTATTGTATACATATTTGATTACATTCTCTCCCACATTCACAATTTTAGACCCTGCAGAGGGTAGGGGATGATTATAATTGCAGAAAAAATGTCCCTGTCCTGCCAGGAATCAGATCAGGGATGCACATGTTCCTTCTTATGTCATGAAGCTTAAAATAGGCTTGATTATAATTTATTTTAACCATTACTTCTAAAGCAAAATTCAAAATTTTTCATAATATGATACCTCATGCTTCTCTCGGCATAATCAGCATGAAGAATTAAATAAATTTATGGATTTAAATGTAGATTCTTTCATTTAAAAATTTAGAACTTTGTAATAGGTACTATAAATTTCTTAAGTATCCTGCACTATTGTCAAGCACTCCAAACTAGATGCTTTTGTCAACATTATTTGATGCTTTAAAATATGTTGCTTACAGGATACCCCAAAGGTTATGGGTAGGGTCTGGATTTTAATGATCTTAAAATGATGACTTGATGAGCTTAAAGGTATTAAAATAACCTAAAAGGACAAAGAATGACTTAAAAGCTACCTTCATTTGTTGTTCTCCTTGCACATTTCACTTATATAGGGTTATCGAGAGGTCGCTCTGCAGCTCTCACATAATTCCGGTGGTGGCACTGGCTGCTGCAATCATACGGTTATAACGTTCTGCAAAATAAAATATGTGCTAGATTCACTTATGTAATTTATGAAAAGTAACGCACATAAACAGCAGTACAAATGTTATCTCAAGTGGTAGGCACCACCACAGTGTGGAGGAACTTATTGATAACCCTTTACTTTATCAATGAATACTTTATCATTGCATACATTACAAACAGCTTTTATAATTTTTTAAAATTGAAGTACTCTCTATTCTCAAACTAATACAGAGTTGTACATTGAGAAGCTTCTTTCAGTACCAACAGAAGATACTAGGGCATGTTTAAAGCAAAAAATATTGCCAGTTTCCAGCTATTCTTCATCAATGAAATACTTCTTTTCAATTTCATAGAAATACTTGCTTTTACTTTTAGTATGACCAAATACAAATTTCACCTGAAACACTAGCTTATGCTGTGTGAAGATTGCACCATAACAGTACGCATGGCATGACCCTCAAAAGTAGCAGGTAGGTTTACTCCATATTCTTTTGGAGAACAAGTCTATCTTGCAGTAGACATGAGCCGTTTAGTTAGATGAGTCCAAATTAATGTTTACCATATAGAGCAACATTCAAATACATTTCCAAGAACAGTAGATTTTGAGGTTCTGAAGCATAATTACATTAATATAGGAGTAAATGCAAGCAAACTCGCAAAAAATGACAAAAGGCTGGATTTGTTCTTGTGGCTTAAAAATGGCTTATAACCTGTGAAAAAAGCCATTATCAGGTAAAAATGCAGGGAAAAATTACCCTTTAAAGTGGTTTAATTTCACTCAAAATTTATGAGGCACATAATCTAAATTTCTTTTTATCCCAATAAATAATGGCACAAAGGTAAATTTTCAAGCTCCAACACTCAATCACTCGGTTTGACTCAAACTGAGCATAAGATCTGTGTCCAGGTTTAAATGTTGAAAATAGGCATGCTTTATGTTTATAAAAAGCAACCATGTTCTGTAGTGTAAAAGTGATTTCAATTACTGGATTAATAGTTTTGAAGCAACTATAAACTTTTGGCATGACCCTTACATTATAGTTCACATTATAAAGAAAATGCTTTTTTCAGCACTGAAAACATTACAAATTAATCCAATATGGAGAAACTTTGTTATTTCTGCTGATTCTTTGCTTGTTCAAATTATTTAATTCTAGTGAATGTAACAAAATATGCTGTATAAAAATATAGGATATTAGTATGTGTTGATCGTAAAGAATGAATCAAATGTCAATGTTACATTTGAACATTCATAACAAAGATATTTTAGTATACCGGTTCCAGTATTAAACTGCTCTCCAAACCTGTTTGCTGTTTTAACACCCAGGAGATAAAAATGCTTTTTATTGCATGCATTATTACTGGAAAGACAGAAAAGTGGAACTATCTAGGTTAATTCTAGTACTCAGTATTAATGTAAACATCGTAATATCATAAAATTGTTAGCTTATTGATTATCATCACCTGGAATTTGGATACAGTATGCCATTTTGAAACTACAAAAATACATTGAAAATGTACTTCTTCACAATTGTCTACATTACTAATACAAATTCTAAGTTGTATACTTTGCAGATGCTCTTATCATAATCATATCAGTATCAGCACTATTCCCTTCAATGGCATTTATTTTGTAGTGATGACATTCTTACACCTTTTATGAATTAAAATCTTATTACAGACCACAAAATGCAGTTTTATTATCTCTAAAAGTCACATAAGCAGTAGAGTTTGCCCCTTTTTTTCCTCTTTCTCAGCCAAATATCACATCTTGTCTTCTGATTAGAAGCCATCGAAAACAAGTAAATAGGAAAATGCTCTGCCTTAATAGCTTGCCAGATTACCAAAAACATTATATGAAGAATTAACTTGATAGCAAAGCAACATTACAGAGACTGCATATCCAATAAAATCATTCACATACAACAATCTCATTCAAATATTTAAAACAACAGATAAAATATTTATTATCCTTAATTAGTTTTTCTTTTCAAACAGAATAAATCTTCATTTTTTGTATTTTCCAAAAAATAACTTGGGATAGCAGGGTGGTACATTTTTTTTCATTGGTCTTTAGGGATTAAATAACGAATAATGCCTCCATTCGCATGCAAAACGCATTTCTAATTAATTATAATTTTTACCAAAGCTTTTCTCATTTTTTCTTTGTATATGTATTGGCGAAGCTTATTCTTCGTCGTGCACCCTGGACCAAGAGGCGTGATGTGGCTAGACCGTGCGGCCGAGTGGGCGGGTGAGGGGGGGGAGGGAGGGAGAGAGAGACAAAAGGGAACTGTGTTGGCTGGAGTGGTCGTGGCAGTGGCAGTGTTAGTGCTGCAAGGGAGAGTGGTGATAATGGACATGCGATGGCTGGTGCTGGCGGCGGCGGTGGCGGTGGCTGTGGCGGTGCTGGGACAGGCAGAGGGGGCAATCCTAACGCCACCGTACTTCAACCTTGCAGAGGGACGGCGCATCTATGCAACTGCTACCTGTGGCGAGGAGACCCAAGGTCCAGAGTTGTACTGTAAACTAGTGGGGGCCAATGCAGACGGCGTTGTCAATGTCAATCTCATCCAGGGTCAGGTATGTTGGCTTTACATTAAGCATTGCTAGTCCATCGTCGCGAACGTTTTATCATCCTGCCGATAAACAAAATACGAAAGAAATGCGTGGAATAACAAACTTTGCAATAAAGATGTGATTTTATGACGTGATTGCCTTCTCGCGTATCTTTCGGAAAATCTGCTTTTTTGCTTGTTATTTTATACAACAATCTTTAACCGAGTAGGTGAGAGGATGGATGAAATTGGCGAAATGATGGTCTATATAGCATAGAAGATTCTCTAGGATAAGGGAAACTCCTGGAAAAAGAAAGAAAAACATTATCCTTATCCGGATAACTCGCTCCAACTGAGATTCGAAATCCAGACTTCTTGAATGTGAAACAGACACGCTACCCCTACACCACGGAGTTGTAAAGGGCTCAGATCCAAAACTGATTTGAATCTAAATTCTGAAAAGAAAATAATACAAAGAGAAAGTAGTTGCGCTTAAAAAAAGAACACATTAATTGAAGCAAACTTCGAAATATGTGCTAAAAATTAAACGAATTAAAGAACGTGATCCTAAAAATTAAACACGCACAGAGATTATACAGGTGGAAGTGAAAGGATCTGTCAGACTTTAACAGCGAATTTCTCATGTTGCGAATAACAAAGTCTAATACCAAAATGTTGAAAAGTTTATAGTTTTCTAGAAACAAACATAAAAAAAAAATTTATCTTCACCTGGCTGAATTATTCATTGAAGGTTCTTTATTTATGGCTATATTCATAGAAAATTGAATAAAGGACAACTTTTTCCTTTGGCGTATTTCAATAGATCCAACGGTTTTGGTGTAAATTAAATTTTAAAAACTCACGATTTATTGCAACAAAAAGGCAACAAATTGTGGGTTCTTTTAAATTTAATTTACACCAAAACCGTTAGATCTATTGAAATACGCCAAAGGAAGAAGTTGTCATTTATTCAATTTTCTATGAATATAGCCATAAATCAAGAACCTTCAATCAGTAATATTTCAGCCTGGTGATGATAAATTTTTTTGATAAAAATATTTTTTTCTAGAAAACTATAAACCTTTCAACATTTTGGTATTAGACTTTCTTGTTATTCACAACATGAGAAATTGGCTGTTAAAGTCTGGCGGATCATTTCACTTCCATTCTGTATATAAATAAAAAGGTTGCATGTAAAATGTATTACATGCGGTAAACTGAAAAAAATTGCATAGCTACGGCTGTGTATTAGCTATTAAACTCTTCGGGCGGTGAGGTTTCATTATAATGAAATTATAATTAATATTAATAATTAATGAATTATTACTTTCCTACCACGCACCTAGTCGTAGAGAAGGTATTGGATTCCACCCAAAAATTCGATATTGAGGTTTCATCGAAAACAAATGTTTTGGGGCCCCCTGAGTTCAAAACAAAGGAAATTTAGAAAAAGGTCGTGTGTGTGTGTGTGTGTGTGCGCGTGTGTGTGATTGTGTGCGCGCGCTTGAGTGCACAGCATGACTCAAAACTGAAATTTCGGATAAATACACAGATTTGTATTCAATTCAGTGTGTTTCAAAGATGTGACGGTACGATTTTCAAGAACCCCACGCCCCGTTAAACTATATATTAAAGGATAAACTATGATTAAATTTTTTCCATCTTTCTATTTTCTCAAACATGGATCTAATGATTTCTATTAAAGTACCATAAAGTTATTTACATGATAAAAAGTATAACTTGTATTTATTGGGAATAGCCCATGAAGTCATCTTCGTTCGGGGGAAGTATTGTATAATCCTATAGCATAAGAGATAAAGAAAACCTTACAACACATAAACTGAGATCTCTAAAACACAATTTATTTAAATAACTCACTGCGGCATCGGCCATTTCCGGGGTGTTCGCTGTTACAGTTTCGAAAATTTTCCAATAGTGGTGAACTTTTCATTGCTGTCACCATTCACCTGTTTCTCGGATGCTATGGAAAAAGCAAACATTTGATTGTTTTGGTTTCGTGCTTTGCCCGTACCTACAACAAATATGTAATGAAATTCAGAGGCGGCCGGTCCTAATGTGCTTATGTGCTACAGTACTGTATGCCCAGTACAAGAAGGCAAGTCTTAGGAATGTGTAGCGTAATCATTTTGTGCTTCCCGCACGGTGTTTATGCCTAGTTTCCGAGTATGACAAGGATGCTAGGCTCGTTTAAAATACACAATGTTGTCACATAACACGCCGATAGCTAGAAATATGCACTCTCATACACTCATTTCCTAGTAAACAGGTCCGCTACCGGAGTAGATACACAGTTCAAGCCCCCTCTGCCCTTCATTCCCCTCTAGCCTTCTTGTCGTGGGCATACAGTACATAGTTAAAAAAAGAGAGAGAGAGAGAAAAGTACTTCATTTTATTATTTTCCCCCGCCAAGAAAATAATATCTTGATACAGACACTCGATTGTGTATTGTTAAAGGATTTAAATCCTCCGCTGAGTTACACGTCAGCATTCAACCTCCAATGAAGTATGAGATGTGCTTAGCACACGGACACCGTCTAGAAAAGGCAAGTGCGCGTACGCCAGTTACCCTTTTTCCTCCCCGGCATGTACCGAAATCCTCTAAAACCTGCTCCTTTCTGTGCTGGACGAAGAAGAGCCAAACCAGAATTGCCAACATTCGTATTTGGTGCTAAAAGCTTGGGTTATTAAAATTGTACAGTATTTAATTAGAAAACTTTTTTCATGTTAAAATGTGGTAATTAGTAACTATTCTCAATCCTTATAGTAAATAAAATTAGACATATGGAGCAATTCCGCGTGTGACTAACTGACATTTACACTACATTTTCTTCTTAAAATGTCTGTCTAAAGGTCAATAGGTGTAAAAATGTTATTTTAACGACATACGATGACAGAGAATACATTGGCGGTTGTGATAGGAAATATAAAAACCTTAAAAAGTGAAACAATCATTTAATAATGAGCGCTAAACTTTTCGTGACTAACTGACATTTTTGTCAACTACAGGTCCAACTTCAAACGTTTGTCCTCCGTTTTCTCTGAAAGTTTTCTTATTTGATTTGTTCTGAAAAATCACTTGAGAGAGGAACTTCTAAGCTTTCAAATGACCTAAAAAAAGGTTTGGCATGTTATTCTCATCTGGAGATATTTATTCAAAGGTCAGCGTGACTAACTGACACTTGCGAAAATTGTAATACTTTGTGTTTGTTTTACATGGTATAACATATGGTAAATCATAGTGATACGTATTATACGTTACATACATGTAATACATAGAGGTGTGTAATTGTATTTATCATTTTGAGAAGAATCATATCCTTTGGAGAAGCATTAAAGTCATGCAACATAAACAGAATAAACAGATGTTGACAGCTCTCATTTCTTATCACAGTTACGTCATTGCAAGTATAAAAAGCTGACTCAAAACCATAACAAAGACGACACATGAGAGCACACAGCACATACCTGTATCACATGATTGGACTCCTTATAGTGCAGGAACGCTAGATGCAGTAGTCTCGTAGTACACGCGCATATCACTACACTGTTTTTATTTCCGAAAGTTGTGCATCATTCTGACACTTTCCGCACATGAAAGAAAAGCATATTCCACAACATTTAAACCTAATACTTTCACATAATGAACCCGCTGAGTGGACGGCATAGGTGAAACACGTTCAAATCTTTTGTCGAGAAATTCTTTTGCTTCTTCAATTTCAGGCAGAGAAACTTCAAGAACATATATTTTGGTTTTCTTTCTAACAGTATTAACAAATTCTTCAGCACTCTGAATCCTGCTTCCTGCTTTCGCAGCTGTCCATGCCATCCTCTTCACTTGTCCTCCAATCGCATCTACTGCCCTCTTTCCGTGATAGGATTCGAAGAAGAGCCATTCAATTTGGATTCCAAATACTTCGGAAAGATATGTCACATAGCTCAATGTATATTTCTGCTTAAAATGACAAGCAGCTCCATCAGAAAACACTTTCACAAGTTCAAGATTCGGAACAATATCCAATATTTCCGAAAATATATTCCTTAAGCAAATATCAACTGCATATTTGTCATGCGATACATAATCAGACACCAAAGCAAAAGATTGTTTCTGAATTTCACCAATATCTTCTTTCCTATACCAGGCAATAGCAATAAATATTGAGATCTGTGTATTGTTCCAGTGGGCAGCTCCTTGCATGTGTAGTTCTCAAAGAAGTCGATTTGTATCACAGCTTCACTAATTGCAATATTTTCCCGAGCCTTCTTAAAGGCCTCGGATTGCTGTCTTTTTACATAAACGTGATTTAGGAAACGTGGCAGGCAATTGCAAAGACTTCAATGCAGTCTTTTACAGACCCATTTTTAACTTCTATTTCCATTCTTCCATTACGTGAACTCCACAGCTTCCATTCGCATGGAGAATTAGCAAGTTTATCCGAAATGTCTGCTCCACTCAATCCCGGGCAGTTGGAGTATCCTCCCTGCACACATTCACTCAATTTCTGATCACAAACCACTTGTGCTATGAACTTACGAAATTCAGTCTCAGTGAGTACATGATTTTTACACAATGCTTTGAGAAGAAACTTAGTATTTTCATGTATAATGCATGTGCACACATTATGTGGGATCTGACTTTGAAGATGCACGTGAGCAGGGCGTAATTCAGCGAATTTTGTCAACCCCAAGGACATTTCTACTCGGTCTTGTAGAAAGGGTGCATGTGCTTCTTTTAATGTTACCATTAGATACCTAATGCGAACTTCTTTTGTTTCTCCCTGAACATGGATTTCAATAAAATCATCTCTTCCAGGAGCTTGGTGAGATATTGAATCATCCTGATAGAACTTGATGATTGGACTTTTAAGTTCCTCTGATAGTTGTTTTCCTGACACCGGGACAGAATGCTTTGGTTTTACAACATGTAATCCCTCTTCAACTGCTAATTTACGAATCATTTCGTTTTCTTTTACGTGGAGATCGCGGCAATGCTTCAACACGTTTTCTGCACTTTCCGAAATACCGTTTGCTTTTGAAAGCGGTTGATGTTGATGGAGTATCCTCATCAATTCCTTCTTGGTCTCTTATCTTCTGTCTTGCCCACTGTGCTTGCTTATATCTCCTATATTCAGCTTTGAGGTATTCTCTTCCTTGTTTTGTTCGTTTGAGCATTGCTCTTCCTTTCCTCATAGTCACTTTTATTTTTTCCTTCCATTGTGCATAACTGCCTTGCTCCTTCAGACCTTGTTTGTATTCACGTTGTCTTTGGGCTGGTGTTTTAGTCATGGAGTCAAAAACAGACTGATACGTCTATCCTGACTGAATTGTCACAAGCACTGTACGCGTATGACGACCACAGGGCGCCAGCACTAATTGTCCGTTAGTCACGTGTTTTGTGGGAAAACTAATGACTATAGAGGAAAACTTTCTGGTACTTTTTTATTTTTTATATTGCAATGACGCAGAATCAAAAAGGATATTTATTTCAGTCTATTACTTTTCCCTCCAGAGGGGAATTTATTTACCGTGACTAACTGACATTGACACACAGTAATAATTAAAGAGGCTCTAAGGATTATTTATAAATGTCGAAAATTATTAGCCAAATACACGTTTTGAAGACGAAGAGTCATTGTGTGATGTACAGAACCAAAAAATTAGAACAGTTGTACATAGCTCCTGAAATATTGATATGAAAATCACCGTTATTCGCGCTTATTTTTAGTGCTTTGGAAATATATGGGTAAGAAGTGAAATTTGAACCCATATTCACGTTAAAAACATTTATTTTTCACTTCATAAGATACTTTGAAGTATCTAGCATAATCTTTCCTCAGTAAAAAAAGTGAAACATTAATTTCAAACTTTAGCACTCGGTATGACATATTCGCGGAATTGCTCTATACAGTACAGTACGTCTAATATAACGTGAATATGAGCTGCATACACTATAATAGTGGTATGCCTAACATTTCAAAACCAGTGCTGGCGCACGTGGTCAGACCATTCGTACAAGCGGAGATTAGCGCCAGCCGCCATGTACAAGTAATATTGTTTACGAGATATTCAAATCTGTTTGGTGGATGCAGTATTTTTATGTCTAGTTAAGTGTTGTGTTTTTCAGTTTCCGAGGTGAGTGACAGTGTTAGACAATAGTGAACAGACATGAATTCAGTTGATAGTTTATTTAAAACAAAATTTTCTTCTAAATCTTTAGAAGACAAAAGACAAATTAAACAATTAGGTAGGCCACTCCCTAAGTTAAACCTAACACAAAAAGCGAAAGGCTCCGGCAATCGGAAATATACATGCCAGTTCAGTAGGAAAGCATATAATGCATGTTACTGGATTTGTGGCTGTGCTATTAGAAATGCCCTGCTCTGCTTTCCTTGCTTTCTTTTTGTAAATAGTGTAGCATTTAGTAAAACCGGTGTTAAAGATCTCGGCCATCTTAACTCTTTAATTAAAGTACATGGTGAAAATAAGACACACATCAAGAATGCGTTGTTACCGTCCATGCTTGGAACAGTTAATATTGCCACAACATTAAGCGGAGCCTACCAAGATAGTATTATAAATAGGGCTCGGAAGTTCATGCCCTAAAAAACATTGAAATATGCTCTTAAAAACTTGAAAATATGCCAAGAAATATGCACTATTGAATTAAAACAATGCCCCTTTGCAGTAGACAAGGCGAGTTAGTATAAATAATAAAGTTACCTTATTCCTTAGAGGTTGAAGCAGAAGTGGTCCGGCTGCTAGTATTAACTGCTATATTGCAGTTCACAACCAACACTTTGCACAAATTTTCAACTGTAAAACATCGTCTGTTGTCTGGCAAAACACTTTTGTAACTGAAAAACTTCTCTCCACGTCACAAGATGTTATCGTGGCATATTTAAATGATGTTAACTGCTTCACAAAGAGTCAAGTCTCTTGGTGTGACAGATGGTTTTCTTTCGAGGATGTCTCAAATATCGCACATCTGTTTATAACCAGAATTTTTTGAAATTACATAATTCACTTTCTCTTTTACTTTTTGTCCTATACCACCAGGAACCGAACTTAGATCACACATTGTTTTTTCAAAGACAGTAAGTGATTCATGCGAAGGAGATCCCACAGCTTCCAATGCCGTTATGGCTGTTGGTAAGAAAGAAAAATGGACAGATATGAAACTAAGATCCTCTTTTAACCCAGCGCCTGACAGAATATTTTGCACAGTTTCTATTGATGAAGCATCTTTCGAGTCCAATGAATTAACAACCTCTTCGACTATTTCTATGTGCTCAGCATAGTAGAAAACTGCATCGACCCATGTTCCCCATCGAGTTAACACTGGTGCAGGAGGAAGTCGGGTATTAGGCGCTGTTGATCTAAACAACTTAACTCTTTTAGGAGATTTAACAAAAATTCTCTTTGTACTGGACACAAATCTATCTATCAATGGGAAAGAATGGCGTATTGTCTCAGAAATGCGATGAAGCGCGTGTGTCAAACAAGTTATATGAATTATGTTAGGAAAAATACCTTTCAGAGTTTGTCCTGGTTTTACCATATAAGGACCTGCATCAGTAACAAATAAAAGTAACCGGTCGTATTTGATTCCACATGGCCATAGTAATTTCAAAGAGTCCATCACAGACTGTGTTACAGGTACATTGTCAGTGGCCGACAATTCGCACACATTAAGAAGATAAGGTGTAGTCGTTTGTTCATTATTTAAAGCACCCACGATTATATTAGCAATAGAACGGCGCTCAGAATCAGGGCTTTCATCAACAGATAACCACACAAACTGATCCGCTAATTCATTTTGTATATTTGACAGTACGTTATTGTAACAATGTCCGACCTAAGTCTTGCGCAGTGCACTTTCTTCAGGCACATGTTGTCGAGTGTACTCGGCAAGAAAGTTTTTAAATGTCGGATTATTAATTTTGAACAAGGGAATATCAGCAGCTAAAAATGCTTGGCACCAGTCATAGGAAAATTCAGTAACCCTACTTCCTAAACACTCTACTAGCTGTTTTTGAACAGGTTCTCTGTTTGCGATTTTTCTGATTAAATTCTCCTTATGTTTTGCTGTGTTTATGTGCTGAACTATTTGAAATCCTTTCTCACTCCCTACATTTTTCTCACACGCTCCACAATACAGTACCCTATTATCTGTAGATATTAAATCACTCGAAAACTCATTCTGTAAACTAATTAATCTAGCACTCGAAGTTGTTTTTATTTTCGGCATTTGAAGAGCTCTTTAACATTTTATACATCTAATTTAATTTGGTGGGAACCAGTTCACAACACTGCTACGTTTGAAGACCACGACACAACTACTGGTGGGCAGGCAAGCGTTGCTATAATCGTGCTGCTCAAAACGTTGACCTGCACTTTATCTTTGTTAATATAAACCTCTCAGATAACGCACTGATTATTCTCTACGCACATACATATAATGAAAGGATGGAAACAGGGGATTCACTGCATGACAACATGACTCAGCATTAGTCCTTGCCACCTCGTGAGTTGCATCAAGTACAGTACTACCAATATGAAAAATATTATCCAGATGGGAAAAAATAATAAAAACCATAAAAATCATTAAAATATGCCATATAGGGGCTATAATATTGAAATATTATGCATTTATCAAAATCAAGAGAATATGCAGTTATATGCACCATAAAATCATGTCCAAATAACTGACAAATCCATAATTCGTGCACATAATGTAAAAGCATACGTTTTTAACCCCTGTAAAAAAACATGCAAATGCATGAACTTCCTAGCCCTAATTATAAAACACAACCAGCTGGTAGAAAAAAATTGACACATTTTATCTAGGATAATAGACTTCATTAAATTTTGCGGTGCCTTCGAACTTGCCCTCAGGGGGCATGATGAATCATCAGAATCAGAAAATCCTGGAGTATTTTTAGGACTCACAGATCTTATCAGCAGCATTGAGAATGCAATGAAGGATCATATGGAGTCAAATAAAGTTTTCAAAGGAACTTCGAAAACTATACAGAACGAGCTGTTAGACTGCATGCTCGAAGTCTGCCGTGAAGCAATTTCAACGGAAATTGACAATGCAGATTATGTCTCAGTAATGTCAGATGAGGCAACAGACGTCTCTGAACACACGCAATTAGTTTTAGTGTTCAAATATTAAATTAATGGAGGTCCGGAAGAACGATTCTGGGGATTTTTTTAACCCCGATGGATAAAATGCTGATGCCATTGCGGAATGTGTTTTAGGGGATGTAGATAACATTTTGAAGGGTAATAAAAACAATTTGATGGCACAGACATACGACGGAGCATCTGTTATGAGCGGTGAAACTGGCGGCGTTCAAGCTACAATAAAGTAACAATATCCTTACGCTCATTATATTCATTGCTACGCGCACCAATTAAATCTGGTGATGGAACGTGCCGCGTCGCAAAATCGAGCTGCTAGGATATTTTTCAGTACCCTTTCGGCATTTCCAGCATATTTTTCTAGGTCTCCCCAACGAGTTGCTGCTCTAGAATCAATCGTTTCCAAGAGCTTCCCAGTGGCTCACCAACACGGTGGAATTTTAAATGTAGAACCGTAAATGTTACTTACGAAAATAAGATGAACTTGCTGAATGTTTCTCGGAGTTGGAGCAATCTCTTTCCTCAAAACTCAGTATTCAAGGAACTCGAGGGCTTAGGCTTAATTTGGATGATCCCGAATTTAATTAGGTGCTCTCATTTTTCACAAAGTTATGCCGCATGTGGACATTCTGTACAATCAGACACGAGCCAGAAATGTCGACGTGATTAAAGTTAAAAGCAATGTGACGACATTCATTCAGGTGATGCATAATATAAGGCACTCTCTGGATGATCGCGACAATGAAGAAACAATTGAAAGACCTGCCAAACGTCGAAGAAACTCTTCCATGGCCAATGATGCAAAGGAAATATGCGATCGAATCATAGAAGTGGCCCGCACTCGTTTTCAATCTCTCGATCACTTAAATTGCCAAAAAATTCTTAATTGTGAGAATTTTTTGGCATTCTCAAAGCAGTTCCCGGATAATCTCATTGATGAAGTGGTATAATCTTATCCCTCATTAGACAAAAGAAGGCTTAAAACAGAGCTATGTGTGTTATATTCCCGACCAGACTTCAGAAATATAGCTGGTGCTGTTCCTCTGTTGCAACTTATTATAAAGCAAAAATTAGTGCAAGATACATTCAGCGAGTTGGCCAAACTTCTAAAAATCCTAGTGACAACACCTATGACAACTTCTGAGCTAGAACGATGTTTTTCTACTCTCAAGAGGATTAAAACGTTTTTGGCGAATTCCATCAGCCAAGACCGCTTGGTAGCGCTTGCAATGCTCTCTATAGAAAAACGTCTAGTGCTGCAAATCGAAGGATTCAATACAAAGGTGATAGAGAAGTTCGCCAGCAGGAAGGATAGAAGAATGGGCTTCAAATTTCGCCAGTAGGCTGAGTGCTATTATTGTACCTACCTCTATTGTTATATTTGTGGTTATTGTAGTAGCACATGGGTTTAAAAGGTCAGGAGCCGCCACTGACGAAATTACTACTGCAAACATTGAGACAGGAAAATAAGATTTTATAAGTAACTTTTGTACAAGCTACGTAAAAGTAAACGATAGTGAGTAGGGTAACTCTTTTGAATGTAACATATTAGATTTAATCGAGAGGTTTATAAAAATGTTTGACATTATTTCAAAGCGGCCCCAACGCTCTACCCACAGAAGTCGCTTTGTTCAATTTCTGACTGCCGTTCATGTGTAAGAGTCGCATGCATTTGAACGTAAAACAATGAAGCGTAGCCGAGGGATTGAGGGGCTAAAGCCGTAAAGCGTAGCCGAGTGATAAGGCCATAAGCTGCACAGCATAGCCGAGGGATGTTTTTATAAGCAGAGTGAAGGCCGACGGGACGTAGCCGTGGAATCTGTGAAGCTAATTCCTGAAGTTGGAAGATTTAAAAACCGGTATTTTTCGCAGATGTCGCTGCTACTCATGGGTCGACAGTGCAACATAATGGACTACTTTTCGACATTTAGCTATTTATTTTGATCTTTAAAAGGGAGAGTTTCTGTGTTACAGGCTCCCTTATCGTTCACGTTTACTTCTAGAATGTGTAATGTATTAGCTCCGTATTCGCCCTTTAAATCATCTTTCGTTCGCTTTTACATGAGGTGGTCAGTAAACTTTTACCAAAATAAGTATTTTAGTACCAGTTGGCTTTTTGTGTCAGTTTTCATTAACACAGGGGTGTCCATCCCCCACAAGGGCTATGGCGCATTTCTCCCAACCCTCCTAATTTTTCTGAGGGCTTAATATGAACTATTGTTCCTTTTTATGCCGCTGGAAAGCTTCGCATAGGGGCTGTCTTGTAAGTATAATAGTACCGATATACAACAAGAACCTAAATAATTGAAAAGTAATCACCAATAAAAGAAGCTAAAATATTGACAGCAAACATTTACAGATAAAATATTTGATAAATGGTGTATCAACGTATCTTAATGTATAAATAGACCAATATGGTAAGTCTAATAATCCCACACGTTTTGAACATCAGCATACACACTTACTTATAATGTTATAGTTTCTTACAGACATTTCCCAAAATTGTTTGATGTCACGTTGTACCATACAGTATGAATTGCTCTTCAAATTACTTCTGTTGTGTTTGTTTACACAGCGCATTTAAATTGACAAACATAAAGGTACAAATTGTGTTAACAAATACAGTTTGCAATTGAAAATTGTAATAATCTGTTTATATTATCTACGTTAATCTACCTCAATATTTTCGCATCTCTCCCTCCCCGCCCCCCTTCCAAAAATGTTCCTGATGGTGAAACCTGAGCCATCGGTCCTGTATTAACAGCAAAGCTTACAACACCGTTAACTACATTAGTAACAAGGGTATTCGTTTCCAGACTCAATATAAACAAATTCTTTGTATAAAATTAAGGAGAAGAAAAACGCGCTTGTTTTAGACAGTCCGTAGGCTGATTTGGTACCCACATCTGTTTTGTTTTCCTTGTCAAACACTTTGGAAATAAGCTTTTCAAAGTTTTAATTTTTGTCTCTCTTTGGGCTAGCATTCTAGTTTGAATTGCAAGAAAGTATAAGTGGAGTTTCCCCGGAAGGAATTCTAATGTTTCCATTTTGTGCGTTATTTATGTTTTCTTGCGTTTGTGTACTGTTGCTTTAATTTCTTTTTCCAACATTGTAGGTATTGTTGGAATACGCTTGTGAGAAATAGGTAGCGTATGTGATATGAATGACTTTAAATTTGCGTACTGTACTTTTTTGTACTTTGAGCTATTTACCTACATTAAGTAAGCAAGTATTGCATCTCACCCAGTAATGCGATGTGGATATTTCACTGGAAAGACGCGTTTTGAGGTTTCTTAAACAAGTTAAAAAAAGAGAAGAGCGTTTGTTTGTGAATAGCATAACTCAAAAAGGGAAAGTTGATTAATACCAAACTTGTTATTCAAGCACATCATCCAAGGATGTGACAGATTTCCAAAAATGTCCATGAATTAAGAGAATTTGGAGTTATGCTTTTTGCTGTATTTTTGTTCTGTAATTTTACACCCGATTTTGTTCACATCAAAAGTTTTAATTGTATTATGCTAACAGTGTATATTTCCTCTCTGAAAGCAGTGGTAGATGTTTAATTCAATTATAACTGGCAACTCTCACGGCCGGGAATATGTTGTTGGTTGAGTATGGCTAGACCCACTGGGGATTTGGATGGGATGGGCCCAGGTTGAATAATCGGCGACACGACTTGCCTGGATGATTGTGCATTGTGATATCTGTTTTGTTAATCTTCGAAACGCATTACTATATTCACTTTTTAATCTAATATTGTACTCTGAACACTGATTTTGACATTTCCTACAAGGATTTATAATTATTCAGGAAGGAGGGCGTGATATTAATACATGGATTAAAATTTGTTTTTAACTTTTTATTGCTTGTATCGAATTCAATGGCATTGTGGGCATATACGTAAAGGAGTCATGTCTGTGAACTCGTCCTTAAAGTTTCTAAGGATTACACTAGGGCATCATTGATATGCTTAACTTCAGCTGCGACTGAATTTGGAATGAACTATTCCTCTACCATCTGCCTCCCAAAAAGCCATCGATCCTACGATTAAAGAATACACGGATAAAACGCGAAACCTACATTTAGTCATATATCCGAAGGACGATCAAGTGTGTGTGATTCCGTCCATCTGCAGAAGCGTTGCACCTGCGTGCAAGAGCTGAAACGCAGATTATACCGTCAGCAAATTGACAATTTTAAGCATTGAAAGCGTCCTCTGACGAAACACAGAAATCATCTCCGGCTTTTCTCCATAATCAAGCTTTGGTCAGCTTCTTTTACGAGTTTCAGCACATATTTTTGTCCATTATAAGCATTTCAAGGGACTTTGTTCATTTAAGCGCAAAATTATAGGACGTTTAGCTGAACGATGATAGGTTTTCACCTATGTGTAGCACAGCGTAAATATCCTTAGTATAGCTTCCTTCGGAAGGGAAATAAATCCGGTGGCTCAGTGCTGTAGATTTACGGCAGTTAAAAAAAGAAGCTCAAGCTTGATAAAGAGGCCTCTGAGCAAAATAAAGCGGCCATTCACGCGCAGTGTAGAATGGGACGCTGAGAACTATGGCAGTGAAAGAGTGTCCATAAATAAAAACTCAATTTGTATTTAAACAGACAAACTAGGCACCTTCTCTTCGCTGTAGTACTCTTCCTGAACTCGTGCAAAAGCATTTAGCAAGTCTTTGAATGCCATGCCAAAAACAAATTAAATTATGCTTTTAATTGATTAAAAATCACGCCGCAGAAAATTGCACGAAAATAAATACTTATTTTTTA